>JARQTG010000066.1:353267-715403 GCA_030142615.1 Syrista parreyssii
ATCAGGACTGATAATAAAGTCCATTATAATCGAATGAAGATTATAATAATGACATTTGGTCTCACATGATTTTTTTTTATTATTAAGGATATCCGTAAGCAATGCTATTTTTTAATTTCCTGCTGAAAATCTCTTATATTATTCTCATTGGCGTAAACGTCAATTTTATCCAACAATAATAACCATCGTTATCAGGACTGATAATAAAGTCCATTATAATCGAATGAAGATTATAATAATGACATTTGGTCTCACATGATTTTTTTTATTTTTAAGGATATCCGTAAGCAATGCTATTTTTTAATGTCTAATAATTTGAAAAAAAAAAAAGTGATATTACCCACGGGTGCCTTTAATGTATCACTTTTTTTTTTTTTTACCTACCAGCACTGAGGGTCCACGTTAATGCGGTTATTTCGTACGATAAAAATCGACCTTGGCAATTAAGCATAAGACCTTATGCAAAAACGACGAAATATACCAGAAAATTTATACGGAGTCGTAACACACGTATTATTATCTGTATATTGTAACGCAGCTAGCAGCGCAACGCGCACGCAATCCGAGCTTTTGGATTATATTTGTTTTCAGTGTCTAAATAAGCTTTTTTGTATGTAGACAATCGACAGAAATTATACACACGAAACTGGGTAAGGTAAGGCTTGGTCTTTTTCTTGTCAGATATTATCAGTTGTGCGGTCTTTAAACAGAATTTTTTTTTTTCCTGCTATGAATATACGTGACATATTCACTTCGATTCTGGACGAGTAAGGCTTCTTCGCGACAAGGTATTATCTAATACTTTTACGTGGTAGCGGCAAATTCTATTATAATTTTTCGAAATTGGTACTTTACGAGGTCATCGGTACTGGTTTTAGTCATTTCCCATCGTTTTGGTTGATATTTGGAAATAATCACTTTCTCGTTCTCCAATACTATTTCTTCTATGTAGCGTTGTCCCAGTTGTCGCATGGCGCATAGAATAATCCACGCGATATACGAGGTCACATCCAAAGTCCAATACACTGTATGCGTTGATACTTGTACATACAGTATATGTACTGTTGTACGCGATCGATATCATCGACCGAATGAAAGTGCTGTAATCTCCGTAAGGCGAATAAAATTTCACGAAATAAACTACAGGTCTTATCGTTCTACTGAAAACGTAATATTTGTAACGAAACGGTTGGTAGTTGGCTATTTTTGTTTTTTGTTTACTTAAAATTTACCACGGACCCAAGATTTACGGACTTTGAGAAGTTTTTTAATGATTTCGATTCTTATGCAAGCCGACACTTTGAGGAACAATTGAAATTTGAGAATTGCAAATGTTTCTGGAGTGACTGTACTTATTTTCTTAATCGGCGCAGTCTACGGTCGCACGTGGTTTAGATAAGTAAATTTCATTGACAGGCGATTTGTTCCTAGGTTTTGACATTGTTGACGAAAGTTGACTTTGACATGTATCGTGCATTTTTCTTGTATGATACTATGTATGGGTATGTGTGTTGCTCGAAAATATGAAATTATGGGGAATTTCAGGATTTTATAAAGTTTTCGTCTTAAGCATGCAACGAGGTTTACGGTATTTCACTTGCTAAAGTATTATGTTATTATTTTACTAATTAGTATCACGTGAAGAAATTTAAGTGCTGGATTTCAAGTTTGACAAAGTTCTACAAGTTTCATAAGTCACTGGTTCATACTGGGTTACTGAATGTCAGCTGAGAATGAACGGTTGGGATAGAAGGAGAAAATGCAAATGTATATTCAAGATTTTCATTTCACTCAAAGTGTCAAAGTCACGTGAGGCTTCGTCATTCGTCATTCTGCATTAATTCGCTTACTTGATTTTCCAAGTTATTCAAAGTTCAAGTTTCGTAACAGCGAATATAAAATTCGCACAAGCGCATAAATGACTTTAACGCGAAAACGTGACGAGCGAGTTAGCTTAGTGGAAAAGTGTATTTTGGTATTGATACATAAAAGATACAATTACGTCACGTGCTTCTTACACGAGAGAATCGAAGATACTCGATGCTTTACAACAAAGCATAAAATTACGGTTTACCTGATAATTCAACAAATTTTTTCATTTTCGAGGCAAACCGGACGAAACGCCGAAAATACTCGCACGGTAAATTCAAATAAACAAATTTCAAATAACCCGCGCCCAAACCTACGTACTTCCTCGAGAAGCGAAACCACGCTGGCTTCCTTGACTTTAACTTGAAATTTATCGTCCTTCCGTCAAACTAGTAACAAATCCCAAGCACGAAGCTGCCTTTAATTAACTTCTACGCGAAACTTCGGAATTCCCGACGGATATTGAAATTAATTGATTTTCTCCTATTTCAGGAAGATCAAGAACCCCTAGTGTGTTTTATATGTACTAATAAGGTATCCACCTCTTATCCAACTCACGTGACAGCTTAATCCTAACCCATTACGTCATTCTCAGATTACGGTTTCTGTCATCAGAAAATAGTCTAATTCGATCTTAACTCCGTTTAACTGCCGTCGTATTACATTACACTGAAAACCCTTTACAATTAGTCGCCCCAAGAGGATTGGTCGAATTAGATTTTTTTTTGCTTCTCTTATATCGCCATACACGCGCATATCTAATTACGTGATAAGAGTAACTCGCCAACCCTTGATAAGGAGCCATGCTTTTTTTTTTATCATGACACTTGTTGACTATTATAGTAAATTAACAATGCCCATGACGTCATACCAAAGCAGTCTGCTAATAATTCTCCTTTATCGCCAATATCGATGGATTCTTCTTGACATCGATTTTCTCTCGATGTCACGTGGTTTATACGCTTGCACTGTCAATATGGAAACATCTGTCATCCAGCGCCGAAGAAGTAAACCAGCTGTGCTTGACGCAGGGACATTTCCCTAAATCATGTATTATATTATCGTGCTTGGCAAAACTTAGTTACTACCTAGGTATGTACTAGTTTGTACTTTGACAACATTGCAAACAAGTTTTATACTAAGTTTCCTAGGTATCACGTGGCTATGTCGATAACGTATCTAGATTATCAAGTCTCTTTACTACATTGCACATATGTACAGGCATTGCAGTGTTGAACGAGGGTTTGACAAACATGAAACTTGATATCGTGGACGTTGGAATTGATTTTATTAGAACTTGAGATGGGTACAATTTTATTTGGTGTAACACATTTTTTTTTTGTCAATATTAAATACTTCAATATTTTCGAAAAATTGTTTATCCATCCTTATACATTGGTACTCGTATGCGAGGACAGTAGGGATAGTGAATTTTGGTTAGAATTTTTTTTTTTGTGAAATTTTGAAAATAGACAAATATCGTAACTATATGACTAAGTTATTAAGTCATGTCATTTAGTAAATTTTGGTAGCTTTTTTTTTTAATGTATGTACAGTAGTTAATCTTTCAGGCATCTAGGCGAAATTATCTGGTGGCTAAGCTAATTACATAATTATTTATCATCCCCATAATCCATCATCACGTTATACCCACCTAATGGGCGATATATATATATATATATATGTTTCTTGCTATTTTATCGCCATCCATAAATTTATCGTGTCTTCCGAAACGAAATATATATATATATATAGACAAGCTCGTGCAATTGGTCAATAAAGTTAATTGTAAGTCGTAATTTCTAATCGATATAATTTATATAATTATCTCTTGTAGTAAGTTTTAATCTTCTTAGAATCGAGAGCAGCTCTCATATCTTGCTTCGTAATAAGCCTCGTTCTTTTACCGAGTAAAGGAGAAGCACAACGTTTTTCTTTAAAACCCTCAAGCAAAGGCTGACTGACGTCACGATAATATCAAAAGCTTGACGGTAAAGCGCTCGATAAGAAAAATCCTCAGAAGTCACTCGTTGGACTAAGTTTTTCCAAAACTTGACAAACTTTCAACAAACACAGCCAATCAGAGCCCAATTAACTAACACGGCACAACGTGTATCACGTAGCAGCCAATCACAGCCCAGTTAATATCACAGATACTCTGAAGTTTCTACCACGCTATAGATATATGGTACGTATGATCCAACTTTCCACAAGTTTTGTAAGTCTGGGCACGCGTAATTGGATGAACAATGGCCGCACTAGAAGACGTAGAAAATGGCCGAGAACCGTTTTGTAATCGAATCAATGAAGATGAGTGCATTAACTTTAGCTGCTTTGCTCGTCGTTCCCCATTACTGTTGATACCTGGACTCTTATCGTGGCTGGTTTTCCCTGCAGGTTCGTAACTTTCCTCTGTAGACAATTTGCCAAGTGAAATTGCTCGATAGGTGCGCAAGCTCGACTGTCCTTCTCCCTCGTTCACTTTGTGTTTCTCTCCGTCCTATTATTATCGAAGTTCGTCGGGGAGACCAACGACGGAGACCAACGACGGAGACTGCCGAGTGTGCACGAAGTACTTGCCTTACGCCATGACAAAATGACAATTATTTCTTTGAATAGTTTAACGCTCCGATAATGATACCATAACGTCAACGTACACTATCATCTTTTTAACCTCCCTTTAACGATATGCTAGTCTGCAATTTATTATCCCAATAATCATCACGTACGATCTTTTTTCTTTCACGTAAGAAGAAATCTACTATACCGACAGCGTAATATTACGTATCCACGTGCTTTAATCGTTCTTGCTTATATCAACGTCTTATACTTCGCTCACGGAGTCTCTATCAGTCTCTGCTTCGTCGCCATTGTTCAGAGTCTTTACAAAGGTCACGCGTGATGGACGAAAACGTTGATTTATTTTCTCGAGTAAATAAATCGCCCTGGCAACACTGTCGTATAGGTAATGTCTGCTGTGCTCGGGGATAAGATTTTCTCGAAACTTTCATTTAATTCTATCGCACCGTCCGACCAACTAAGAGGAAAGCCCTTGTTAACCCACAGAAAAGTTCGTACTCGTAAAACTAGGTGGCAGCACTTTCGCTTGACGTGCCTTACACGTAGGATGATACACGTCAAAGGAATCCTTCTTGGGTCTTACATAAACAATGGCAAGCAGCTTTATGGCCCGAATAGGATTGAAACGAATGAAAAGGAAATATCTCGTCTAAGGAGTTTCGTGAGTCGACATCAGGAGGATATGAATTTGCTTGGTACTTTGAGAAAATTTCGTATTCTTCTTGGGGGGAAAAGACTTGACAAAAAAAAAAGAACTCCGCTAGAGGAGATTCAGTGGATGGGAGTTTGAAATGGCTTTTTCACTTAAGGATACTCGTTCACAAAAATATTATATTACGTCTCTCCTGAATAAGACTTTTCGTCGGTTCTAGTCTCACGACAATGTACAAGTACGAAGACTTGAACTTTGTACTATTGTTTAACAGTACCTCCCAACCTAGTATCCATTACTTATCCTGTTGCGTACTTTATAAAGACTTGAATGTAAAACAACAATGGCGGATGGAACTTGATAAAGTTTTCGTAATTACAGAAAACCTTATCAACCACTGAAGTCGTATCACTGCGAGAACAATGATCGACGACATTTTTTGTACGTTGAGGACTGCTTTAAGCTGTTTCTAGGTAAATTTTGTTTTTTCCCTTTGGTTGAGGAAAAGTTTACTTGTAATCAGTCATTTTAATACGTGTACAATTATCTTACGTCATTAACTTTAGTAAGTACTCGTTTGCCGAATACACCTTGCAGTACAGAAATAGCATTATCGAACAGAATCAATATCAGTCGTCATAGTATTGCGTCCCGGTAATGACCAGACTATTGTTACCAGACATTGAAAATAATTTCTTTTTAAAGCAAATCGATAAACACGTATTCATTTATTTATAGAAAAGTTCATGATCGAGAGAATTTCAACAAAAAAAAAATAACTAGCATCCACCATGTTTCTATTGATTTTTATTTATTTCTTTTTTTTTTAATACAAAATTTTGCCCATTTCCACCAAATCGTACGAGTATCTACATACCGATTACATAACGCGACTAAATTATTATTATATTTATCAATCGTTTGATAACAATTTTTTTCCCAAATTTTTCTAATCGTTTTTCAACTAACGTCTAGTCACTAATAATGCAACCAGGTAGCACATACGTACGTATGTATACATATACATATACGTATATCGGTGTATCTCAGTAGACCTAAATATCTCAATAAAGTCACTCGACTCGACTAATCTATTTTTATCGTGAACTATGCGAAAATTGCATATATGTATACCGTATGCTACAACAGCAGTCGAATAGAATGACACATATGATACAAGTGCAAATATGATGACACTTGAAAAAGTAAACATATGAATAATCGATGAACATAGAAGTTTTCAGAGTTGATATAAATTTAAAGAAAAATTAATAAATCAACAGAATAATTATTATTTCCATATTTACATTGTTACGCGATCAGTTAATCGATCACGTGTGTAATACACGTGTGCGCTCACTCCAGAAATAAATCTGAACAACAATACTCGTTATACGATACACACACGTATCTTGTATGAAAGGTTGAATAATCAACATTATATAATTTCGATATATCAACTTGGTGAATTATTCATATCAGTATGGAGCTAATTGCTAAGAAATTATATTAAAGTTCCATATTCAATTATTCAATTCGAACCGACATCCGCTGTGCTATGTAATTTCATACGAATTACGTGTTAACTTATCTCAAACGAAGTTTCCACCCAGTGTGCTCTACCACGGTAACGTACGAAAGAACGTGTCAGGGATATACGCCTATCTAGCTAGGTAGACCTGCTCTTGACGAAGGTGCTCGTCGGTAGTAGCGAAAAGATGGTTAATCATAAGGAGCTTAACAAGGAATCATTAATCATGTTGTAGGTCGAGCAAAATATTAACGGGTTAATATTGTACGCATGATATTGTCACATATGATATGAAATTGAGAATCCAATGGGATTGTATAATAAAATTTGAAAATTTTCAAATAATCTTCGCGCCTACTGATAGCGGTGGTCTGATTGTATGTAGGAAAATGTAGACTCTTTTTTTGATTTTGATTTTGACGTTAACGAGGTATTTTGAAAATTTTCTTTTTTCATAACCACAATGTATATCCTATTCTAATAGGTTCCGAGTGAACCTGGTATGTGTGCTGTAAACGCATGTGGGGTAAAGTTATTTTTATCTGCCCTAGTATACTTATACTATATATAGTGTACCTTAGGCTTATTCGCAGTGGCTTATAATCTTATACCCAACTTGCCCTTATTCGAGCGTAGCTGTACAGGGGATTATGTGGGGTAGGGTTGTTTATGAAATTTCGTGGTTCGGATGTATGGTTTATGTGTGTAAAATATTTTTTTTAATTGTGAGATGAAAATCTGTGAAAATTTATCAATAGTTTATCAGCTGTTTTTTAATGCTACGATAGCCTGCGTGGGTATTTTGCTTATAGGGGAAATGTATTATATTTTTTTAAATACATTTTTATTTACTCCCTCGGTCTATTGCTGGATACTTCGTTATCGTTATGAGACTCAACGGACTACTCAGTGGATAAGAGCTGCACGTTGTCAGAGACTTTTTGACCGGCTTTTACTTTGGTTTAAATATGACGAACGTTATGCAGTAGGTTATATGTGAAATTTGTATTAGTATTATTTATTATTGCTACGGACTGTACCTCTGGTCCTCTGGAGTGAAGATATCTGAAATAGATGTGTATTTAATGTGTGTTTTGAAATTTTAGAAAATTCATCTTCACGCACGTCATCCGTATACAGTCGGAGTAGAAATTTGTATTATTTAAGGAAAAAAATTCGAAAAATCACAGCTGCCACCGTAGCAGTCAAATCTTGGAGAATTTTAATATTTTTTAATTTAACGCAGCGTCTGCCAACCGACCGAATGTACCGCTTGAACTTAGGCATCCAAAGAGCCAACTTCAAACAGCTGTATTACTTGCACTCGACGCGATGGACAATTTTTCGTTTTATTTTTTCGCCGGAAAAACTCGTTTCCTACTACGTGTCAGTTCGTAAATGAAAACCGCGCGAAGTGCAGCTCGTTGGCGAGTTGCAGCAAATGGAGCAAGACGAAACGAACAGTAACGTAAAGACGAGACGAAGAAAAAATAAAGGCTTTTGACAGAAAATTTGGAATTTTGACTTAAACTCCCGACAATTTTAAGAAGGTTGGACAAAGTGTTGCGTCACAGGGTTGTCAAGGCAAATTATCTTTTTAAATTGAAAAGATGCTCAGCCTGAGGTAAATGCCTGAGAGCTGCTCAAGATATTCGTATAGGTATATAAGTACGTTAAAAACAGGCTATGCTAGCCTGTGCCGTAAAGCGAACGGATCGTACGACCTTTACGGCCCAAGAACAAAGCACAGCTGTGAGAATATTTCGACATACAAAGTTTTAGCTCGAGCATTAACTGTCGAATTTTGAAAGGCCAGCTGGCTTTTGATTGAAAAATCAGCTTTCTTCTTCCCCGTAGGTCTGAGGTGATTTTGTATTTTTCCTTCGTCGGATCTTGCGGAAATATATGGGCTCAATCCCCAAACAGCCAATTACACAAAATTACCTTTGTACGTATCGCCTTTAGCGTCTCTAATCCTCGTTTCCTTCCGGCGGATAGGACTATCGATTTTCTGACTTTCTATTTTCAGCAGACATTAATCGTCAGAGGGTCGAAGCGCTGCGGACTGAAAGGATATGAGGAAATTTAAAAGAAAAAGAGACACTCGCCACGTTGCTGCAGTTGAATTTTGTGATGTTTGTTTTGTTACCACGTAAGCTTTAGTCAATGCAATTAGACGGGCTCACTAACGAGCCAAGGCGCAATTCAAATGCTACTGCTAATCCCGCTTGGATGCTTCTAGAATCTAAAATCGAAGTCACTCATTAAATCAAAAGTCGTACACGGCTTTAATGAAAATTCAATCCAATTAGATACGTAGACTTCACGTTATTGTACGGTTCTAATAAAATTATGCCATTTAGGGCAATGTCGAATTTTCACTAATCGTCGAATACAATGGGAGTCTTGAATTTTGTCAAAGGCCAATACACTGCTTGAGAACTTTTCAAATTAAGCAAGTCATTGCAAGGGTCTGATGTCTAACAAGTTCTTCCCTTTGTTGTATATGTCGCCGTTAAGTTTTATCCCTCTCTGTTTTTATGTTGGCTGTATTGTTCAAGTTGCTCCGTCGGTACTTCTAGAATCCTTGAGTCTTGCCTGAAGTCAATTTTATCTACGTGAGCAAAATAAAAGTTAATATAAAAAAAATTAGATAAAGTTTTCGTCAAGTGTACTTTGTCAATATTTCTATATGTGGAGAGTAACAGCTCTGATTTGCACTTACCGAAAACATTCCTGAATCTACGTACAGCAGTCTACATGCTACTGTGAAATTCTTCTAGAAAAGCACCTCTCTAGATACACTCGAGCTTTATTGTAGTCTTAGGACACGTGCGATGCTCGGGCTAACGGCTGAAGCAAGAAAATCTGGTGAGCTGGAAGTGCGCAGTATCACGTAACAACACTGTAGAATGAAACTCCAAGACGTGCAGTCCTACGGCAGTGTTACTTTTATTTGTAAGAATTTTCAGTTGCTTTGCACGTACGACCTGTGTTGATCCTCTACTAGCTACGTATATGTGTATATACAGGCAGCGAGAGCTTCGAAGACTTACCACTGCTTTTCTTACGCGAAGTAGCGCTGGCGACAAAATACTTAGTCATGCATTCAGCCATGCAGACGTAGCATTGACATTTGAAACGCGTAGGCTTGTGCTTGAAAAACCGGGAATTCTTGGGTGGCAAAATTTCGTGTAGCAGAAAAACGCCCTTTCGATCTGTCGTGACTTGAGATCATATTAAATACACATGGATACGCAAACTTTGAAAATACTAACCATTGAATACAAAATTTTTTCAAGTTCACATTTCTAAGGTAGGAAAAAAATTTTTTTTTCGAAAATAAGGGGATGCTTGAATCATGTGAAATGGCGGCTCTGAAGATATATTTTGGAATTGCAGGAGAGTATCCTGTCAGGATGTCGACCCAGGTTTACCGGGTTCACCTGGCTGCTTGGTTGACATCCTGACAGGATACTCTCCTGCAATTCCAAAAAAAGGAGATGCTTTTTCAGTCATTTTGATACTTGCGTGTTTTTTTTTAGTTATAATAATAATGATTTCACTTACTGTCATTGACGTTGATAGCGACAATGGAAACGAATGGAAATTCTAGTCGAATAGAAAGGAGCTTATATGACAGCTGAGTCATAAATGGTATCAGTAGTTTTTGTCTCACGTTTTGCTGTCACTTCTTCTCTCCGCCATTGTCTCCCATCTGACTGTCTTTGTCTTGCGTGTGTGGTGCATTGTGGTTAAATTTATACACCCGGCCCATTAGATCGTATATCGGGGTATCGTATAAAATTCCAAGCTATAAACATGAAGAGATGGAAGGGAATCACTTATGGATTATTTTCCTCGAGACTTTCCTTAGAGAGAGAAAAAGTTATCCGAGGTAAAAAAAGCAACGGTAAAAAAAATAAAATTACGATAAAAATATCTTTTTGAAAATTTAGCTTATCCCCTCTTTTTCCTACAGTCTTATCTTCGTAGGAAAACACGTGTTTTCGTTTTCGTAAAATAATACTCTCGTAAACGCGTACTGCTCCCTGCAACAAGAGACTCATGGAACATGAAAAATCGTACGTCAATAATATTTCACGTAATCGACAAACGTCATTTGATAATCCGCGTATGATTAAGTAAAATCGTCCGATGTCAGAACAACTCGAAGATAAAATTTCTGCCAAAAAATGACTTCGACTCAACCAATACATATTAAACGAACTTGACATACTTTTTATTCTAATGAGAAAATATAAAGTTGACTTGAATCACGTAGAAAAAAGACATCGAGTCAGTGATTATACGACGTAATTTTTTATTAATCCTAACTCGTCACATATATCAGTCATAGGCCATCGCACGTGGTCTGTCAGATCTACTCTAATCGTCGTTCTGAATCTTCCGAACGAATACGTCGTTTTACGTTTAATTATCATGAAATCAAAATGCCAGACTGACAAATAAAAAAGAAATTATAGTCAAATAGCAAAAATAATTTGTTGAAAAGTTTTTAAATTTACAAATAAAATCCTCTCACCCAGACCAAGTAAAGATACAATGTATCCCCTGGTCCATCAGGGAAACGAGAGTTAAAGATCCCTTTTTTTTTTTACGATAATGCAAATCTGCACAGACCTTCCAGCGTGATTGCTTCTCAAAGGCCATGGAGGTAAATTAGAAGAAAGCATCATTCCAGATAGAAATTTGTTGAAGGTACCAAAGTACTGATGACGTCATTGGCTTTTGTCGTTTAACGACCTACCTATCTGGTATAGTCTTAAGGATGTAATCTTTAGAATTACATTGGTCCATTTTACACAATGGGATGCGACGCTCTTGGACTCCAAATTTCTCTTGTATTTTAAGGAATTTTCACTTACGCGCCTGCCTGCGGGTCTCTTGGGAAATTGGACGTTGCTATGCTTTCCAGTGAAACATCATAGCCCAAACCCGCCGTCAATTTCAGAGAATCAAGTCTGCATATGGCGGGTAGCGGGAGGCACTGGTTACGAAAGGAATTTAATTACGTACGCTAAAGTACTTGTGTGCGAATGATTTATACTATGCGGTGTTAGCTTGTAGTTGCGAAAATAGTGATTTCACGTAAAACTAAATTCTAGATTTACACACATGGCCGAATCGTAATAATGCGTATCAATGCTATTGTGCATTAATTCATAGCTGAGATTGACTAACTGGGATAATTCATTTCTTAGCGCTATATTTATTTATTCGCGCAACATTCACATACGTATAAATTGTAATGGTGTGTGTAACTGCGTTATCTTCTTTCTGAGAATTCGAATTACCTACCATCAGACATTTTGAATCTGAGCCAAAGCATTTTGTTTTGCATCTGCATCGTTTCATGCAGCAACGATCTGAATTTAAATATAGTCCTTGTTATCAATAAATCGATATATATATATATATATATATATATATGGACTCTGAACGATTAATACAAATTTTCAAAATTTTAATATATTTTTACCACTGCATTATTTCGATTATACTTCTAACCCTATGTTTACTACTTGATTACTAATTCACTATTACATAATTTGTTCAACGTTAATTTACGAGACTTGAAAATCCACGTCCTGCAGAACACGAGCATTGCAAATCTCATTTGATTTAAGGTCGAATGAAAGTTAATCCCTGTAATAGCTGATGGCAAATATGTTTAGACTCGATAAGCTAATTTGTAATCAGATCAATGCCGAACAAGATTATAATTTTGAACGAAAATTCGAAAAAACGCAAAGTTTTGTTGGGCCAACTTTCAATTTTGTTCAGTTCGACAAGTTATCTGCTGATAAATCAAGTTCGCCTTTACTGTCACGAATAATTTGCAAAGTTCGCCTAACGCGATTTCCTATAACAAAATCAAACTTTTCTAATTCTATTCGACTATTGTACACGGAAAGTCTGACACGTGGAATAAAATGAATTAAATTTTTTTTCATGTTCACGATATGTCCTAGACCTTGCTTAATGAAAGATTTCATAATTAATAATCAATCCTAATATTAATCTCTTGGTCTGAATTATGGATTAAATTAATGTTTTTACGGCTGATAACGTTATCGTTGTTTTCCTATGCTAATTTATCAATATGATCGTTATCACTATATTGATACATTATGTATCAAAAATGTATATGCAAATATCAAGAGAAGAAAATTACGCGTGATAACGACGAAAAATGATTGCAAAATTTTTACTGATTACAATATGCATACATATATATATATGACATTTTACATATATATATAAATACATATGACATTATACATATGCATACAGTTACGTAGGACTACGAAAAGCCGGAATTTTTAAATAAATTAAAAAACAGCTGTTCCCTACGGTTCCTATCTCGATTTACGGTAAATTTCTGCTAATCACTTCACCACCTCAAATGAAAAAATCATACACCCTCATGGTCCACGAGAGATCAGGATGCTGTGATCCATACGATACAGCTTCAGTAAACAATATTTTACTGAATAATTTTATCCTTTCAACTATCATTTACCTAGCTGCCACTTTTCTGACACACAAGGCCAGGTTGACAAGGAGCACTGTGAACTTGGAATTCTTTTTTACATAAATAAATAGATTATCTCTTAGAACATGTAGCAGGTAACATTTCTTTGGAGGCAGCAGCTCGAAGGGAAGTATAGTCTGATTTTTTTTCTTTATTAAAGTGGATCATTAGCGATCGTATATGTATATATATATATATATATATATACGTAGCCGGTGCCAGAGGCAAGGAATGACTAATGATTTATACGTCTTATTATTGTTAGCCTTTTTTAATCTGAAAATCGATCGTTCCTCCGAGTCTGGAATTTAATTGGCTTTTTTTTTTATCCACTGATATTACGGCAGACCTTTGAATCTACCGGATCATCAGACCTGGCTCTGTTAGTGTACTGATAAAGTTTCTAATTGTAAGATAGAAAGTAAGGGATGAATAGGAGGAAAAGATAAATAAAAATACCCAGCATTCCGTTTCAAACGGATGTGCCTATGCATAGGTTGAAGGCGAAAGACTAAGAAACGACTGGTATCCACTTTACTCCAAGTAGGCCAAGTAGACTCTGTTCTAAGGAATGCACACTTCGTCAAGTTGAACTGTGTAAAGTTTTAAACGGGTGCTGTGTAAAGTCTTGTTGGTATTTTTTTTTTTTTCAAAAATCGTTACGTACGTAACCATTTTTTTATACGGCTTTCGGAACGTGTGCGCGGCTATATTTTTTTTTCAGATTTATGACGGATCAGTGTGATTATGTAGAATGTTGGGGAAATAAAAAATGGACTAACTCAGAGTGAGGATTTGCCGTTTGTAGATGTAAATTTGAAAAATTAGATTTTACATACGATTTGATTTAGGTACAGGGTTGATATGTGTTACGCACTTGCGTAATGCGATCGATTTATTAAGGGTACTTGGTATGTCAATCGATCAATGTATTAGGGTACCCTTGGTACTTGGCCGTTTGGTGAGGGTATAAATTCAAAAAAGAGCGAAAAAAAAGATTAGGGGTGTTCATAAGTAATGACGGTTTTTAAACTGTTTAATAATTAAAAAAAAACATTACTTATGGTTACATATGGTACATTACCCCTGATATTTCAGATTGTTTCGCAGTTGAGTAAAATTGGCGAATAATTTTTGACATTTCATTTGGCGCTTTACCGCTTAGAGAAAAATCGTATTTTACGTTGATATCGTGACTTGATTCTGCTATACTCGTATAATTGTCTAATTAAGAAAAAACATCCCTGATTAACGCGAACAAGGGAGAAGTTGAAAATTAGAAATGAAAAAAAAATATTCGTATACTCATAACGCGCGTCGTCTGCCTTGCAAGTTTCTGTTTACCCACGTTATACTTATGTCTCGTGTCAGCACAGCTATTAGCGTCTTCGCAGTGTTTACTGCTGGTTCGAATTTTACGTAACACAGCACGCGCAGAATTTTACGCAATGACCAAGAAACACATAAATGCCTGAATATAAGTTTAATATGAAAAGAAAAGAAAATTTTGGAAATTTTCATAAAAATACATAATCACTAATACGAATAATTCTGCTGTCCTACGATTCATTCAAATTTCAATATAAATTCCACGTTCAATGGATCCTACTAAATTTCTCCAAATGTCCCGATTATGAATTCCAACTGAACCAAATAACCCAACCAACCCCTATTTCTCACAAACCCCAATACTTAAGAGTGCCTCGTCGAGGTGTCTTAGTCGCAGCTGCAAATAATGACAGCATCTGCCATCGAGCCTGTAGATTCTCGGAACGAGGAAATTTTTCACTCTAAATAGTTTACCATGTTAAACCCACTAGGTTTATACTGTGGCTTGCTGACGTGTGCTTTTAGCATATACCTAGTATAAAAAGGCCACGTAAGCTCGGTCCGCTTTGTTTGTTGCTACAAGTACAGTAACAGAGGCCTGTGGGTCTTTGTTAGTATTTTCCTTGGCACGAAGCTGCTGACTTAGTACGGAGTTTGAGTGAAGCGAAAGAGGGAAGAGTAGCAGTAGAATTTGGGTTAAAAGAAAATACAAAAAGAAAGCATAACGAATCCCTGGCACACATGTAACTTGATAAAATAAAAAAAAATAATAATAATAATTTTTTCATATATCCTTCCAGTCCTTCCTCCACGCTCATCGATGATCGACATGGCCTGAAAAAAGTGTTGATAAATTAAAAAAAATATTTTGCTTCAAAAAAACAAAATGGCCGTGGACCGGGGTGCCGAGGACACCTAGACTAAGAAAAAGGTGGATGCCCAACGAAGCACCAAAGAGAATTGCGTCTGGCCACGCAATTCGAGAAGAAACGGAAGTGGAGGAAACGTGTGCGGAAGGATACGCGGTCCATCCCTGGTCCGTCATCCTGGCGGCATGGTCCTTTGGGCCACAATACTATTCCTTCAAGGAGCTGGTCTCGTGGGTGAGTTTATTTTGTCAGAGTCTTTCTTGACTTTTTTCTCTTATCCCATCAAGGGACACGGGTTAGTCGAGTCACCTTAATTCGATTTCGCAAACGAGTCACTTTTCACGTGTTACGCAACGGCGAGAGATGTCACGCAGAGCAACGTTGTAACTCGAGAAATATAAAAAGCTAACACGTGGTATAACTAGGGGACGATATTTTAAGGTTATCAGGTAGAAATATTATTTTTCTTATTTTTTTTATATTTCGCGCTCAGATACTTCAAGGTGAACGAACGATATTCTATATGCATTTGGTACAATGGAAATAATTGTTATTCAAATTGAAATTCCCGTTACGTCAAGTCCGTCTTAGATGCATAAATGGAGGTTAGCGTATATAAGATGTAGGTGGGGAAAAAAAAAAAATTTTTTTTCCCTCTTCGCGATAAGGAAAAATTGTTGAAGCTAAGGGGAAAAAATGGAGCCGGGCGACCCTCTCATAAATTTATCTTTTCGCTGCCCCAACGGGACGGCACGGCATGCAAGCACGAAATTCAATTTGAAATTCACGAAGCCCAGCCTTACGCGTGGAAACTGATAATATTGTGAAAAAGTGAAAAGTGAAAGGTATTGCCGAAAAAGTCGTATTCGAAAAGGAATAAATTTAATGGAACAGCCAGAAGATGATGTGGCGTCGCGTAGGAAGTGGTTGAGGCGAAAGTGGAGGGGTGGTATTGTCAATTAAAATTTGTGACGTAATAAACGTCAGAAGAACCGAGTAATAAAAATTCGAACCCTCGTGTTTGATTGACTATTAAAATATAAACATTTTCTTTTTTCTCTTTCCACACACACATATATATATATATATATATATATATATATATATATATATATATGTGCTATAACTGAAATTGTATCTTGATTGAAAAAAAAAAGGGTTGACAAGTGCACCGACACGCAGCACTGTATGTATCTTGTGAACCAAATAGCGTGTAGGTAACGAGGTCGTAAAGATGATAACCGTTAATCGAACTCCCATTATCCGCCTCGATTAATTTCCATGTAAAATTGTCGACGGTCATTCGTTCAGGACCGAAGGCATATAAGGCTGAAATTACTACGAAAGAAAAATTGCTATAACGAACAACGAGAAAGGCATTATGTATTATTACTAGTTGATTATCAATTATTTTATTGTAATCTAATGGCCTATTAATATTTTAAGAAGATTCAGTATTACGGCTGTTAAGGTAGAAAAGTTGTAATCTGCTGGATCGTTTTAAAGTATGAGGCGATCGTGATGGTAATGATAAATGAGTGGCAGGTTGGATGACAGTGAGGAATAATTTGTCCGTTCGAACGTTGACGGTGAAATTTGACAGAAATTATTGTTACAGGCTCGATGACAGGTGTGCCTGGCGTTCCGGAAAATATAACAGTGATGTTCCTGACCTCCACGTCGGTCCGTGTCTCCTGGAGCACCAGTCAGGTCGATCAAATCGAAAAATACGACGTGATGTACAAGCCGACAGATGCCAGGTGCGTTCCTAAGCTTTCGATAACTGATACAAGTTCGTTGGTTAATGACGAATCGCAGGTTACTTGCAGTGAGGTTGAATCAAGGTAAAAAAATAAAGTTGCTCGAGGAAAATTTGAGTCTGGTGTGAGAACGTTGAAAATTATTCATGGGAATCAGGGCTGCCAATTCGTAGCTTTCGGGGTAGTAAATGAGTCGACGAATTACGACCACGTGTTCACTGTGAATAGTGTGTATGTATATGTATGTATGTATATATGTATATGGTGGGACAAGGACAAATATCATTCTTGAAGATCAACCTGTAATGAGAATCTATAGGAAAAGAATCTTGATATTAACTATTAATTCTGCTTCCTTTGCGGCGCAGGAATCATACCGACAGGTATTTTTTGACTTTATATGAATTTAACATATAGATATCAGTTTAAATAGTAGATCAATCATTTGCCCGATATCGTTGATTACGAAGATGTTGAATCCTGTGTCACCGTTGTTACTCGTTAACGAGACCCTGACACGTGGTATGTCGAGTCGTGAGATTAATTTAAATGTGGATTAAAAGTATTTTATTTTAATGTCTATGACATTTATTGTAACGATGTTGAGCGAACATTTTGTGTCACGTGATACAGTTTTAGATACGTCAAGATATAGCGTTGAATATTTTTAACGTATGTCAACACAAAGAATCCAGCTAGTAGTTGATCGTAAGAAATGCAGGTGGCGACTCTAAACGCAAAGGGAATCTAGCCTCGATCGATATGATATACAAATGTTGAGGTATAATCGTCGGGGAAAGTTTAATCGTTGTTTACGATCTTAGATCTGCATTCTGATTTTGTAACAGACAGGACACAGAACAAGCAGATTCTTACTTTCGTGACATCGATCAGATTATTTATTCTGAGCGATTAGCCAACTCGTGACTATTGGAATATGAGGACAGGACTGAGTCAAATCTGATAAATTTTTGTCTAATATTTCGTCAAGTAATATCAAAGGACACTGGATAATCGGTATAGCTTAGATTGACGTTTTTGATTTATTTTGGAAAATCTTTTAATTAAATTATGGGACTAACTGAGAGCTAATAATGCACTGGCGAAGATCAATCAACATTTTTGGCACGGAGTGTACGCGTATGGAATGTTTCCTTTTTTGTAATAATGTTTGATTAGTGTGCAAGTGTGCCTGAGAATATAGCTTGTTTGGGATTTATCACGTAATTCAATATGCAAGGATGTATATTGTTATTGACGTATGAACCATCGTTAACTTGATACGTGACAAAGTAGTGCGGTTAATGTTTAATGTGAAATCATGATTCAATGTAATGTTTCAACGTTAAATCATACAAGGATGCAAAATTATTTCGCCATTGTTGTTATTATTATTGACAGTCATTGGACATCACCATCCAGTATATATATGTATCTGTATAAATAATTGTACCTGTTCATAATGAAACGATACCCGAATGCCCAGCATGAAGAATTTTTGACAATGATAATTAACATTGACACGTGTGACGTCACGAAAGACAGAATGACAGTAGTACTTGGCCATGTGATTTAAAGTTATGAGCACCGTGAAATTTGCATTCCTTTTTTTTTTTAAACAACATATATGACCATTTCGAACTTTGTTAAAGAGAATCGATGACTTGGTATACAAAATTCAAAACTGTTTTATTAAAAAAAAAAAAATGACGAGCAATGACTTTTAATAATTATTGAAATTTTAATCAATAAATCTCGTTACTACCCTCTACGCGTTAGAAACATGCAATTAAAACAATGCAATATTTGGCAGATCGCAAAAGGATCATCAGTACCTAGAATAAAAATTATACTTAACCCCATTGACCCTAAAAATTATTTTTATCCATAAAAAAATGTACTTGGTTCAATATTAATTATTAAAAATATCGTACTGTTGATTCTTTAAAACAAAGTGTCATTTTCGTTCATCAAATTTGTCGTTGTTAATTATAATTGAATATATCGATATAGGGACTTGACAAGTATATATTAATAGATATATCACATGTATAAAATTATGTACGGACAAGCATACATACATATATGCTCATTTATACCATATAAGCCATGTTAATAGTAGACTGATAAACGGACACGTGAAGATTGCATGTTTTATCAAAGGGTTTAACATACTGTGCCAAGGAGGAACAAGCGAGAAAAATATCTTCGAATGATCCCTTGTTGTCCTTCAAAATGGAAATGACAATGTTAAAGCGGTTAGTTACAGGGTGGTGGCGGTGGTCGCAGGAAACAGCGAAGCGGTCACTCTGAGCGGGCTTAGGGCGAACACACAGTACCAACTAGCCGTGACGGCAGTGAGAGCTGGCAAGAAACTACGAAGCCGACCAATCTTCTTCCGTACCCTTGGTAAATTTACTTTCACCCTCTGCACTATATAAAATAAATATAACACTGACGCTGCCAGTACACAAGTAAAATTTTGTATCATAACCTAAAAAAAATTTCCCTTACACAAAGTGTCGTATGGTTAAATTTTCTTGTCATTGATACAAAATTGACCAAGTATTATAATTGTGATAAAACTAAATTACACGAATAATCGTATCATCGCTTTGTACCAAGAACAAGTCAAGTTTTGTTGTCAGACTTTATCATTACTTGGGTCTGTTTTCAAAGTACACTTATGAAAATGATAATAGCGAGTGGACACTTGCCTTGTAATGTGAATCCAGGCTGTGCTAGCTTGTATGCATAAATGAAGGGAATAATAAAGTATTCACTGTTAGTAACTACGTATGTTTCCATATTTCATACAATAACCTCACTTGGAGTATTCATTGTGTTAAGGAACTGTCTCGTTTGTTCGTTGAAGCTTTACGAAAGCGACAGTCGACATTTGACTTTTAGAAATAAATAGAATTCCTCAAAGTATATGGTGATAAGTTTGATTGGAAATTTTCAGTTGAAATAAGTTCAGAATCGCCACGAACGTCGCCCCAGCATGGTTCGCCGGTAACCGAGAATCCTTTGCATCCCCAACCACCACCACTACCGTCGGCTCAGCAACCCCAACCATATATTCAAGTGAGTACAGCACCTTTTCTCATTCAACTGTTCAATATATCCTACAGGTTAAAGCGGCTCTGACTATTCGTTTGAAATTCCGGGCCATTTTGTTGATCCGTACGTTTTTCGTTTCATTGTTAAAATTAATCAAGTATTAATCAAGCTTCGCGCACTTTCGCATGGTACCTTTTTTTTTGGAGTTTTATTATTATTATTACTACGTCGCACCGCCAACAATAATAATATTAGTATATAAATATTATAATTCAAATTTTTCCAATGTTTTCGCGCCCTTCGACTCTAATCTTTCTCAACTGTCATTTGTCCGTGGGAAAGCACAGGGAGTTACTAAGAATTCGTTTAAAACTCTTGTTAGTAAGCAAATGGACGATGACGAATTCTCGACTGACTTCAGAGTCTCAACAATAAATCCATAGAACGAACTTCCGGTCGAATGTTAGAAACTTTGACAGACTCAAGTACGTACATTAGGTGGCCACTGAGAATATCGGATTTGAATTCCATCCAATTCAAATTTCCAATAGCAAAACCCTGTGAGGAAGATCTGATGATATTTAATGAAATGACGGGATATGAAGATGTTGATAAAAAGCCAATATCATTTATGTGTGTGTGTGTAACATGATATATATATATATATATATATATATATATATATATGCATGACTCAAGGAATATTGGAAGATCCGATAAGTTGACCGAACAGAATGTAATAACGCGGTAACCAACCAGTCCTCTATTTGTTTGCATGGTCGATGTAATTACGTTAGAATAATTTAATAAATCCAACGGAAATAAACTAGGTAATACAATAGGCCGAGAGTCACGATCGGCTTACAAATGTTAGGTAATAATGACTGAGTGACGTATATGGTAGCAACAGAGTTAATGTGAATTAAATGACGTCTCCGGTTAATACGTATAAGGAGATATCACGCGAAACATCGACTATCGTTTGATCTCGAACATACTATAGATATACATATATATATATATACTATGTAGTATGACACGGTATACGTTGTGTACTAAATAAAGTACGCTAGCCTAATTACACTCAGCTTCAACTCATATATACATATATAATGCCCGTAATAGCTCAACCACTTTGCTTTTCAAGGTCAAAACTACAATCCCGTGTATAATCACTATAGTGTTCATGATGAATCTGCATATATATATATATATATATATATATATATATATATATATATATATATGTACAGTATATAATACACTAGTTTCTCAACATATATTTTTCTTTAGTTTAGAAACACCAGCTTTAGGCAGCTGCGAGGTTGTTAATTCTGTATAGAAAATTGAATAAAAGGTACACGAGACGCGTGCTGCACTTTACGTGGCTCCATGCAAAGTTGTATTTGCAATTTATAAATTGTTTGCAATATATTATTATAATCGTCGATTATTAAAGTCCTGATGAATGATATTTTCTATCAACTGTTGCAAGATAAATACCACGAAAAAAATGTCTCGTACGATTATATATATGTATACAAGCTAGTTATCTCACCCATCGGCCATCCGTTCCATTGTTTGCCTTTGCTAATGAGAAATGTTTGTTCGCCAATTTATTCGCAGATTCGTGGCGTGGAGGTTGGCATTGTTGTTTTAGTGCTGATTGTATGGGCAGGCGCGATAGCACTGTTCTTCAACCGCTGGGGCAAAATACGAATGTTGCTGCCGTATCAACCTGACTATAAGGAACAGTTGAAAGTCCCCGGAACGGGTGTCTGCGCAGCAGCGAATGCTGCCTGTACGCAACATTCTTCGCAACACGCCTGCTCTCAGGTAAGTTGAATATCGCTGAGACGTCGAGACCGAGTCAACGTGTTGTGCCTGGAACAAGACGAGTACTGGCAACTTGAAAAAACAATAATAAGTCGTTGAACGTGACTTGTGCTTTATCGCGTGTAAAACGTAGGCGGTTGATACATCAACTTGTTGAAGAGGAATGCGGGTGCAGGTCGATGTTAGGACGCGACGATTTCCTCCGTCAGATGTCACTTGCTCGCGTCGATCCTAGGCCGGAAAAATCTGTCACGTTGATAAGTGAAAACAACAATGTGAAATTGAGCAACTAATCTTATTGTCAAACGTGCGAATTTCATTGTAATAGATTCTTCGATCTAATGGAATAGCAGCAAAGTATAATTGCAGGGATGTGCTTTAACCCGGCGCTGGTTATTCTGGGGTTATAAAATACCCCAGTGTCCTATTTTCAAATGCCACCAAAGTATTGGTCATAATCACGCGTAGTAACATACGTCATTGCTAAATTGCACAGAACTCAACGGTTAGTATGGACTTGATTAACATAAGAATAAAATAGTAAAACTAAAAATGTATCTGTGTTTATTGAAAACTAGGGCACGTGAATTCGAATTTGGGCTGCTTCGTCATCCCTAGGTGATTCATGTTGATTTGAAGCTCACTAGCGCCGGGTTAATTACATATGTACATGTGACGTATGTTATTAGCTGATGAGAAATGTCAGAGGAGATTAAAATATTGTATACAAATTTTTTTTAAGCATTAAACACCCTTACGTATCTTCGTCGTTTATACACAAAGGGGATGATCGCTTTGAAAGGCTTTGCATGGAGTGGAGAATAAAAAATGAAGGGAACAAAAATTTAGTAGGTCAAAGGTTATCCCGCATCCACAAAGGTCTCTGCTCCCGTTCATACCTCTCGTTGTAGCCTGACGCTCGAAACAGTCGTCGCGAATATGTTTTTCTCTTCGCAATGAAAGGAACGCAAAGCGTCGTGAATATTCAACGTCGCTACGGGCACGTTTCTACGAAAGCTTTTACAAGGCGCATATATTTTGCGAATATAAAAAAAAAAATTTTTTTTTTTCTCAACCCTTATTATATGACAATTTTTTGAGAATCGTAACTAATCATTGAAAATTATCTGGTTCGCTTAGTATTATCATTTTGTGAAGACATTAGTGTTTTAGGGGATGATCCTTGGTACTGTATAACAATGACAGGTTGTTACTATAGATCACGTGTTTCTTCTGATTAAAGTCTAATACCATTTTACTCATTGGCAAAAATCAATTGAACACACAACGTAATTTTACTATACCACGTTACACGCGACTGATCTTGTGCTTTATCAACTCTTCACTGTTGATTCATGAGAATTGTAATACAAGTGAATAATAACTGCAGGCTTAATAAATTTTCAATATTTTTTTTTACATATGTTCACTTTACATGACTACGATGTTGATAAGCAACATAGTACAGGTTTATCAAAAACTTTTACACACATGGATATCAACATTTAATGGGATTTTGTCTAAGAAATTTTTTATTTTTTCTAGTATAAAATTTAATAATGTCACTTTCGATTTTCACTCTTTATCACTAGTCACGTTTTGGGGATCTGTAGTTGATATTTAGAATAAACCAATAGCGACTCTCATAGAGACACACAAGTTGAGTTAACAAGCACGATCTGACATGGCTTCTGACATAGGTAGCTGTGAGAGATAAAAAAAAGCTTGCTTAAGCTTTTTTTTTTCGAAAAGCAATAAAAGCTTCAAAGCGACGTCGCTCGATCGATCAATGGCTGAATCGCACAAGCAAATAGACTCGCAGCTAATTATTACATTGAGCAAATCCCTCGTGAAAAAGTCCAAAAAAAAAGGCTCATCGACTTTTACTACCTCAACAAATTTTCTCAACACCAACCACAAATAATTTCACTCCTTTCAATCCCAACCGTAAAGTTGGCAATAACGTTGATAAAACTTTTGTCAACGTACCCATAACTTATAATAATTTAACTTCGACTGATATATCCAACTTGATTAATTAATTTGATATTCGATATTTTTCTGATATATCCAATCTATTCGCGATTGCTGGTATGATCGACTCTCGTCCACCGTAATGATCGATGGCGATGGTGATGATGACCATGGTGGATGATGAATAAAAGATAATAACTACAATGTCGGATATGGTGATGCAGTGCGGGGGAGGGGGATGCTGCGTGTTGGAGCAGTGCTTCCAGTATCCGAGGAGAGCTCGGGATCCTCGGGATTGCGGCTGCCAATTTGCTCTTCTTCACAGGGCGGACATCGCGTGACCATCGGTATTTTCATTCGATCGTGAATTTTCATATCTTCCAAAATCAATGTCCACCGCATTTATTGCATAACTCTATATACATATATAGAATGCATATGTGTTCACCATGACATCGTTACATAACCGTACACATTGCCTTTTGAAATCGGATCAATATATAATCTTATAGCCGCTCGATCATCGATGATCAATCAATGAGATGAAATTATAAAAAAGAAAAAATTTTGTCCATACCTTCATGAGCTCCGACGTACACTAACGGTCAAAAGTAATTCAGCAGCCCCTAAATAAGAAAAAAAAAATATTATCACTTGTCTTTTTTTTTTCGAAATTTCGTAATTTTTATGGGTGATAAAATACTTTTGACTGGTACTGTACTGTGCTTTATGATTTTTCCAGTGCCGATGTCAAAAGTGCAATTAAGGGATAACGAAAGCAATGGAGTATGGATCGATAGCTTGAGAAATTATTTTCAGTTTTCGGAACATAATAATAATGGTAATGGCCATCAACTGTACTCCGTTGCGTTCGACACGAAAGTTTTTCACATATGTGGATAATGTACACTTGTGAATTTTTTTTATAGTTTTTACCTCTTTTTTTTTTATATAATTCCTTTTCCTGTCTAATCGTTCGCACTTTATGTTTATCGAACGTGTACGCGTATGTACCGTACGACCTAAACACAATGCTTAGGTTGACATTGAGCCTTATGCCAGCTGATCGATATTCTTGGACTGATATTTAATGAAATTATTGATCATATTAGTGTACGCATATGGTATATTAATTTTATACGTACAAGGTACGTGAAAAGAAGTGTCACGTAAATTTTAGGCCGAGAACGTATGGAATAAATGTTTGTTTGCAGACGTAATAAAAAATGAGCAAATAAATTCTCTAATGCAATTTGACGGACGAGCATATTTTTCATAACGTTAAATGCTCCATTAACGTGTCATTGCGTACTGAGAACACAGTGATAACATCGAGCTGATAAGAAAATTATATGGTATATATATGAGATTAGTAGCCCGTGGAGAATTTCTGAAATTTTTTTTTTGAAAAAAAAATTTTTATTTGCTATTGTATTTTGGCAAAGATAACCAATCGTTTGTTTCATCCATTGCAATTGTCATGTTGCGTTTGGATGCAATGAAAAAAAAATATTAAAAACGTCTCCTCTAGCGTTAAAGTGTCTTTCTCTTTTTAAAGATAATAAAACGCTTTCCTTACGTATGGTCGGAATTATCGTAGGGAAAATTTGATTTTTCAAAAGTTTCCGCCAATTATGACGAAGCTAGGAAAATCCTATTGCAGGATAACAAACGTCTAAGTCCGTGGTGCCTCGATAAATAGGGTATTGGAGGCCTTCGGTTACGCGTGGACTATTTTATCGAATATTTAATCAAATAGACGTATTCATTATATTCGTGTTACTTTTTGTTACAGTAGAATCTCGATTCTAGCCGCTTCAATTTTCGCCACTGCAGACTTCGACCTGTTGCCAGAATTGGGATTCTATTATGTTCCTTTTCAGCCCGGAAATGATCGTACGATTTTGTTCTCCATTTGAAAAGCATTGCCTCAGACACCCCACTAAGTCTACTCCGGGGTTGAAAAGAGTAGAAGTGAACCGAATTGAATTTGTGTGGCAGCCCTTTTTGAAAATTTAATTATAAATCTTGTTTTCCTTCCATTATTTTTGTACTTATGACAAAATTCTCAACGATCAGTAGAATCTCGATTTTAGCCACTTCGATTTTCGCTACTGACCTGTCGGTAAATCAGGGTTCTACTATATTCCTTTTTAGTCCGGGAATGATCGTACGATTTTGTTCTCCATTTGAAAAGCATTGCCTCAGACACCCCACTAAGTCTACTCCGGGGTTGAAAAGTGTAGAAGTCAACCGAACAATTGAATTCGCGTGGCAGACCTTTTTCAAAATTTAATTATAAATCTTGTTTTTCTTCTATCCTTTTTATGTTCTTACCAAAAAATTCTCAATAACCACCCACACGCTATTCGCACATAGTTGGGCCGGCAAGAGACACATTTTCACGCTACGTTAATCGCGCACCGAAATTGCACAAAAAACTGCAGTAACTATAAAACAAGTGCTTTTCTCAATCACGCGTATATCTACGTGTTACTAGTGAAGTATGAAATCACGTATCGCACAATATGCACAGTTCTTCCCATCAGCTGTCAGCGTTTCGAGGATAAAGAAAATTTCGATATTTTCAACAAACAAACAAAAAATTTTTAATTCAAAAATTTTAAGGTATTCGATCTCCCAAACGCTTCCATGCAGATGGTCGATATTGAGGGATGAAAGTGAAATAAGAAAAATAATGCTAACAATCTCAAACATTAATAACTTCGAAAATTACAATTAATCGCCTTAACGAGTACGAAAAGCAAATGTAATCGCATTAGCGTAATGATCAATGAGTAAAAACAAGTTGCAAATAAAATGACGCACGCTTCACTCTTAGCACGTAATACCTAACGAGAGTGAAGACTAAAAATTCAAATGACGGATATTCGTAATTCAAAATTCTTGCCTCTATGCATAATGCATGGCAAGGAATGTGGGATAATTAAAAAATAGCTATTGACGCACCCTGTACTCACTTTTGATAAGCCCGGCGAAGCTTTTGATTTTGCATTCAAAAAAAAAAAGTGCTGAGATCTGAAACAAAAAAAGAGAACTTTTTTTTTAAACGAAAAATAAAAATAAAAAAATGATAATTCACTGTGCTCATCTTTTATGGGTTGATGTGCTGAGTTGCTGATTTGTTCCTAACGAATTGGGATATGGGAAAAAAGGAAAGGGTATGAAAAGAAAAAAGAAAAAAAAAAACTTAACGAGTTTCCAGTGTGCGCTGATTCGAATCTTACACGCATATTTTTTTTTGTACGTTAATAACTGTGAATTTTATAGCATCTGCACTGGTCGAACCATCATATGGATTCCTTGGACAGTGGTGGAGGAATAAGTTGGTCCAGACCCAACAGACCACGTGTCAACAGTGCCATTGATGTCGCAGGTTTCCTTTCTCAGGTAAGTTAATAAGTCAGAAGAAAAATTGTTGATTAAATTGCGTTCATAAATCTGTCAAAATTTGTACCAGCCTGTCGCTACTCCCTATCTATATATATGCAAATGTATATTTATGTAGGTTGTATACCGCGTTAAAGCAACCCAACCAATTTCACTTTCAAAGTCACTCGTTAAATTACACAAATTCGGCAACGGCGGCTAACTTCACGTCGAGTCTGCGATTATTTAAATTAGTAATGCGGCACGGAAGAAGTACAGCGAATGTCAAAGTTCAAGGAAATAAGAAACGAAACATAACGATCGATAACGACACGCAGAGCCTAAAACAGAGAAAAGTGGAGTAGCGTAATTTTTTTTACTATTCCATTGGTATTTAAAAAATTTTTATGATTTTTTTATCTGACAATTTTCATATAGGCTGGTACTTTGTATCGATTATACGCTTTAACGGAAATGACCTTAAAACATGGTACATTTGTTTGTCGATATCTTTATGTTGAATCTGACATGGTTTTTCTTTATGAAAATCGATTTTATTTTTTTTCATTTAAAAATAAAATATTTTTCAATATTCAAGGAATTTTTGAGACGGCACGGATCCACTTCGCGACTTTGCCGCAAGGTTCGCAGTGCAGATAACTTGCCTCTAGCTTCTTCGAATCGTCACCAGGATCAGCATAGAAATTCGCGGGACGAAGGCGTCGAAAATGACAGGGAGACTTTTCTCAAGACTTGCCAGGACGAGAGAGATAGGATTGAAAATATTGAATCCAGACGACAAACTAGTCTCGAGAGCGGCCCTAAGGATAACCCAGAAACTTCTCTTCTGGAATCCTGTAATCAACAGCAGCCATCCTCTAGGTACGTTTCGCATGGGAATAGCTGGGAGCTGCTAACTCCTATACCGGTGATCGGTCAAACTCCAAAGTCTAATTACATTGAGAATTGATTAACGATTTTAAATCGTGTTGAAAATCTTGATCGACTATATAGAATCGATCATTGATATAGAAGAAAAAAATGTAATTAATGATTTTACGTGTAATCCAAATTATTTTCTGAGATTGAACACAGCCACTTCAGATTGATTATTACTGCAGGTACAAAATTAAATATATATAAATATTGAAAAATTTTCCTTTTTCGAATCACTTCAAAAATACTTGATTGATCCGAATAGATACATTAATTTACACGTGATTACTATTCACATTTTTACACGTATTTTTCATACAGCACCTCGAGGTTTTGCTTAAAAAAACATTTGTATACACCAATGCTTTTGTACATTTTATATAACTGGAACCAACCCCAACGTAGGTTTGTTTAGAAAATTAAATTTCAACGGTATAGCTTATAATTAATTAAGCCTCGAAGCATACAAAGGTGGTCGTATGAAAATATGAAAAATTTTCTTACAGTCACTACGTCACTCTGCAATTCTCCTTTGGCGTCGAATACTCAAAAAAAATTTGTTTTCAAAAATTATTTTTTTCATTTCTCATAGAAAAAAAGGTTGATACGATACACTGAATTTTTGGAACTTTATTCCATACGTGATATATAGAATATTGTCACACGTTCCTCGATCTGTATGTATGCTTATCGTCTCGATCGAGTAAAGTAGGAGATGCACAGGCGTTGTCAGATAAATTGACTTTCGTTTCAGGGACGGCGTCGGGACGTCCGCGTCTTCAGTTGCGCGTCGCCTTGGGGGATGGCGAGTTGGCGGAAGTCACGAATACGCTCGTTGTCCGGTGCGTCAACCTGCTTCCATGGACGAAAGGTAAACTAAACAGACCCACGCAAACTAGATAGTTCGCCATTCTGTACAGTGAAGCAAAGAGAAGTCCACTAGGGTCCAAAACTACTAAAATGTGCTCGACCATTATATAAAAGATTCAAAAACTATATTTCTATAATATTCATTGAACGGAACAATATTTTCAAAAAAAAAAAAATATTTCATCCAAATTTTAATTAATATATCAGAAACACCAATTACTCTGGATAACAGTGACTTTATGAAATTTTCTAACTATAAAATCTCTCGCTTCTCAAACTCCGTTTTTACCAAGATAATATTCCTCGGTGCAAATTACATATTCGAAATGCATATTTTGTACAGGTATATCATATATCAGTTGGTACATATTGTACAAGAATTGCATCTCAAGCTGAAAATTTGCATACAAAACTGGCCAGATGCCAAATGCATTCAGGATTATCGTTCTCTAAGGGCGAAAATAGGATATTCAGACGGCAACGTAACGACCAGCACAATATATAATACTGGAATATATATATCAACATGTCAACAATCCTTCGTACAATATATTGCAAATTGAACCAATCGAATCACATACACAATTGTCATTAAGAGAAATATACTAAAACGTACCAAAGCATAAATTCAACACAGCTGATTCCAATTGGTTCAATTCAAAATAAATTCTAATCCAATAGAAATCCGACAATCCCATCGCCTAATGGTACCAATATCTTTCAGGTTCTGCCGGAAATCATGCGACCCGGACTGCGCCCGATTGTCTCGTTATCACGCCCATCATCATCAACGTCATCAGCCCGATACGGATTATCACTCGAAGAGTTGCGACTACGCCAGATGCACACAGGACTCCAGTATCGACGTACAACACTTCGGCCTGCCGATACTCAGCATCTCCGAACCTAGTCCACCTGATGAGATCGAACGAGTCGATGATTATTTGTAGAACTTGCTTGGCGAGGATGTCCTGAGGGAACTCCTCGTGTGACTGTGTGTCAATTGAATGACGTGGATCGACGAGTTTGAGATCATCTTTTAAAAATTCTCCTTAGTCTACGGTTTTTAATGTGATACCAACAGTCCCCTTGCCACCAGCGCCACCGCAGTGTCGAATTTAAGAACTATACGATTTCAACGTACAACGACGTAAACGGTTGCGCGATACAATTTAATGTAAATGCAACGAAATCTCTAAGATACAATGGGAACAGTCGAATTATATTATTCGCGTCTTCATCAATACCACGTGTGAAGACAATAATGCTTGTGGGAACAAAGAAACATATCCGTCGTGAAGAATGTCTAACAATAAGGATGTCTCCGTTAAGAGTCGCTTCATTGTACGTCTACTTGAACGAACTTGAGTTTTTTGTTCTTTCTTACTTCAAGTGACAGAATCGATATTGAGTATTGGAAGTTTACAAGTTGAATTCATTTACGTCCCTCTTGCTGCTGCTGTGCTTGGACAATTTTTTCATCAGGATAAGCGGTAATTGACGGTTATTTATATTCGCGAGGTCCAAGGGATGATCGGTTAAATAGGTGATTTCGCATAATCAATTTTTCTTCTTAAATAAGAAAAATCTCATTACGTATCCTTTGCGTTGAAGAAGAACAGAGACGTTCTAAGAAGACAGGATCTAACTACGTGAAAACACAGGAAGTAGCAACGAGACGAGAAAATAATATTTGAGACACTAAGTATATTTATAAAAGCGCGCCAAAATGACAAAGAGGAATATTCCTATACAAATTACCTATCCCTCTTACCGTAATCATTTGGTAAATGGGCTCCAAAACAACTCTAGTCGTGTATATCTATATTCATGCATAGAGTACATGTATAAACGTATATAGTCGGATTGTCATATATATATATATATATATATACACACACATGTACCGCATATGTACAGTAGATAATGTGCCGTTATAGAAACGGCAAAGTATAAAAGCAAATCGATAACATAACCTTACTCTTGCAACCTTCATATATATATTCTCTTGCGCGACTCATTGATCCGACATGGTGGCCCATGAAGAGTAGGACAAAAGAGCCATGTCGTATCGCCGCCCTTTTGTAAATATTCATCTTCGTTCCTACGGTTCTCACTTTGTATTCACCCAAAATTGGGATAAGCGCTAGAGCGAAAGGGCAAAAAGAAACAGAGAAAAAATAATGTAACCACGGTTTACCGTCTGAGGTAACACAAAACCCAGGATAATTCAAAATTAATATTGTAAGAGCGACTACCGTTGTATCGGTTATTAAAAGAGTGTATATAAATATATATATATATATATATATATAATGTATACATATATTCATATACCATATGTAGATTTATATACTCGGCACACGTGTACCTTACTACGTACGTTCGCGATCGTATTAGAAAACTACTATAACGATGTTGAAACTATTATTCGACTTGGAGCTCATGTCGAAATTCATTGATCGTTGTATATACGTACAATGTTTATATCTTTACTTCAGTATGTCATATGATCGTTCTTTGTCAAAGCTCTTAATTAAATTATACACGTTGTCTCCGCGTTGTGTAAACTAAAGCAAGAAACAGGGGATGGACCGGTATCAAAAGAATAACTCGCCTCGTTTTTGATGGTTGATTGGTACCTGGTTTCATGATTAGCATTAGCGTTTGAAAGAAGGTCAACCATTTGGCGACCTTGCGGTCAGGTTCTAATACAACCAGGTTTATTTTAGATTGAACGTTATTCGAATTTCTGGTAATCGATAATTTATCAGTGACAGAGGTAGGCGTGACGAAGGCTTGTCCAGACTGTGGAAAATTTCTATTGGCATTTCGAATCGACGATGAATTCAAATCTCACATAATATTATTAATGCTGATTTTTCATGGATATGCGACACGCTATATATTCATTGTATCGATAGCGGAAAGAAAAACATAAAATATTGTCATACCGGAATTCAATGCTACAAAGTCATACAACGTAATATTAAAAGTACTGCGAACAGACACTAATGACCTATATCTATGTAATGTTAATAGCGAATATTAAGTGGATTAAATTTAATATAAAAAATAAGTACCTGTGCATCGTTAAGGAAGAGTCATTTTCACGTGAAACATTTTTTTCAGAACAAATAATTGGAAAAATTGTTATTGTTCAAAAATTCTTAATAATTCCCATAAGCGAGCGACTATGTCAGCATAACTTAAGAAAGTCTATTTAATAAATCACAGTGCATGGATAAGGAAAATGCAAAGGGGAAAGTACAAAAATATCTGATCCACAACATTAAACAACACGAGCTCCATGTCGAACAACAAAAACATGATCGCCTGTCAACTTTGAAATTATAGCTTTAAATGATGAGACCAAGGTAACTACGTTATTACCAGTATATACATATATGTATGTATGTATATCCGTATTATATCCTCCTATTGCCGAAGGAAGCGATACTACAGTGTAATCAGATAAGAATTTATTGGCATAGTACGTCGTCGCGTATCTAATCCTATTCCTAAATCGCGTTCTTTACCTCCACCTAATTGTATATACTATATATATATATATATATCGAATATACATATAATGAAATATAAAGAAGTAATCGGCAGCAGGTGTCACCGGAGAAGACTAAAATTGACCAAAGATGGAAAATAAGATTGGATATCGTATCAGAAATAAAAAGCAAAACGTACAAATGACGAGAACTAAAGGTCAGGTGGGGTCAAGTTAATCTAGTTGTAATTTGTCATTCTGTCTTTCGGCGCGTGCGTACGGATTTTAATAACGAAGCTATTACCAGCTGCGAGAAGTCTGGTACGCGATAAATTGATAACTTGATAAGGAAAGGTTCACGGATATTTCCTGTTCATTGACCGGACGTACATGCTAATCTAGCATATTCGTATGCATTATATATACGTATGTGCCTAGAATTAAGGCATGACTAATTAAAGGATGTCGAGTCAATGTTTGGTCGATTATTACTATTGTTGTATTATTATTACATGTATGACGTCTTAATGATGCGAACGTATTTTTTAACAAAAGAAAAACGTCATCGCTCCTTGATAATGCGACTAATGTTCAATGATTTAAGGGCGGATCAATGATGTTAATGGGGAAAAATAAGAAAATGATTACTACGTTATGTATGTTTTCATTGCATGATTCCAATGAGAGGGTTTCAAGACATATCGAAATGCGTTTACATGCGTGGAATAAGGCATTCGAAGTAACTGAACCGTTTAATGATTGTCATCGAATATGTTATTCATTTATCGATTATTTATCACCGTTTTGGTGAAATAATTTTTATTTTGCTCTCCTTTGACAAATAAATAACAACGAATCTGATTATTTAAATATCTCTATGTCTGTCTCTTTGTGTAATGACCCATAATACTATTATGTAATGATTATAAGCATGTTTCATGCTTTTCTTATATAAATTATTATAATTTACTCATCAAGCTTTTGTTTTCTATTACTCAGAAGTTAACAGTGCACTCCGTGACTTGATCTATTCATGAAAATTTCATTTCTCATGATTCACTGTATCGCAGTGTATAAAACTCTATTGACATTAATTGCCACGCTTTAGCAATTCTCATTAGTAAAGTGTAGTAAATATTGTTGTAATTTCTTATTTAATAATGGCTGAAGCTCAATTCAATTACTTCGATGTACTTTGTAACTTTTTATATTATTTATACCACTATTCAATCTATCAACACTGTATAGTCATATACAAAATTTGTTACACTTTCTCATCGCAAACAGCAAACTGAGTTTAGAATATCCTCTATAGTAATTCATCCAGTTACTTTTTCCTACTCTGCAAGAATTGTCACAAACAGTTGTACCAAACTGCACATTTGGCTAAAGCAACGTTAATAATCATTCCACAAAGGAATCTTATATGAACACAAAAAGAGACGTCAGAATACCACAGCAGCATTAAGGTACATCAATATCATAACTTAATGTATTATCTCTATCGTCCCTTAATGGCTGTGACATGAAATATGTAGAGACCAAAACATTCAGTATAATATTGTCGACAACAGAAAGCAACACGAAAATACTTGTACTATCTCTATGCATCAGTATTTGCCAAAGTGGGACTGATACGATCAGTATGGTATGAACTGTTTCACATGCAATCGTACACAAAGAAAACATAGTGCACAAAATAAAGCAGCATAAACAATTACAGCTACAAACGATTTTCGTGCAAGAAACAATGCAAGAACAAGGCCACAATTTATTCTTACCGCGTCACAGACCCCATTACGGTATTACCTAAGAGCAATGGAATTGAACAAAAAATTTTCGAAATTCCGTCACATGTCATTTCCTTAGAATGACATGAGAATAGACACCACATCAGAATATTCCAGAATAGATTGTATTTGAGAAATAATTTTGGACAAGTAATTGTATTCTTTTAACTGACTGATGTACATACATTTTGTATATGATATATATATATGCCCATAGAATTTAGCATATAATGTATAGTTATATCTATTTACTTAGCTACACATATATTACATATGTGAAGATGTATGTATATCTGTTATAAGAATTATATAAAAAGTTTATCGATGTTTTACATATGTATATGTTACGAATTACTGTAATTCCTCCTCGATTCCATCTTAATAACAGAGAGGCATAAAGCACGTAACTCTGACGTAATAATAAAGATACAAAGGACGATAGATAACAAAACTTAAATAATTGAGGAACGTGTGCGGAAAATTGATTCAATTGATAGGACTAGGTAAGGGCGATTCGCGAAATTGGGAAAAAAGTTCTCGGACCTTTTCTTAACTTTGATTACTACCAAACTATTACGGACTACTGCAATACCTTCATTCGCGTGTGGCGTAGGTATCTTATTGATTGGTTCGAGAACCAATCATCAATTATTCAAGTAGCTACTCGACGAAACTCTTTATCGTATTCCGAAGCCTCGTTGCGACTTGCGGCTACTGAATTTTTATGAGGTCAAGAGTGCAACATGATTTTTACGGTTAAAATTCGAATATTAGTATGCAAAATGTACTGCGAACGACATAAAAAAATTTTGATTCTCTTTTTTTGTTTCTCTTACATTTGTCAAAATCGTTAATAAGACATTAATATTGTCGATTTATTACATCGAAAAATACTATATTGAATAAAACATATGAACATGGGGCTCGACATTGTGATATTCCCATTTTCAATTATCCTGATCTATTTTCTACAGCATTTGAATAATGACGTTACTGTCTAATTGTCAATGTAAGAATGACTATAAGCTCTGTATACATGTATAAATATACTAATCTGTATAGTTGAAAGATATTTTTGTCGAATAATATATTTACAGAAACTTGCATGACTCCTTCCTATTTAGTAATGATCAAGGAAGTTTCTTATTACAAGATTTTAAGTCATGACACAGCATCGTAATTAAAATGAAAGTCTTTTATTCGTTGGATATTAAATAACGGATACCTTGCACCACTCTATCGAAATTGTTAATATTCTTTAGCAACATATTTCATACAAAGCTTATGCCGCATATTGGAACTATTTCTAAGAGTTTAGATGGATATTTAAGTAACGCCCTTTAATAGATTGCTATAATGTACTAATGAGTTTATTAAAATATTATAGCATTTAAGTAATATTTTATTATATTTTAGATTTCCCTGTATCCTTTTTAGATGTACTAATATGAAAGATTTTGTTGTACTTGCTTGCAATGACTGAACTTGTTCTGGTATATTTATTGTTTAATAGTTTAGTGGACCTATTACTTTTCTTCAGTATCAATTGATTTGTGTATATATATTTATAAGTGAGTTGTATCCAAAATATAAATAGGGAAGTAATAGCTTAAGTATTCAAATAATTAATATACTATATATAATAATATTCTGTCTTTGTATCAATTATTTTATTGTTGTGTGCACTGTTAAGTCTAGGTTTTGTGCTAATTTTTATTACAAAATTAAGAAATTACATAAACTAAAATTGGTAATACTATAATTGCTTTGCCAAATCATTGAAAATTAAATGACAGATAGGTATTGCTCATGTTATAATAGTCAGATGCGAAGTGGTACTTTAGTACGTAGGTACTCTGCGATTCAAATATTACAAGCAAATTAATCTAGTCTTTCCCTAGTTAAGATTCCTCCTTGAACGCAGTACATACAAATTTTTTGTTACTTGTCTCATAGATTTCTTAGATAACTTCTATATTACATATACTATATACATATACACATGTAATATGTACATATTACATTTATGTATATTATTAGAGAAATTGCACATTTGTGTTAGAAATAAAAATCAAACATTTTTTTCACAGCCTCAATGTGAAAATATATTCTGGTAAATAACTTTTCCTGTTGCGCGCCTTATGTTTATCAGATATGATTTTGGGAGACACCGGTTTCCGTAAAGAAGAAATTTTAATCTACAACTTTTCTTTTGTACCTAAAAACCATCATGGTACACAACTTCGATACTCTGAATTCTTATAAAAATGTATGATCTTTGCAATACCTATGTACAAATGAATATTATGTACAATACACAACGAGAATCAATGTTACACTATGAAACAATCAACTCCTTCTGCTATATACTTTCAGGATTCAATTTTGTACAACTTTGATCTTTCTCTTCCCCTACCATTGACACATCCTGATTCATTTCTGTTTCAGGAAGATTTAACGATATATAAGAATCATCAGTTCTTACATCACTACAATTACCCACATTTGCTGAACATTTCTCCGATGACTGGTTATCTGACTCCAAACTTTGTAAGTTCTTTGTTAAATCTGCCCACGGATCCTCAAGGAAAGATTCCAAATTGACATAGGTAGATATATTTATCTGTCTATGCATACCTTTCTGAAAATTCTAAAAACAACCATATTTATTCTTAAAGCCTTCACACACAGTATACCCCTCTTCATAATTTCAAATGACAAATAAGCATAATAATTGCCAGACTAACTGAATATTAGAGAAACCATCAGTGAACAAACCTTGTTATGTCGTTGTGTAGACTGATTCCTGTATGGCGAAGGAGAACAATTTAGATTTGATTTGGGACTCCCGTGAAAATTGTTTTTATAACGGTTATAGCCTCCAGAGTTTCGATGGTTTCGACCACCGCCAGAGCCGTACCAATCATTACTGCGTCTTTGCTGAGAATATACTGGACTGCTAAATCCCAGAGGAATAAAATCATCACTACCTTTCTGATGTGGGCTTTGATTTTGGCTTGGCGTAAAGCACTGGTAATTGTCATTTTTAACACAGCCATAACCTGTTCTGTTGCAAGATTCACGAGAATTCCAACCGAAACCTTCTCGTCTACCACTACCACTTGGAGTACTCAAAGGTGATTTCTTCATTTCTATCTGTAGTTTTCTCAGATAATACCCTAAAATCGAATTAAAACGTTAAACAACTTTAACCCTGATAACAACAAAGCTTTAGAACGCTGCCATATTATTTATTTTTAGTCAATGGCGTCGCTTCTGTATCTCGAATATTGCGTCCTTACCTCGATTAATCGATTCAGTTTCGATCCATCGAGAATAATGTTCCGGATTCCACTTCGGCATTTTGAATCTTCTGTAAGTTTGCACAACCCGCAGTATTAAAAATAAAATTACGAATAAGCGTAAGAAGTAAATGATATGATATCGTAGACTTCTAACACATCCTTCCACGTTCACTGTGAGAAGTATACTAAACAGTGCTTAGCAACATTATAGAGGTATTTATTTAGTATACAGCTAACGGTTTTCAGAAACAGGGTTACACAGGTATGCAGGAAGGGCGTATTGTTAATTATTACTCTTAACACGAATACAATAAATTAATCATAAAATACTACCTAACGGTATAACTTATACAGGATTACTAGTCCTCAATAAACTCGAACTTCGGTGACAGTTAATATCAGATATTACGTTCAGTAATAAAAATGGTCGATAGAAAATGAAACAATAATTATAAAAGAACTGTATTGTCGCAAACGTGTATATACATGCAGCTTCTATGTACGTATAATTATAAAACCTATATTACTAAATAGCTTTCCTACAGAAATCTAATTTCTTCTAACAGATCAAAAGAAGATCATTACCATCTAAGTATAACAAATCAATATGTCCCAACAAGAACGACTTGACAACAATGAATAAGAAAGATGAAAACCAGCATCACAGTAAGTTACGAAGTTTCCTATAATAGAAAGAGTAAAAGGTTCATCTGTTCATACAAGAGAAACAATAAGAATCGACACATGCGCCAGCTAGTCTCTGTAGACTGAACTACAGATTTTTCAGTGCATCACTCCCCATCATTCTTCTCATCATAATCCTGTTCGTTTAAATGACTCTAAGTATCTTCAATCGTTGCATGCAACTGATATTTAAAGACTTCAATATCGTCGTCATGACTGATAACTGTATCTTTGTTAATGAACAGTATCCATAATCACATGGTACACAATTGAAAAATCTCATGTTAAACCTAGATCACAGTAATGCTCACGAGATGTCGCAGAGATCGTAGACGCATGCGCAGCCTCAAGTACGAAACGTCGAAAGCCAAGAGCAACACGGCAGATGCTGCTACGGACGTTCGGAGTGGTGTTCGCGTGCTTCGTGATCGGTGCGCGCACGTTCGTGAGTTCGCGAGTCAGTTTCGCGATGGAAGGCTTGATACCTGTTGCACAGCCCGGCGTGCTCACGTTCCCATTGACATAATAACCGTGCATGCCAAAATCACGTGTTGACGAGGCAACCCGCCAACAACCTCGTAAACGATGACGAGACGTTGACATTTCCCAGTGCGTGACAGTGATCGTAAAGGATTATCAAGACAGTGATTAGCAAGAGCTCTAAGCCATAAAACAATGGGGATCGTGCAGAGCCGTGGTAATAGCGAGAATGATAGTGGCACAGGAGTTCGCGAAGGGGCTGCTACCGGCATCAAGGGTGGCCATTGCCATCAGTATTGTCAACCTAGCCTGGGTATGGGCAGTTTAACCGGGCCGCATACACGAAGCGGTAGCGTCCGTGGCGCACCCCGGCAACCGATGCCGGACGCTACGGAGCTGGAGAGGCGATTCACTAAAGTCTTGGTGAGTCTTAGAATATAACATCAAGTAACAGATCCTCGGGATACTTTAAATGCTACTGTTGTGTTAATGAATCCTCTTTAGGATGTCATCTTTAGGTGACATTAGATTTCTTCAAGAATCTTGACATTCCTGGCTGAAGGAGCTTTTGCGGAGTGTCACATTTCCTCATATCGGATATGGACTAAAAGCACGAAAGGGCGTGGACTTTATTAGATTCTCGCTCGACACGAAAAGCTTCAAAGGAACAAATCTCATTAGTTGAGATTACAAATGTCCAAGATGATGAGTACTTTCGATTGTTGACGCCAGGTGCTCTCTTTACATTCAGTTACAATTTAAGACTGACATTTTTATAGTGGCTATGACGAGAGAAACTTCAAAAGCCCGCATCTCCATTCTGCGGATGGTTATTACGTCCCTTGTAATATTTTATACGACGTATTGAACGGAGCAAAGAAACATCTCGTGAGATGCCTTCCCAAAGAGGCTGTCCTGTTTATCTTGACGGGAGCACCAGTCGCAGGTTGATCTGTGTCAACACGTGTGCTCCGATGCTTGCGACAGGCTGCATATGAACTCTCGTGACCCTAACTGGCTTAGAACAGAAATCCATGCAGGCTCCTAACGCCTTCAATTAAAATTCTAATTTACTTCATCACTGCCGTTTTTTCGCGGGACGTATTGTAGCAATACGAAAAATATTATAAGGATGAAAGAACAACCAACGCCATACGCTTTATTACATTTGCAAAGAATATTCCTTTGTGATTGAGAGCGTAGGCAGTGACGGCAAGTCTTTTTTGCTTTTCCTCTTAGCTTTACTCGCCTGGAACACACGTTCCTTATTCTATGAATTGATTAACAGTGCGCGGGGCACTTTCACTAAACATTCCAAAACAAGCACTCTTTTGGTAACGGATATTAAAATTTGATCTAACCAAAAAGATGACATTAGAAAACAATAGCAAACTTAATAACTATACCTGTATAGTTTTGTTGACAGGCTCACGATTATAATAACTCTTGACAGTTGGCCATCTGACATTTCTGTTCACTACTATCATACTTCGTTTCCAGGTACACATACTGCCTCAAGTAAATAAACAAGTGACTCATCGATCCCTGATCGTTAATTATTAATGATTCTCCGACTGTCCCTGGGTTCATACAACAGCCTCGACTAAGCTCTGGATAGGTCAAGAATACATACGTACAGTACCTGATCGATCGGACTTTCTGAAAACGAAGAATATTAATAATATTCATGCACAAGCTGAGGTGCACATCCAAGTGAAAGACTTTGCTATGAATTTTATATTAAACACGACTCAGAGATGTGGTAGACAGGATTCAATGAGAACAATGGACTCCTTCAGTTAGCAGTCTCATCTGTACATCATTCTGTCCTGCCCTGCTCTACATTACATCCTGCACCATCAGCTACGCTGAACTCATCATCATCGTCTAAAATCTGCTTCTGTCTTTCCATGACTCGTCTCCATTCGTCGGCTTCTCACATGGTTCCCTCATCTTGCGCGATCTCCTTCTCGCTCTCTTGACTAGTCTCTGTCTCACGCAGAGATATTCAAAGACGTACTTAACATGTGCATATCTGTATACACACTGGCACAGCCTCCTTCCAGCATCAATAACCAGCAATAACTCAATGGACTCAATACCCATGAATGTAGTCTCTGTTTTTGTCTGTCGTTGCTATCATGAGCTCATTGTGCTCGTTAAAAAAGATGAAGTCAAGGGTCGTGCGAGTAAAGCAGTTAGGTACTACATGCGTAAATCCATGCGTGCACTTTGAAATGTGAACCCAATAAAAGGGACGCATCGTGGTAATTTTAGGCAGGTCAAGACTGAGATAACCGTACGATAATACACCCTATGGAAACGTTGCCTTCTAACGCGCCGATACGTTGTCCCTTAAGATATCAGACAAGGCATATATATTTCTGTAAAATTATCCATTTTTTCTAGTTTCATTCGATAATTCCAACCAGACACGAAACTGGTACCTAGTAGAAAATGTCTGACCGGTTTCTGGAACGTGCCGCTGTCGACGCTCATAAGAATGTTAAATTATGATAAGTACGTATTGTTCGGGGAGGCTTGTTAAAAAGCAACTGCCCACCGGGTCTAGTGGAATCGAATGCTATTTTTAACGCAACGGGATGCGTCGATACTTCGACAAGAGAAGTTCAAGGAGTCTCAACACTTGTCACGTTACTGGAGTCATTGACGCTTAGACGCTACTGGTAGACTCGCGAGGGAATTCAAATTTGATGGCTTCTCCCGCCAAGAATGGCTGCGCCTGTAATCTCTGTAATTAGACTTTTCTGCTTGTCGGATTTCGATTCAGTTGTTTTGGTTGTAATGTCTAGTTGGTATTCAGGAATATAATGAGGCGTATTCAGGCATCATTTATCAGTCGAGTCGTAACCATCAATAATATAAGTATTCCTATTATGGCTCCGTGAAAAAGTGTTAAGTTAACGACCAAAGTAATTCTTATACCGAGTCTCCATCGTCGGCGATCTTAGCAGAGGCAATCCAGACTCCGGAAACTCGACGTGGTGCTTCGATTTACTACCTACTATGAATCATTCTCGTGTTTCATCGTTATATAGGAAGAGTCATTTTAGTCATGAGTCCTGAGAGAAGATTAGACCTGCCTTTCGTTCCTATTGACGGAAATTATACACAAATTTGTACTCGTGACTTGTATTTTCTTGGGAGAACAAAAAATTGAATTTACCATACGCGGATCTCGTTTGCATGAAAAATGTGTCATCGTCTTTGACGTGTCTGTTAATATATTTTTAACACGCGGACGCGTTACGAGGTCCTTGACTCTTTCGCTAGTTCAACTGTATTGTAGATGTTATGTCTTTGGGGTCAAATATTCACAGTGTGTAATCGTGACGCAATTTATGGGACGCTCGAAATTTATGAGGATCGTGGGAACATAAATATTTTACCTTTTTATACTTCATATGTTACTCATCCAGATATTTTCTTAGGAATTCGAGCAATCCAGAATCTAGAAGACTGCATTCGTATACTATGACACTTGGTAACGTGTATTCTATGTATGTTGATCTGGTTTCTTGACAGAATGTGGATTTCTTTTATGTTTCTAATCAAGGCGTTATTTAAAAAACTATTTGTCATTTATATATACCTCGTGTATATCAATAGCAGTAGGCTGCTGCTGTATATTTGTATAATAGGTATTATCAACTTAATGCGTTTGCCCTGTTAAAAGGTCGGTCGTAACGTTAACCGATCAGCAGAGCAATTCCTAACGTACTTATACAGCTTGAAAGTAATCGTATGGCTTACGTAGTACGCGTAGAATTGAAATACTATAAATAGAACGTTTTCTATAGAGAAATCTCAATAGATCCTTTTTACCATCCGTACTGCTTCCGTTTAACGTCAGTTTCTAAGTAACGAGTTTATCAGAACGATTCATCATCCTCTGAGCAAACTCGAAACTTTTTACCCTATCATAGACATAGGTTCGTTCTCGGTAAGCTTATCCGTCATACGTTACACGGCATAGGTATTTGGTAAGGAGATTTTACGAAGCAAATTGTTCAGTGGGTACGTTGAATATTTAATTGAATTAATGAATTTTTTTAATCAAAATAATTTATATCTCTGTTCTACTGCAGTGCGATTTGGCAACATAGCAATGACGGCATTAGGCAAAGTGAAAGGGAAATTGCCTATCCCGGTGCGTGAATCACTGACAATCAGAATTATCCCAAGACACGAATCCCTCGTGAAGAGATAAATCCCAGAGGTTCCCATAGAGACGCTCGATAGGTGAGTAGGCAGTGACTGTTTATTTGGTGAAGGTTGAGAACCACTGACTTACTCCAATGAGGTACGGGAGGTCTCAAAGAAGATGAGGACAACGCTAGTTTTTGACCGGCGAGTTAACAGAGCCTATAGTTGAGCAACCCGTTGCCGTCGGCTCGCGGATAAACCATGGACATGGACGGGACATGCTTTATTGAGAGTCCAACTATCCCAACTGGTCAGTTTAGCTTGGCTATCAAGTCAGCTAGCATAGGCACTTCTGACTGATAGTAGCAACGCGATTGCCGGCCCGGTCACAAGGTGCAGTCTCACGAATGAATCAAACGTAGCCATCGGGGACTCTTGGCAGCCTGACAATGCCTCGTCCTGTGCTCGTGGCCCCTTGTGTCCCTACGCCAACTGGAATATCTCGAGTCGAGCGTATTGAGCCTGAGAAAAGAAGCTCAGGGGAAGGCAGGGCCAAGATAGTCTTGCGAACGTGCCAAGGGGACGTGCCCTGACGCGCCTCCTGGCTCAATAAGGACGAACCTTTCCTACCCGGGATGAACAACTTTCTCGAAACACGACGCTTCTGTCATTCGTCAGTGTCCTTGGGAATGTTTTTCTGAGCTGCGATATGGGATTGTATTGTTACTTTAGTTCAACCTTTGGAGAAGACTAATTGTAAGTGGATCTTTGACCTGGGTCAAAGTCCTCAGGAATTTATTTGGGTACTAGTCTCGTACGAAGTCTGGGAATTTTATTACTTGCTTTGTCGTACGAATTAATATTCACTGTTGTACTTTTAATTGTGACTCTCGCGGTTCAGGGTGATATGTTAGGTTTTTTAAATTTTATTTTCATTCAGTGGGGTAGACAACTGCTGGGACTTTCGTTTGGGTCTATGTGTGAATTCAGTTTATCTTTCGCGCTCTATCAATGTTTCGTGCTTCCTGGTGTCGTTAAAAAATATTCTCCTGAGAATCGACAGTTCGTTGTAACAATTCAATTGAATCCTCGAGTGAAAAGACGCGAAATGCTCTTTCAGACTTGAATTCCTCAAAGATGGCGCTGTTCCGTGTTGTGCTGGTATAGGCTTGTCTCTATGTAATTTGCCGTGCTTGCCAGAGAACTATCAGACCAGACGTCTTCCTGTGACTCTATGCTCTTGAGAATTGCCAAGTTTCTCGAAATTCGACGCTCCTGCCGTCCTCGTGGGGAGCGTCGCTTTCACGTGGATTCGAATTAAACTCCAGTACGGCGAGTAGCGCCTTTCACGTTCGTCCTCACATTCGCAGAACGTGAATTAACACAGTCTAGCATTGTTAGCTTGGAATTTACAAAATGGACGGATAGCTTATGACAATTTTCAATTACACGACTTCGTATATTCTTTTTCATAGTACTCATAGGCATAGCGATGCTATGGCACCACTTATCCTACTATCCATAAGGTCAATAATAGTAGCCAGGCAAAGGCTTTACGTAATCCCATAAAAGTAAATGGATAATAGTACTTTGAAAAATACAATATTTTTCTGCAATCCAGGATTATACAATCTCCCTGAAGCATTCCATAATTCTACTATACCTCTCCAATAAAATAACACTGTACCCTGTACATACCGAATTACCAAATGATAATTTTATTTATGTACACTCGTTGCTATAGGCGAGTATTGCAATAGCCTAGGCTACTCGTGAATACAAATAATCCCATAGTTTCAAGTAATTCACGTTTTCATATGCTACTCTGGCAATTAACAGGCTCAGGACTTAATTTACATTTTCATTAACCTATATCGTGCCCGACGTAAATCCACAGCCTCCTACTTCCATAAAACACGTTCAATATCGTACGCACTTCGTACAGTCAGTTCGATATAACAAGACAAATAAACTCGTCAGCCGGTAATCAACGTTCAGTTTCACTGTAAGGTCATTGAAAGTGCAACGAGCTATTTGACAAAGAATTGTGCATTCGGTCTGAAGTCCCGCGGTAGTGCGATTCCTAAACAATGCACCAAACGGGTAGGCCGACCGGTTGGCCGGGCAGTCTGCTTGAAATATCTTCAGGAAAAGATAAAACTACCGGTTCTATATTTAGACGGTCTTCGACAGCGGTTCTCACGTGACTCAGTGCATTCGGCGATAGCGATCCACCTTGACGTGACCTTTATTTTCTGTCAGACCAAGTTCGCCGACGGGGATGCGACCTCAGCGACCAACAGGACTAATAATCATTACTCACTGTGTTCTCTATCTGTAGGATGCATCGGTGGGAATTAAATATGTATACAGGATGTGGATTACACTGGTAGTTTCCATTGGTGACTAGCGACCAATTAAATCCCAGCATAGATTGCCAGATTAAGAAAGTGTAAAGCTCCTAGTCTTGGTCAATTATAATGTTACGTGGCTTTTATTTATTTATTTTTTTCTAACAATTTTTCACTGCACGTTCAATCTTATAAAATAACCTACGATCTTTTTGTACAATTGCCGGCTCGCTGACTGTAACTCATCATTTTGAAACAGACGTATGAGAACTGCCTTGATGTTTTGTATGTATAATCTCGTGTACGACTCATTGCATTTTCATGGAACGATAGTGTCGTTCAATTTAACAGCGACAGCCGCCGGTAGCGAGCCAGTGCAGAACCGACTAAGACTAAACCCCGGTGTTTTCATTGAATCGGACAAAGGGAATGAACCGAGTGGAATGGTGCGAAATGGCCCGTGGCCAAATGGCGAACACGTGTCATTTCTACACTGTAAATGAATCCTCGTACGATCATCTGCGGGTATACAATGTCATTCGTAGCCAAGATTTGGCCGTGAACTAGAAAACTCGGGCGGACCAAAACTGGAACGAAAGCGTGTACTGTGATGGAACGGGTGGAACACGTGGACCGGCACGTAGGAACAGTGAAACTCGTAGGGACGAGGCTCGAGGCATGGTACAAAAGAAAAAAGGTTCTATTTCTATTATCGGCGTCCACGCTCTCTGCTAAATGCAGCTACCACATGCAGTTGCTATATCGGGCGCGAACATAAGTATTCTCTATTAATAGAATGCAGCGGTATACAAAGTAATAGTAGGTTTATAAGCTTTTAGTAGTTTCGTTTAGGGGCGAATATCGTGATTGCTTACGCTTTTGATACGTATGGTAGTTTTAACTCTTTTTTCATATATTGTACTGGGAAGTTAAAAAATCATGATTATATAATGACATAATAATTGAATCATAATCCAGGCTTTTTTTGGGTCCACCAAGAATATCTAACTAGTCGCAATCCCAATTACTTGCTAATCGAATATCTAGTCTACGTGTATTTCGTGGATCATTCATGTTGACTTATCGAATCCTTCTGACGAAACTAAGACGGTCACATAACGTAATTACAGCCTTTGTAACGCGGAGCACCCAGTGCTGGGAAATTGTTAAGTTCTTGGTTAGAACGAGACCTTGGACATTTTGCGACGTTTGCCATTGACATTGAAATTCATTTCATTGCCTGTTACGTCGATCGGTCTTATCCGTTGTTTACATTGAAACGTAGCGATTACGAATTTTTCACGTGTAAATAAAATTATGTTTCATCGCTAACCACTTACGGATAAAATCGATAATTTTTACATGGCAACATGTTACCAGACGTGACAGGGCGATTTTTTTAGAATTTATTTTATTCCCACGAATTACGTCACAGGCGCGTATACTTGGACGTAGTCAATGGTTTCTGAAAATGATGATTCTTACTGATTGGTTAAACGATTCTACGCAGTGACATCATTCAGTCTGCAGGGAGCTGAGTTTCTGCTGTACGGTCATCGCCATCTCAATCTCTAAGCGTAAACACTACCAGTCTAAAGAAACCCGACCAAGAGCATGCAGCCTGGCAAAAATAATACACAGTCATTAAAAGCCGGAAGTAACTAAACCTTGTTGAACTGAATCAAAGAAAAAAAAAAGTCAAATACCATAATAAGGGATGACTAGTAAAATCACGTGACTGTTTAAAAATTCTACGAAGACCCACCGTGACGAGGTCGTTTTCTCGTCGGTGGTATCAGAAGAAGTGTCAGAACGTAGGGGTTGGCCGTCGCGAGGGTTGGTAGTAAATAATCCAGGAAGACCCGCGTACAGAAGAAGTGGTTGGTATAAGAGGGTAACAAGAACCCACATGAAATTTCCATTACACTAGCCATAGGGGAGCCCATCGTTTTCTCTGTCCTTCTCTCAGTCCCTCTAGAATTCTCTTTGTGTTCTTTCTCTTGATTTTACCTCGTCTCTCTCTCTCTCTCTCTCTCTCTCTCTCTCTCTCTCTCTCTCTCTCTCATACCTTTTCTTCATTTACTCTCTTGCTCTCTTACCGTTACCACTCTTCCTCTTCATCGACTACCATCCTTCTCTCTTTCTCACTCTTCAGCCATATAACGGCACTCCTGACAACATTAGCTTCGTGGGTTTATTCATCCGCAGTGAGGACGAGGGTTGGAGTGAATCCCTGATGCCAGCCAGACTCGGAGGATCCTGCTTGGCTGTATAGCTAACCAATGTGTTGAACCAGCCTAGCAAGCAGGCTCCTGTCTGTCTACCGGGCGTTACACCCTCGATTCACCCTAGTCTGCTCGTCTGCTGCTCGTCCGTCCGTATGAGCCACGCGTGTCCTTTACACGCATGCACCAGCAGCCCCCTCTTGCTCCGTCTGATGGTAAAACGCTCGGCCCATAACCTCTCTTAACCTACACCCCCCGACCCTTACTCAGGGTTCAGCGATCCGCGTCGGAAATTCACTTCCAAGTATAAGCTGGTACGATCGACGTAACCTCGTAAATATTTAAGCATTGGTATAAGCTGAGCTTATTTTTTTATTCAACATTTCATTATAATACATAACGACTTTTTATCGCTGACTCGTCGCAGCTTTGGAGCTTTAATGGAACCTAGACAATTCTTGGACCTTTCGTTGACTCACGTAGTTATTTCGTTGGACTGAAATTACTATGTGATACGAATTTATATTGACGATTCATTGGTTACGCACGGCGGTGCTACAGTTTTTTCCTGCCTTCGCCTACTTAGCTCTCGTTCGATACGAGACGGAAATTAAATTCGATCTGACTAGTTGGTGGAATTAATTTTAATGAATTTCTCTATTAGTTTCTATTTTTATGATTATGCGGGGGCTGCTAGTTTTATTGGGGTGGTACTGGTGTAATATTGTTATTGTTCACGGTCTGATTGTCTACATTGAATTTTTATACGAAACTTACGAGTTTATTGATGCACACGAATCTTCTAGTGCGTCACGTTTGTTAGGTTAGGTTGCTCGATGACGTCAGTGCGCTCGGCCACTCGAGTGCACGTGACGCTATCACTTAATTTTAGACCACGCTCCTTCATTCAAATGCAATTCCAGTGTTTTCGTATGCAGTCAATTACTGCGTTGTTACTTTTCTACTAGATTTTTATTCAATATCGTTCAAACACATTTGACTGACGCTACGAGTTGCATGGCTGCATTCGGCAGAATTAAATTCTTTGGTATCCTTGGGACTCGCTACGCTCGGACTATCCCGAGTGACGTGTTCGTCGATGAGTAACTCTCGATTTGTTTTCACGTAAGAAAACACGCTATTTATTGTACGAGGCGCCATTCATGATCACGTGCGATGATGCTTGTCTGTTTTTTTTTGTCTTTTCACTGCTAACTGTCAGGTTTGATTATTTTGTATGACACGCGATGGGCAGAATACGGATTCATACAGAATACTTACTATGGATTTGTACTTTTTTTCTACTATGTTTTCTTGTACACGCGTCACTGTTATTTCTTCTTGTTCCAATCCGTTGGGCGCCGATGAATTTAACCAACAATCAGGTTACACGCGAATTAATCTGCAACGTAATCGCCCTCGCTTACCAAAGTCTCGCTAGTCTCGACCCTGCAACCATATACGCAGTTCGCTTTCATCCTGCGAGTCAAGGCCGGCATTAAACAGCTTACCATTTATGATCACCCTTCGGCGATGTAATAAGTTTTATATCTCTGAGGTCGCAGAATATACTCGGAAACTGATTCTTGGCGTCTTTCGTCGCGACAGTGAAGAATTAATGATATTTTAGACTCGTCCATTAAATTCCTGGTATGCTGGATTTAGTATTTTCGTTGTATCAGTATATATATATATATAAACTTTTTAATATTAAAAGGACTGCTTGCAATTATTTTTTGAAATTCCATTGAATCTTGTCGTACGGACACACAGCTGTGAGCGTCAAGTGACAAAGTTCTGTCCTAACCTCAATTAACCTGATAACTACGGTCACTTAATGGTCCAATAATAATAATATAATTAACGAATTGAGACCAGCTGACGAAGGCGCTTGAAAGAGACTGGAAAATCGAGACATACATATATAGTATAACTCCTTTCTTTAATATTAGAACCAACCACGTATTATTTACATAAATAAAGACACTCCGATTATTTTCTTCCATCATAGAGACTTTCTCTCGCGGCTATTAAAAATGAAAGTTTAACAACGTCCAGTAGGACTATCTGTGAAAAATAATAAAACCAATGAATAATTAGCTGATTCAACGTATCAAATACTATAATTAGTCCTAATCAATATAACAACGTACTACGTATTTTCTGATGAATTTTTTTTTTTTTAAACTGGTTCAACGATATCGCAATATTAATGAGATTCCCAAGCAAGCTCCAAGCTCTCATCTACTGATGATCAGAGTACAAAACAACGTTTACCTCAGGTGTCAATTTTATCATGAAATTGAATGATAAAAATTCCTTCCTTTTTTCTCAGTCATCCGTCTCTCGTTTCTTTTCCTACAATTGTCATACATTCAAATTTATCATATTTCACGCGCTTCAAAGTCGGGTACTTATTCACTTCTATATTAATTGACTCAGTCCTCGCGCCATGGACGTCGTGCATGGTCGAAGTTGTTTGCTTACAGCCATGCCGATTTCGTCGTAACGATCCAGTGCGTTGCCCACGTTCGTTTCTACGCGTATAATACCACCCGTCCTACCAGTAACTTTATACGTGCCTGGATGTGTACTTCATCCTAGTCACTTATTAAACGATCCGTGCGCGCCTTACGCACTTTCCGCCACGGCCAAGAAGAAGCTTTGTAATTAAGCTCGTATTAGCATTGAACGAGGATACGATCGATAATGAGGACTCTTGGCGAGTATCAATATATATGTGTGTATATATATATATACTCTCATCATCTATACAGGTATGCCAATCATCCATCTTGATATCAAAATTATACTTAAACTTTTTGGTTTATACCTAATCACCCTTGCGATCGCTACACCCTTCTTGGCCTACCTATAAAATCATACAGTAAAACAGACCCCGCATAGATTCTCATTCAAGGATACATACGAATAAAAAGTCTTATAAAAATGAATAATTCTTGGAGAGTAACAAACGAAAATAATTATTCTACTGTAAGATGGTTTTATAACTTTTCTTATATTCCTGTCAAATTGCCAAAAATAATTTATCGTAAAATTCAATCTTAAATGGTATTTTGAGGTTGCACGACCGTCTAGGTTTTACGCTCCAGGTATTTCCGTCTAATTCATCAATACCGTCAGCGATTCAAGGGCTGTCTGAACGCAACCCTCCGTTTCATTTGTACTTGTCGTCGTCGGGACCACGTGGAGCCCTTGGACGCTCAAACATAAACGCCGAGACTTCATTCCTGTAAAAGAGCTTTAATACGACTGTAAATGTGTTGACGTATTTCTTTGATAACAACTTTCTGACTCACTCTGATTACGAGGGAGGAATTTTTTTTTAAGTTCGACATCCCCCTCTAGGGATTCAACAAGCTGCTGAGTATAACGAGGTTTCAATTAATGCTCGCTCGCCAGGGATAATTGATACGGTAATTTAATTGGCACATGGAGAAGGGCTGGTCTTTACACGACGAGAATCACGTTCCCTGTATTATTTATTACCCTTCAAGACGTTACCTCCGGGCTATAGGGGTTGCTTCTATGTGGATATTTTATCCCTGACTTTATATTCAGCTTCGCGCAACCCATCCACCATTTACAAGTACACATTTTCTATAGCCGTCTTATTCTCGCTCTCTCTCACTCTCACTCGCGGTATACGACTACAATCTATATAATTACTGTTCACTGTGATGAGCGACTCTCTCTTTCTCTTTCTAACCTACAGTCTTCCACGTACCATCTGTATATACGCGTCTTACGCGTACGAACGTACGATTCTACGTTCTCCGACTAGTATAGAAACACAACCGCACCTATATGCAGACCACTTGTGCAGGGAATCAACGTAGCTTGCAATAGGCGACACAGGAAGTGGCCAGTGGCGCGAAATGCATCGCCATTCAAAATTACATTAACCGATTGGTATATATTAAAAATTAACGAAATTTATTTATATTTATATAATATAAGTATACTTTGTTCTATACGAAATTTTATATTGTGAAATCATTGTTTTTTTCACATTTTCATTATACTGTACTACGTTAGAATGTATGATCGTAAATTGTATGATTATATGAATTTTTTAGTAGTAATTTTCGTCAAACTTATATTTACTTACTTATTCAATAAATTTATTGTCTGTATTTGGATGTAATTATGTGAGTGCAACTCTTAAGCATTCAAGGGACTGATACGGTTTGTTTATCCTGAGGGCATCTACTAGGCTGTTTCAGAATTGGCCGTGAAACTGGGTGTGGTGAACTCTGCAGTACGCGATAGTACGGCCGTTACTGTATGGTGGGTTGTATACGTGCACGCGTATCGATTGTCGCTGCATTGAAAACAAAGCTCGAGATAGGAGGAAACACCATGGGCGCGGCTGCTGATTCTCCGGGTCAATTTTGAGAATAGTTAATCACCATTGTTGCAGTACGTCGTTCTGGTTGGCCTGTCACGTGGTTTCTGTCGTAATTATGTAATAGTTGGGCGTTGTGTTTCTTTTTTTCCAAAAGTTGCCCTTCGGTTTGGTGTAACGTCCTGACGCTCATAGTGCAAATTGCAATTATAGGTAGATGACGCTTTAACCCTTTGACTGCGGAATCCTAAGAAACGAAACGTGCCAATCGCACGGCACTTATAGACGTTCGCAACAGATGAGCATCTCGCATCGGACGCTTATAGGCGCTGTTTGCAATCAAAGGGTTAAAGTACTTAGTAGTGAATCTTTAATTTCTTGGTTCATGGTTATCGTTATCTTTGTCTTTTTTTCTTTCTCTTTATTTCCCACCTTCGAGATATCGATTGTCGCCTGCGTCAGCTACACGTCGCTCATGGAGTAAATGTAAGGGTGTAGCAACGCTCGTAGGATTTGCTGCACCGTGCTGCAGGGTGCGCTGCGGTGGTGCTATAATTTTTTTTGATTTAATTCAGATATGATAAATAAATTTTAAGGTCACTTTCTTTATTGTTGTAAACTTGGGTAAAATTGTATTCTACAAAAATTGTACGTAATACTCGATATATGCAAATTTTATGCATTTCTTATCCTGTGCGTATGACTTTTTCTCAAGGTCTAATAAATTGCAACGAAAATTAATGCATTCTTGAAATGCATTGATAACAGCTTCGATCTGTCCTGTATATTTTAAAGAAATATATATATATATGTTAAAGAAACCTGAAATATTCGCGTGATGTAATGTGCATAAATTTGAAAAAAACTACGGGGTCACTTTCGTGGAAGCCGTCGAAAAAGTACTACGTGAGTTTTACGAGTAGCAGGCGGATTACATTATGCACGGGCACGTTTCTTTCGTCGAAGGTTTTTGCCGTTGCTGCAGTCTGTATTTCAAGGTCCAATCCGGCACGAGAATGACGACAAACGCAGGTAAGAATCGATGACGAACGTTGTATAGAGAAACTCGGTGCAATCGATTTTTATTGTATTCGAGGGAAAGTCTGTGATTACGTTTAACTCCGAAGGTTCACACGATATCCTGCGCGTCACGATTGGCCGTGCAATTTTTTTTCTTTCTTTCAACGTCAACACAGCCAACCAGCTCGCTGCGCTTTCTTCGATCACTCCACATACACTGCATACGTATATACCTTGTAGTTCACGGACCGCTGTACTGCGAACGAGCCTTAAGGAGACACGCTTTTCGCAATGGTGTTTGATCACAGTACGGTTGCGGTCTGTGACGTTATCTAGGGCAAACACGAGTCAAGGTATTTCTTAGATTGCATCAGAAATTCCCCACCTGATGCAGCCGAGTACTAAATCCGTGACAAATGACAATTTAACTTGTTGATTTTCAATTAATAATTTACAATTGAAAGATTCTTTATTTTATTAAGAAAATCGTAACTAGCCAAGCGCAAAGGGGAACATCAAATACGACGTTGGTTGTGTATTCGTTTTTTTCAATGTCCTTAGCGACATTTTGAGGTTAATCATGTAACGCCTAACCATCGATGGATAAAACATCAGTGAACGTTGCTGTGCATAAACCAGTGTACCTATGAAGGAGGTTTTATGTGGATATTGTACTTTTCTTTTTTTGGTACTTCAATGATTTTTACACCACGTAGTCATAGCGGGTTATCGATTCTTTATTTTATCATTCATTCAGCCAATTGACAGCTACTCCGTTTCCCTTAGTCTCTTGCTTCGCTCGCTAAGTGCATCATGGGAATTCTAAAAGAATGTCAGACGCTCGACACATTTTCCATTATAGATGGCGTAAGTTTCGTTATTCTTCTTATAGTTTTGTATCCATTATATATACATTGGCTCGTATATAACCAAGGAGACGATTAAGCTTGCCAAAGACGTAAACCTTCAATCTTTTATACTTTTAATGAATTTTATTAATCATAACTTGGTTTTTACCTTCATTGCCGTGAAACTCACGTACGTGGGTTCAATGTCTCTCGAGTCAATTAAAAGTAATTAATTAGATACCTCATAGAGATCTGTACGTTCCGCGTGATTTACCCACGCTTAATTCCCGCAGTTTCTCTATACGAATGTATTAATGCACGCGTGCGAATCTTCAGTTGGAAGTTTATCGTTAATTTTATATGAAGACACATGTCACTTTCGCCAGTTTCACCGACTGAAAAGATCGTTGTCGGCCGGAGGTATTTTTTATCAGCACTATTGGCAGCGAGGAGACTTTTACTCTTTCAGTGAGTTGGCTGGGTTAGACATTGTGGGATGACGTTACGCGCTCGCGGCTTCCGCATCCGCTGCTCCATTATTATTATTCGCACACTGTGCATAGCGTACTAGTAAAGTTATTTAGTCATTTACCATCTAATGATTTTTTTAATTCATGGTTGTCCATATGTACACAGGTATATATATATATATATATATATATATATATATATATACCTGTCTTCCAATTTCAAGTATTTATTGGTCTAAACGGCTCCCTATTGTTTTCCTAAAAATTCTTCTTTCCGAACGACTAACTTCTCGCACCCTTATTTTCCCCAATCGCCATCTTCCCGAACGCGTGTGAAGTTAGTCACACAGGAAAGTAATCATTCGCGAAGACGATAGAGACTCGTCATAATTGTATCCAAAGATGACGTCAGCTGAATTAATTCGTCACGAACTCATCGCGAACAAAGCATAAGCAAGGCAAACGAGTAAAGACATTCAAAAATTTACCCTAATGATTTTTTTCAAAATTTATTCATCCCGCAACACGATCTTGTCGATCTCTATATATACGGATTTTCAAAATCCAACTACTCATTGGTACAGACGCGAAAGCCATTGCCAGCGTCATTGCCCTTTTCACTTCGCCCGGACGAGAATTAATGACGATGACGCCGACTTATGCCACGAATGGCGTGGGCGGCGCCAAGCACATTTCACCGGCGACATTCCGATCTCTCGGCTGATCTCAAGGAAAAAGAAGAACGAGAGAAAATAAAAGAGAGCAAGAGAGATGATCTTCATACCCAAACACACTCACGCTTATACACGCTGCTATCGATTCCAATGTCTGCACTTTGTTACCAGTTACAGTGGCTCGGTGTCATCGAAATGAAATATTGTTCGTTCTCTATCTATATCGATCCTTACAATATTTTCTGTGTCGCCGCCATTGTCGCTGTCGCTGCAACGCTCTCGTTAGCAGACAATACGTAAGAGGAGAAGAAAAAAAAATATTGACCGACGCCTCTTTCCGTTTGCCCTTATTGGAATTGATTTCTATAATTGATATTGTAATACGTACGCATAACGATGCTTGGTCGATCAATGATAAATGTAAGGATCGTTTGCTATTGAAATCGTCGAATTATAATTATACGTACAATAGTTACGATGGTGTATGTTAGATTCTGTTATACCTCGCAGGCTATCCGACGACCTTGTATTTACTGACAATGAACCATTTTATAGGCTATGACGTCATACGCTAGATTGGTTAGCAAGGAGGTAATAGAATAATTTTCTTATTTATACCAGCCTATCGAATTATACAATTAACATTGGATCCCATCGAGCTATTATAAGTGCACGGGACATCTGTCGCGAGCTCGTTACTGAGAAATTTGTCATTCTAATTATTATAGGGCTTCCGATAGGGGGCAACTGTCTCGTCCAGTTTCGTGTTCCTTCTGTTATAACGGAACGGTATTGGGGAATTGGCGCGAAATTCGAAACTCGTACATTAATCGAATTACTTTAGGGACGTCCAACCTGTTCTTTGTCGAGGGGAATATTTATTCGGCTATAATACAGTTTGTCTTGTCAGTGTCAGGGGTCGTTTCGATTATACGTTAATTCGTGCACAATGATTCATTCCATAACTGGGATCGTCGAGAGACGCAGGAGCCTGTACGTAAGAATGAAATCATCGTGTTGACGCTCTTGCGCGTCCTTTTTAAACGAACAAAATCATCGACCGAGTCAGACCAAAACAGTGACAAGGTTTATGTGGCTTATTTTCTTCGTACGTACATACAACTTTGTATACGTGAGACTGAAACGGACTCTTGTTAAATCTCGGTTTAGAAATGTTCTTGATGACCTTAATCACTGCAGTGGACGATGTTTTGCATCGTATTCTGTCACTAGTCAATTATGTCTTGTTATCTACTGTTTTCTTTTGTTACAGGCTTCAATGGATTTGCCGCCGGACAAGGCAAAGCTCTTGAAGCAATATGACAATGAGAAAAAATGGGACATCATTTGCGATCAAGTGAGTATTGTTAACGTATATGATTTGTATATTATCGTTAGCGTATGCCTTTAACACGCAGCAAGTCTTCTCGGGCAAATTGAATAAACTTACTGAGAGTAATAAGAAAATATATTTGTCTTTCTTTTGTAATCTCATGATTAGTATTTCGTGTACTAGTTCGTTGCAAGAACGGATGGGCTACTACGTAAAGCGTGATAACTGAGTAGCAGTGCGTGCTGATAATTTCATTAATCTAGACTATTTATGGCATTTAACACGTAGCGAAATACACAAAAGTATCCATATATCGGGTATATCGAAACGTATAGGCCGATGCACAGGATCGGCCTATGTGAAACCTTTGTTATGATCTTTCCCCTTTGTCTCACTTCTTTTTTCTTCTCTTTGAGACGCGCGCGAAATTCAAAGTTAGTCAAATATTCTGTCATAGACAAAAACGATCTTAATCGTTATGGCTGCGCGTGAGCGGCGTTACGGAGTGGAAAAGACCAAGACTGCGGACTGCAATGGCAAAGGCTGTCTCGAGTGGGAATTATAATCGGGGTTGCCGCTCGCTCCAGGCTGGAGTAAAAATGTATTTGATGCCTGCGGGTTAAAGGGGTCGACGCTGGTAGTTAACGCAGTGGAAATGTTAGGGAGGCGTCGAATTCAATGGAGGCTGTAAAATTTCTGTGCTTTTCATGTTTTTCAGGAAACTTTATATTATATTAACGAAATGTCTCCTAGACTTTTTTTCTTTCGTGATCTCGCGATAAACTATGTGAATTGGATTTTAACGAGTAGCTACTTCGTCGTATTACTCAAACGTATACCTGTACGAGTAATATTTATAATTCTTTTATATACATTTTTAATAATACATCTTTTTCACAGACTTGTACTTGCATACAGACTCTAATAATTGTGTGTATTAAGGAGGCGACTGAACTTCTTAATACTGAACTCTATAACGATTATGGTATAGTTACTCAACAGTTGTACTTGTGAGCGCGGCTTTTTGTCGCCAATGGAAACGTAGCTTCTGACTCACTACGGTCAACGGGTTCGTCCTAAATCCCTTAGTAACCGAATCCGATGACTGGAACGTATTGCAGTGGCGTTGCGGTGCGATAAACTCGTGAATGCACGCACACACACATATCTTCTTATATCCATGTCATACGAATAAAAGTAAGGTTAGGAAAAAATGTTGCCACAAAAATATAACATGGACATAACCTATATTGCAAGTGACAAGGAAAAATAACTTTAGTGCAATAAAAGAATCAAAATCATTGTCAAGTTTAAAATTAATTATTTAAAATAACGGTTTCTTATTTTTTTTAAATCTATCAAACCAGACCACCGGCTGTAGTTCATCCTGTCATAATTCTTTCTCCTTTCAATCCCACAATGCAAACTTTAACACCAAGTTGGTTGCATAGATGTAGGTAAGTAGTCAAACCCACGACTCACGTAAGAATCGTGGGTGTAGCTGCCTAGGCTTAGTCTGTCACGTATATCGAAGATGCACAACGCCAGTTACGAGAGAGGCGTAGGCAAAGAAACGTGTCTGCATCCAAGTGGAATATTTCGACGGAAAAGGCACGCGTCCCCTACCTCCATATACAGCATAGCGAGAGAAACAGAATGAGTCGGGATGATCATCTACCTTTTTTTCTTTCTTTCTTTCTCTTTATAACGCAACACTTTCCCTTCACTTTACTCCCTTCTCTGACTCGCGGCAGTCACGAGTCCGAAGTCTCGGAGGCCTGAATCTTCTCGAACGTTAGAATTACTATCGGTTTAACTGCCTGCGAGTTGCCGCGCACGAGTCAAGTCAATTTTTCTTTAGCTACTACGCGGTTCAGTATTCATACTGCATTCGACTCTTCCGATACGCAGCTCCCTTCCTGGCGCCTGCAGAAAATGAATTAATTATAATACCGAGACTCCATCTTGAAAATATATTTCTTCTTCTTAAATATTAAACACCTTTCAAAAATATTGGACGTTGTTTTGACTTCTTTTAAACGACACCGTGTACTGCATACGTCGCTACTGTTTTGCTACCTGCTTCTCGTATTTGATTGAACTTGATCATTAAATGGTGACTGGTCTGACTGTTTTTTTTTTAAATTTATAGACAATAAATTAAGATATTGTTAAGGTTAGTCTGAAACCCTTTCGTTTATTATTTAGTCGTTGTTCATGTTTCAGCCATTAGCATTGCACGAGTGACGTTACGAAGTCTGATAACCCGACACGTTTTCCTTTCACTTTGATCGTTTTTATATCAAAAAATAGTCACAGTAAGTGTCTGACTTTTGTGTCATTTTTTTTCTCCTCTTTTGTCTCTTCATAACCTATTTATCAACGTGGAAAATGACTAAGCATACGCGAGTTACGGGAGGACGACGACTTGCATTTCTCACAAAACAGAATTCATGTCGCCCCTCTAATTATTGGAGTTCCCATTTCATGCCAGCCACCCTGTATAGCATGTGGGTAACACGAGACGGATGTAATGCAAGCCGTGCCATTATACGATACAAGACAACGGGCCGCAAAAAATACCCAGCATCCCTCGTGTCTATAACTGCTTCTCGGTTCTTCGAACTGACGTAAGCCCGACAGTCGAGAGGGCTGGAGATTCATTTGGTTTCGTCCTTTGCCTTAATTTATACATACATACATACATATATACACACACATACATAGTCAGAGGTTTATCTAGCAAGCTGTGGTATATTATTATCCTTGAACAACCGGAAGCTGCCATTCTGCTCGGTCGGGCTAAGCGTTAACGAAATTTTCATTTCACGCCATCGTGTCACTGATTCACGCAAGACGCAAAGCAGTACCGGATGATACGTTTAATCTGATAGAACCTTCCTTCGAACCGAGGATATCCTGTTTTGCGTTTAACCGCCAAAAAATAAGCGCGAGTTTTTTAAATCCGAAACAACACTTTCCAAACCCACCGTACAGACATATTGGATGTCAAATACATTTTTCCGAATACAAAGGAAACATTTGTATCCTTGGAATATAATCTTTGGATACTATACTCGTATGGTGTAATTAGTCACAGATTTATAAATGCTCGTCGTTCTGAGAACAAATCCATGTAGAAATTACGATAGCGATCGTGTGACGAAAATCTCGGAAAGCGACTAGTACGCCATATGCGTAGCTTTGCCGAACTTAGCTATGCGGCAGGACGCACGCACTTGCGCTTGGTTATGTTTGATAACATTTCCTCGGAGTATATATGTATACATAGAACATAAAGGGGCTCATGATTTACGTAGAAATGGCACACGTGGAAGATTATGTTTTAATTATTAAGCCAGTGTTGAATGATAAATAAATTATTGAATTTTTTATACACTCTTTTTTTCGTGCTATTACAATCATCGTATTTATTATTCTTTCAGGAAAGGGTACAAGCCAAGGATCCGCCATCTCACTATCTGAACAAATTACGAACGTACCTGGATCCCAAAGCATCGCGAAGCCATCGAGTACGTATTACGTTTTTAACGTCTCGTTAGCCGTGAAATTGCAGGAAATCCTTGACACGTTTTTCTCATACAGCTTGTATATCGTTGGGTTTGATTTGACTTGTGTCTTAAGAAAATTGATCGTATTCGCTTGCTAAAACTATTGAATTTACATATAAAACTGTGAATAACACGAGATTCAATTCTTAAATTAGCTACGATAATCCGTACGAATTTTTATATATTTTATGTTTTTCATCAAGTATATTTCAAGACGGATACTAATCATTACACAGTCGTATCGTTTCCTCGCATTCTTCCAGAAACGGAAAATGGTCGGGGAATCCACGTCGACGCAAGTCCTTCGAGATTTGGAGATATCCTTACGAACGAATCACATAGAGTAAGTAAAATTCTTGAATTATGGAAAAGAGCAAGACAAATTTTATCATTGTTTCGCCGAGTCATTTCTGTCGCGCAGTATTGTCTATAGGTAGTGGCGATTGTCATTTGATTATTCAAATGCTCAAGTACCCCAGTTACTATTATTGAGGTAATGACCCCTAAGTGAAACAATTAACAATTTGCACATTGTCCGCTACATTGTCCCCTACAGTAGCTCTGTAACTGTCCATTCAGAAACAAAATATTCTCTTGCGTCACCGTACAAGCGAGAACTTGGTTGGTTCGATGACTTATATATAATAAAATTTAATTGTCATACAAGTACTTTGTTTGTATTTGTAATCGCACAGAATTAAATCTAACTTTTGAGGCTGCTGTGGGATTTTGGTCAATTTTTTGAAATTAATGCTGAATGTTCCTTGCAGATGGGTCAGAGAATTCCTGGACGAGGAGAATCAAGGATTAGACGCTTTGATAGACTACCTCAGCTTCAGGTTACTTATGATGCGACATGAGCAACGTCTCCTGGAATCCAGAACGGATTCCGATGAGAGGCTACAAATAAGTGAGTAGTCCTTGATTGATATGTCAATGGAATTACAAGAGCTGATAAAAGAAATTATAATTTGTTCGAATTTTTAGGTGGGATTAGCGACAGTTCTCCTCTCAATAATGGTTGTCTGCGACCTCCTCTTCATGAACTGAAGGACAGTCCTGGTGTGAAGCGAAGATCGAGACACGTAGCTCGTCTCAATATGGGAGAAGCAAAGGACGACATACATGTTTGTATACTTTGCATGCGCGCCATTATGAATAACAAGGTAAGATAGGTCGATTATTTCTTTAATTGATCTTGGAACAATTTTTCTTTAGGCTTACAGAAATGTAAGACTCACCTATCACTAAGGATTTTGTACATTGGTTTTTTTTCTATTACAGTATGGATTCAATATGGTCATACAACATAGAGAGGCAATAAATTGCATAGCTCTGAGCTTGATACACAAGAGTCTAAGGTGAGACTGTTTATTAAAGATTTATGATAAATATATGATAGCCTTTTATATTATTCAATGGGATATTCAGTAGTCAGTGTAGGAGTCATAATGTTGTTGCTATTCTGATACTTATTGCTTTTTTTTTTTAGAACAAAGGCTTTGGTCTTGGAACTTCTTGCTGCAATTTGTCTAGTGAAAGGTGGACACGAAATTATTCTATCGGCGTTTGACAACTTTAAAGAAGTTTGCTCAGAGAGAAGGAGATTCACTACTCTGATGGAATACTTCACGCAGTACGATAGTTTTCACATTGAGTTCATGGTGGCGTGTATGCAGTTCGTGAACATCGTTGTTCACTCGGTAGAAGATATGAACTTTAGGGTGCACTTGCAATATGAGTTCACGAAGCTTGGACTCGATGAGTATTTAGAAAAGCTAAGGCATACCGAGAGTGAGGATTTGCAGGTGCGTGATAGAAGATTGTTTCATTAAACTGATAGATTGACGTATTTTTCTACCATGTAATATCTTCGTTTCAGGTACAAATCTCAGCTTACCTAGATAACGTATTTGACGTTGCTGCTCTGATGGAGGATAGTGAAACGAAGACTGCTGCTTTAGAAAAAGTAACCGAATTAGAAGATGAACTTGGACATGTAAGATCTACTAAGATGCCAATTGAATCTAATCTTGCGTACGTGCTCGATATGACAAGCTATTAATTTAACTGACAGGCGAACGACAGGATGGCAGAACTGGAAAGAGAGTCATTGGCCAAGTTAGCCGAACTGGAGACTGAGCTGGGCGCTATAAAGGTAGAGTACGTGGATGCTCTGGAAGCTCGCAGGCTAGTAGAGGAGGAGCTTGCGGCCTTGAAGAGACAGAGACAGGATTCCGCAAGGAGGCAAAGTGTCCTTGAAAATAAAATTATCGAACTGGAAACACTCACTGGAACACTTACTAAAGGTTCCTCAGGTATGGTTACAGTATTATTTCAGTGTCTGTTAATTCGCTGCAATAGTTCGTCTTACGCCTAACAGTCGTGAAGTGTTCGCTTTCACAATTGGAATTACAAACTTGCAGCTGCTAGTCTACGAAACGAGTCTAAATCGTCAATGCCAAGTGAAGATAATGTTACGTCAACGACAATGACGTGTGCGCCCTCATCGCCTGTGGTTGAAATTCCTGCACCTGCCCCGGCACCACCGCCGCCACCTCCGCCACCTTGTCCACCACCGCCACCAATGGCGCCTCTTTCTCCTAAGGATCATAGAGTTCCACCTCCTGCGCCTATACCACCTCCGCCTGCTGGAATGATGCAAGCACCTGATGGCGCTATGACTATCAAACGAAAGGTACACTTCTTCCTTGGTGCTTCTTAATGAAAGATTAATCATTTATTCAATGATAATTTAAGGCTCAGTTTGACTATGTTTACTGACATTTATTCCATTTTATTCGATAGGTACAAACGAAGTATAAGCTTCCTACACTCAATTGGATTGCTTTGAAACCTAATCAAGTACGTGGAACGATATTCAATGAATTGGATGACGACCGTCTTCACAGTTATATCGACTTCTCCGATTTTGAGGAACGATTTAAGATTGGTTTGGGCGGACACGTAACCAATGGCAACAGCGAGATGGATGGTCTTCAAAGTTTTCCCAGTAAACGTTTTAAGAAACCTGAAAATGTGTCGCTTCTGGAACATAACAGATTACGAAATATCGGTAAACCTTACTGAATTTTCATTCTTTCATTTATCAAAACGATAAACGAGTTTTGGAATTTATTTTTTTTTAACGTCTAGCTATATCCAGAAGAAAAATCGAAAAGCCGGTAGAACAGGTGATAATGGCTGTAAATGGACTCGACCTGAAAGTCCTGTCACTCGAGAATGTGGAATTATTGCAACGCATGGTGCCTACGGATCAGGAAGTAAGTCAGTCAACAGGTTTCCTTAACGTAACGCATGACTTTTTCTTCGTGTAAAAAAAGCAGCATCCTTTCACGCTCGTATTTTTCTTCTTCTTTTTTTAGACAAAGGCGTACCGCGAATATATCATCGAAAAGAAAAACGTCAATTTATTAACGGAGGAGGACAAGTTTTTACTTCAGCTTGGAAAGGTGGAGAGAATCTCAACGAAATTGTCAATAATGAACTACATTGGAAACTTTTTCGACAATCTTCACCTTATCACTCCTCAAATTCATGCCGTGATATCCGCATCGAGCTCTGTTAAGAGTTCAAAAAAATTACGAGCCGTATTGGAGATAATACTCGCCTTTGGAAATTACCTGAATAGCAGCAAAAGAGGACCTGCCTATGGTTTCAAGTTGCAAAGTTTGGATACGTTACTAGATACAAAATCGACTGACAAGAGGATGTGTTTGTTACATTATATCGTAGCAACCATAAGGCTCAAGTTTCCAGAGCTCATTAATTTCGAGTCGGAGTTGATGTACATCGACAAAGCTGCCACTGGTATACTAATTTCTATTATTTTTCAGTTATATTATTATAATAACACCAAAAATTGTATTCACTATATAATGCTGCTACGGTCTTTAATATTACTTATAGTTTCCATTGAGAATATAACGTCAGACGTCCACGAGCTCGAGAAGGGTATGGATCTGGTGCGCAAGGAGTACGAACTTCGTGGCAAAGAAAAGCACAACACGGTACTGCGTGACTTCTTGAATAATTCTGAAGAAAAATTACGTCGATTAAAATCCGACGCCCGCACTGCTAACGAAGCATTCCGAGAGTGTGTTGAATTCTTTGGCGAGAGTCCTAGACAGGCTGACGCAAACACCTTCTTCTCTCTGCTTGTCAGATTCGCAAGAGCGTTTAAGGTGAGAGACACTATTGAAATTTTAAATTGTTAGACTCTACCTCGTGACATTATTACGTAATGGAAACGTTAAACGATTTTGACGGAATAGAAAAAATAAACTAATAATCTCTACTTTTTTTCTTTCTTACTTTCGTTATTGCAGGCAGCGGATCAGGAAAACGAACAACGACGGAGGCTAGAAGCTGCTGCGGCAGAAGCTCTTAACACATCTGAAGAAGTTGTCAAACGAAATAAATTGAATCAAAAGAAGCAACAGGTATGCGATGCATTTCTTATTTTTAGTCTTTGTTTTTATGCAGCACATTGTATCAAGAATACATATTTTTACTTGAGAGAAAAAGAGAGACGTACAAATGATTTTCTATAATGGCACTTTTGCGTACGGCATGCTCTGCTTTATTAACAATGTCCTTCATTGTGCTATGTTTTATTCTTTTCTTCTGCAAAATTGCGTAGTTGCCATTACGAAACGACGAAAAGTGTATCGTTCTACGTGAGTTGCGCAACGTCCCGGAGTAACTTGATTATTTAATCAGTGTATTTGAAAAGTTACTGTACTTGGACGTTATAGTCACTACAAAAAATAATTCGGTATACTGTCTTTACATTGGGACTATTTTTACTTTATATGTTTATTTGTATCTATAAATCTTTTCTTTTTAGAAACTAAAATCCATGCTGTGCATCTAACACTAATAAAATAGTGAAGTGATTAACAGTTTGCATGATCTCTCTGCGGACTATAACGTTACTAGAGAATATACATATATATATATTAGCCAATTGTTTTAGATAGAAACGAGGCAATGTTTAATTAATCACAAGCACGATTGTCCTTGTATTATTTATTGATTTTTATTCTCAACACTAACATATAAACTGCCGTGTTTCCTCGTGTCATACTTGTTGATTGAATACATCACAAAAGCTTCTATCTATTTCTCTTCCAACATCAATGCTTCGGTCGTGTGCTAATTCTGCATCTGTCGTTTCGCGCTCGACTGTATCCTACCTTTATTCTCTTCTGTAATAATCTTATGCACCAAAGTGCAAGTAAGCCTCAAGTGTCTTTTTTAATCTCGTTAACACGTCAATGTACCAAATTAATAACGTGCACACGATCACACATATACACAATCGATACGAGCAACCAAATTCCTTTGTCTTATCCAGTGGAACTGGTTAATTTTCCAAAAATTCGAAAAACATACACGATTCTTAGGAGAAAAATATAAATTTAAAAAAATACAATCGGTGACCGAATTATCATATTTTGCATTGCCTAGGAAATTACTTTATCTTGGCCTTTACAAATTATTTCTTACGTTTGCCTGACCTCAAGCGGCTGTCACGGAAACTACTGAAAACTACACGGCATACTAAGATCGAAAATCGTATTATTTATTAATGGAACATAACCTTACTCGATTGGAAGGAAAATAAAAATCCTAAATAACGTTCTTAATTCAATCACCCGTAACTGTTGCATGTTTCTTCTAACGACGCTGACATATAACAAGTGTACATATATATATGTACCTGTATATATGTAAGAATCTATTACTGTAATATCACACAAATCCATACATCATACAAATAATTCTTGTAATATCCTCCGTTGCATCCAATACTACTGTCTCAGTTTTCTCAATAAACCAAGAAAGGGGTAAATAACAATCTGCAATCTCTAAGCTGAAAACTTGAAAGATTATCAGCTCGGTCAGTCGCTCTTGGTGGAAGAAATTTCTATTTAAAAAGAAGCAAACAGAGAGACCACGTGCTCGAAAATAAGATTTATATAATTTTTTTGGTGCGATCGAGAATTTTTCAAAAAAAAAAAAGAATAAGAATAGATTCATTTAATCGTTGCATGTTGTGATTAAGCATGATTATTTACGAGGGTTTGCCGAATTTTTCCTGCTGATTATAATGATCTTAACGAGTGTCGTTTTAGTAGTTTCATTTGAAAGATCTAAGTACGTGTCCTGACGAAACGTATTTTTCTCTTATTTGTTACATATTTATTTGGATTTAAAGTCACCGAAATTTTGCTGTAACTCGAACAAGAGTCTGTTACACCGGCATCTTAATGAACTGGAGCTCAGAACATAACAATATAGAAAACCATTCGCAACATGTAAGTCAGTCCTTACTCACTTCCTCCTATTCGACACGTTTATACTATTTATACTATTATTAACTATATACTGTATTGCACTCATATGCACACATAATTTATACATATATATTGCCTACGTCACAATAGGGATCAGCTAATCGCCAGAAACACCAGCAAGATTCAGCTTCTTTATTGACTAGTTATTTATATTGGCTATACATATATATATACGCCATCTCCCAACGTGCATACTCGTCATCCTCTTGTTACAGTTATGCGCACAGATTAACATTGCACTTTGCATCTTTCATGCTCCTGCCTCATGGATAAATCGAATGTCTCTTGTCCTATCACGTTCGTTTAATAATCACTGTTATTCTGTCGTATTCGCACCTGACTCAGCCACTTATCATGTTCTCTGTATACTGTATACCACGGGAACAGGATATCCAATGTAATTGTCTGGTAAAGTGTCAATTAATTGTTTAAGTGTTCAATTAATTTGATCGGTTTAACTTTGTATAATTATTGTACAATATGCTGTTCAAGTTCAATCGGGTCTTGGAATATTTTCATTGTTATTTAAATAAGGGATTGCACCGTTGAAAATACTTGTATACTTATTTGTTTTACATACCGGGCTACGTGGTTGTTTTATGTTTGTTAATGTAAAATCAGACAAAGGCTGGTATCAATGAGTACAAATTGCAATGGCATGCAGTCGCTTGCATTGATGTTGATTGAGAGAAAATATTTATTGAGAGTGAATAAAGACTTGAGAAGATTCATGACTTCTAGTAGATCGTCGAGAAAGATAATTGGGAATAATTATTAAATTTGTAGAAGTTTGAGAAGTCTGTTCAATTGCTTGCAAAGTCTACGCAGATTGATTGGCGTTTCCTGTGAGCACATTTTTACTGGGTTTTAGGTAAAATTGCGCGTTATTTATCTGATGGGCAGATGTGTTGTAGAATCGTCAATGCCTGTCTGGCATAATATTATACCGTGCTATAAATAATTCAAAAACTGTAATAAGAATGGTGCTCGTTATTGCTGCGCGTATGAAGGTTATCAACGTGGCTGATAAAATAGAAATTGGGACTTTTTCATACGTAATAGTAGCTTACCAGGTGTTAGTGGAATTAAGGCTTTTAATATGATGACTCAAGCTCGCTTATACTAATCTCTTTCTTTTGACAACAGGACGCTGTGATAAATGAGCTCAAGAATAAAACCAGACTGGTACAGGAGAAGAAGCTCTTGCAACAGGATGAGGTGTATAATGGCGCCCTGGAGGATATTCTCTTGGGTTTGAGATCCGAACCTTACAGAAGAGCAGACGCTGTTAGACGAAGTCAGCGTCGACGTATCGATAACCATCGATTATCGCGCACAGCTGAAGAACTTGAATTGTAGTACGTCTTAGTACGTTTCTAAACGTACGTTTCAACTTGAAGACTAAGATTTTCGGTCCGAATCGATTGATTGTGACTTGACTATGAACGTTGGAACTGCGTGAATGTTCCTTTGTTCGAAATTAGAATTTTGAAATGATTTAAGTACAGGGCAATATTGCTTTGTCGCCTGAGAAACGGAATGGGTGCTAAAAGTGCTAGGATGAAAGAATCTAAACTAGTTTATTTCTTCTTGCTTTGTTTAGACTCTGAACTAGTTCGGACTCGTGTTTTTGTTTGCGTATCGTTATTAGAAATTGTTTATAGAACGTTTTTTTTACGCCTAGGTGATAAGTGTCTTAGAAACACTGATGATTAGGTCAAGTTTAATTGGAGCATTGACTTTGACAGGTGTATATGGAATTGACGGTTATTCTTTGTACCTCACAAAACAACCAACAGGGATATACTAATTTTATTGTGACGTAATGTGACTACTTTTTTGTATATCTTTTACAATTGAAGATTTCAAGTCACAGCGCTGCTGAAAATTATGTTCATTTGTATAAAACATATATTGCTTGTAGGTATTAACACTTTTGATGACAAATATTGTAATAAGTCATTTTGAATAATGGTAATCAAAATATGGATAATTCTATTTGTTATTGAACGTTGCAAACTGAAAGTTTATTGTTTCTACCTGTTCAGCAGTTGTGGTAAGAAGTGAAGAGGAAATATTTTCATTTCGTATATTTGGTTAACTCATGAGAAAGAAAATGACACAAATTTATTAAATTTCAAAAATAGAGAAACCACATAATATTAACTCTGAATACAAATTTGAAGTCATCGTAACACTTGTAACTATGAATCTCTTGTTTTTAATAACACTCAGTATTAACATTCCATGTCAGTTGCATTTAAAAAGTGAAAAGTACAGGCAGAACACGACTGCTATAATAATGATTCAGATATTTAAACTATTAAATAAATGTATACATACAAATTATTTAAAGATATTTTTACATCTAACAAGCACATTCACAATGTCACATTACTCACCGTTAACTGCACACAAAACTGTAATTTTGGTTATCAAAATTATTGCAACCTTTGTATACAACTTTTCATAAAACACCATGCACGTTTAACTTGGTCAGTTTAGTGGTACATAGGAAAACGGCTATATACATTTTCAAAGTATTATTTGCAATCTAATAGCCAGCCATACCCACCACAAAACGATCTTTCTCTTTCTTCTCAAGAAAAAAAAAAAAAAAAAAAATTGTTGATCACATTCCTTCCATGATCTCAAATTGTACGCCAATTAATGATTTAAAGAACTCGAGGATGATTAAACTAAATTAAATCATCACATGTAACTAAACTGTCCTATGTCAAAGCAACATAAGTATACACATATCGATGACACTTTAATTTATTTTAAAAAAAGTGTCAATGATTCAATCATATAAGAATTCTACACAAGCACAAAGCTATACTGCCATGATAAAGCAAGAAATTTTTCACAAGTGATATATTTACATTTCCAAGCAAATTTACGATTTCGAATTAAATCTCTATATTCTCTATTCCTTGTGATTTTCTTCCTCTTGTATATATACATATATACACAATTTTGTATAATTACCATAACATTTGCACCTACATTTTAATATTATATGGAAGCAAATGCTTCTGGCTGGCCATACACATTGCGAATAATTTTCGCACATGTCGCAGTTCGTTTGCAAACAGGTACAATTCCACATGAGTCAATAATGAGACTTGTGAAAAGTTTTCACACTCCGAATATCTTATGGCTTTGTTACACAGAAATTCTGATTGCGCAATACGTAGTAATAGACGATTTGAAGACAATTTTACGTAAGGCAATACAGCTTAGCTTGATATATAAATTTTGTACTGCCAAACCGTGTATCTCCTCAGTGAAATGTATTTTGTAATATATTTTTTGACCAGACTAGAATAAGAAACTAAAATTGACTAGACACATTTACAAACGCAAGAAAAAGGAATTACAGCGCTTTAAAACTATTTTAAGGAATTTTGCCGCCAAGTCACAAATTTCCAATTTCCACCATGTAGATATAATATGCGTGTACAGTACCGTGCAGTGATTCTAGTAAGATGTAGTCCTCGAACTTGATTTACCTTAAAATATATAAATTTTACTACTGTTATTGCACGGCACTGTAGGAGAATAATTTGGGAATTTCTGCAACATTCACTGCGCACCAGCCTGTCTATTCTGAAGGACTATAGCATATCTTTGAATTATTTGCAAAATAAAGAAGAAAGATGAGCGTTTTTACTTTTGTATCACTTTGATATTATATAATATTAATCGAATAAAAGTCTAGTGTAAATATTATTGTAATATATAAGAGAGTTAAGGAAATTATAAAATAATATAATTTACCATACTTACCGGTTATAAATAATTTGCCAATGTGATGTTTAGATAAAATAAATGAGATATTAGCTATACACGTTATAAAAATGCATTACCTAGTAATATTGACTATTGCAAATTTATTATAAACGAAATATATACGATATAAAGATTCTCAAGTTTAGGGATAGAATGTTAAAAAAAATACTTACCTATTTTTCGCAAAACCTGTAAATAATGTGCATTTCGTTAAATAAGTTATAAAGAAAAGGCATAACGATAGTTTTCAGTTCTGTATAAAGACAAAATGTCCTAAGCATTACTTCGATCCGATGCCACCAATAAACGCAATACGAAGAAACACCCTTGTATTATATTTATTAAAAACCAAGCGTCACGCTAATCATCGAACATTAAACCAGGTGTTATTGTCTAATAAAAAAACTCTCTTGCTCGATACTTAAAATAAAACGCAATCTCTATAAGATTTTATTTATTGTTTATGTGGACGTCCTACATCATTACAATAATTCATGTAAAATATATTTATATACAAATATACAATATACAAAAGGCACAATATATCTACATACTTCAGTTCATATACAATAAAATGCAAATAAAATAACAAAATAGAATTCTCATATACAGAAAGCTATCGACGATAGGCAGGACAGTCGCATTACAAGCTACACGATTATCAATAAAATTGCTTATAAGATATTAAAGGGAACATTTACAATATAATGGATATCGTATTGCAAATATTTACCACGATTAATGGATAGCCCAATGGACGTATTTGTAATAGTCAGAAAGTCTGTTCTACCTATCGTTATGGGTATAACTGTACATGAAATACGGACATCCCGGACGGACATGAAATACAAAAACTGCTGGTGTCTTACAAAAAGTTCTCCCGTTTCCGTACAAAAGAAAAATTGACCGATCCAAACTACCAGTACCAATAAAGAAGGAAAGTTCCTCTTCCTCTAAAAGAACGACTAACAGCAATCCCCATTTACATGTCCACTCCAAGTATTTTGTCCTTCGTTGTAAATATATTGATTACTTGAATAAGTATAAACATATTCATATATTGCTGTACGTTGTGTCGAAGCTTGCAGGTGCGCGATTAGAAAATATTGATGTACGTCATTCTCCAAGAATCAAGCATAGTGCTGATGACAAATTGCGTACGCTTTGACAAGCGATATCACGTGTATTCTTGTTGCAGTAATTAATAATGAACAAATTGGCACCTCGCATACCGATATCTATCAGTTGCAATGCACTTAAAAAAAGACTCTTTAAAAAAGTACATCATCCTGTCGTATAGCCTTTACACAAGAGCACTCATTAGCAGAGATACCTCTATTGCAATTGTATCACCATTTTTAACTAATTATACAATCCGTTCCACTTTCGTGATGCTTAAAATTGAAATGACGCTGTGAAGCCGGCGAGAGTTTAACGACGCTTGCGCTTTTGCTAAATACACAAAAGAAAAATAGATTAAACCGTACGTTTCGTAAATGTCGAAATATAATCGTATTAAATTATCACTCGTCACTGAGAAACAACACTGGATTAAATCGCGAAATTCAAACGCCAAATTACAGTGGAATAATCTTACATAAGATTACCATAAAAAGATTTGCAAAAACTTTCCACTCTTCGTTACTAAAAACAGATAATAATTTTAGTAGCAACCACCCTACAGTTTCGTACGTTCCAAACTCAAATGAAAAAAAAGTAACTGTGCTACGTGGATAAAAAAATTAGTACAACTATGATCTTACACGACACATTTGATCGGGCAGAGTACTTTCATAATATTTCGACTTATTTTGCTCGTGATTCGTAACGGCATACGGATACGTTGCTATAATACCTGAGAATAAATTGTAAATTATTCTTAGGCCTTAAATTAGTAATATCGACCATAAAACATATGTTTCTCATAATAAGGAATACGTATAAAATAGAGAATAAAAACAGATGATGATTACGCTAATCTTATAAGGCACGAAAGAGTTTGCGCGCAGATAAAAATCGCGATATCTCGTGCTTTCGAATAAATCAATTATCGATTATTGTGAAAGTTCTCTGCCGATTGTGTACAACATATTTACAATTTAATAACGATGAGCTCGGTCTCTCCGCAGTTAAATTTCTTAATAATAATCGATAAATATCGAATGTACATACTGCTCCAAAATATGTTTTACAAAAAAAGAAATGATAATCATTACTTATACTCGATTACGATAGGAGTGATTTGTGCACATTATGATACGCTTAAAAGCTTATAGTTATGCATATATACGTATTAGATGTCGCACTGTGTTCGCAAGATTCTTTTTTTACATAAGTCAAGGATAGTGAAACGTGTGAGAAAGACGAGTACATCGTTAAAAAGAAAAAAGGAGAAATAGAGTGATAAAGTGATAGATAGTCTGAGGATGAAGAGAGTAGGAAGACATAGGAATATAAAAGAAAAGATAAGAGAAAAGAAAGATTTTATCGTATGCACGATTTACTCGTAACAGTATAATAATAGAAGTGTTAACTAAATTGGGCCAAATTAGCTCCATAGGAATGTAAGTAATTATCAATTTAAACAAATACAACAATTGAAACGGTTGCAATTCGAATGGCGCGGCAGAGAAGCATGCAAATCATTTTTGGTTATTGGAAATGTAAAGTTACGCCCATTGTCTTGTGGCTGCATAATTTTTGTGAATTTCCATAAAACAAAAATAAACAATAATGATTGCCTTCGCTGTCAGTGACACAGAACAACGAAGTGATTGATCCTCTTGGCATACGACTGACAGAAACTTGTATCTAAATTTATTGCATCGAAGAAGCAATATTGTATAGTGAGTCAATGAGAATTATATCGTCAGCCTGTTTTTTCAATGTGCAACGATACACAATAATAAATTTTGTACATATTTAAAAAATCCTTGCAATATATGCATAATGTTCAATATGCAGAAATATTGTTTATCAAAATTGTATCTATGAAATATCATTACTTTGTCTAAACTATTGATTCTACCGTTTTTTTTTTCCTTATTTCTTATAAATTACCATCAAACTAGTGCCTTTCGAAAAATCAAACGAAATATGAATTAACTGCGAGGTGGACTTTCCTATAATTATTTTTCGTAAGAGAAAGCATGCAACAATGTATATGCATTGTAGCTTGTATCATCAAACAAGAATCGTTTTATCAAACAACTACTTGTATTCTCATACGATTATAATAGAAGAAACCAAAATTATCGTGTCCATCGAAGAGCATGCTCCCGATAAATTCGCTAATATTGATCACCACGTAGGAAAGCAAAAGTCGCTCTCAGAAATGTACAATTTTACGAAGAAACGGTTCGCTTGAAATTTCTTTCTAAATGTCCTATTACATGGTTTAATTGTTAATTAAGAAACAACCGCAAGGCTGGGTCCTCAGGTTGTATCTAAGAGCGATTATACCAGCTCTGTCGCCATGCCGTTTGCGAAATATTACAATGTACAATGATCACAGTTCAATTCACGTTTTCACGTTAAGATGAAGAAAGCAGCAAATTACGTTGGCAGTAATGCGTTAAGATTGGACCGTTTATAATTACAATTGTAATGAGGCTACGACGACAGACTCTGATCTCACGCATAATTGGATGTATACTTTTATCATTTTTTTTTAAGAGAGCTTTCCAAATAAATATAAAACCAACGGGAAAAAGAGAACAATGGCTATCGTCACGGAGAATGAAAATTTTGACGGTAATTACAGAAAACTCATTAGCGACAGCAATTACAAGTGATCTTGTCCACAGCAATTTGAACACAAACTGGTTAGTTTCATTTGGTTTGTATGGCATGGATCTAGTATTTGGTTTCCTTGTTACTTATTATATTCGTTGTTAATGATGATAATTAGCCTTAAGTAAGAAATAAATTACAATTCCATTCGCACGAAATCTGGCTAGCCGACCAGCATTCTCTTTACGTATTCGCAATGTAAAAAAGCGTCGGATTAAAAAGGTCTGTACAAAATATAATAATCAAAAGTTACAATAACCTGCAATGAACCATTGCCCTATATAAATATATAAATCCATTATCAGTGAAATTATCGACAACGTAGAAAATACAAGTCGTCTATGTACACGATATCATAATTATTAATAGCCTAGACCTCTGGGACCGACAGTTTGTCATATATATGTTTATCAAAAAGGGGATGGAAGAATATCTTGTGGCGTGTATAAACTTAAAAATTCCCAATCAATATTTATATATTCAACCATTCGGCTCTCACGCTAAACTCGTCATCATAGTCGCGTTAATTCATTGTGTCTTCCAGTCATCGAATGATCTTATAAAAGCATCAGCGACTCGAGATTACGATGAAGTATAGTGTCTTTTACAGCACTGAATACGACCTTCATGTTCTCGGTGTCCACTGCCGTTGTAAAGTGATAGAAGAGCTGCTTCTTCTTGTCCCTCTTCACGGATACAAACATATTCAAAATGAAGTTTTGCACGTCCTTCATGGAATGTGAGTCGCCAGTGAATTGTGGGAAGTAGTAGCGCACATTAGTGTCCGCCGATCTGACTTTTTTATCGAGTAGATCGATTTTATTTAGAAAGAGAATAATCGACACGCCACCGAATATCGTGTTGTTTACAATTGTGTCGAATATATTTCTCGACTCTTCCAGTCTATTGGTCCGCCTAAAACAACGAAATGATCAACATGAACACGAATGATTAAAGAGAAAGAAGACGAAATATACTAATTATAATGTAGATCTTTGTTTTTGTAAATCCTTTACAAGATTTTGTGTTATGCACTTCTTTCATTAATTTCATTACACTACTTACTAAAAATATTGCATAAATACGACGAGTGACATAGTGTTAACGTGCATGTCATAGCAGAAAAATTATAAAATAAAAATCATGAAACTACACGTTTGATAACCTATGAGGAGTTCATAATGATAAATGAAGACGGTTCTGAATGCTCAGGAACAATCTTAGTAATGAAAATGTTTTTCGATGCAAATGTAGGACTCGAGTAACAAGAGTGCGACCGTCCAATGATTGCTTTTAGAATTGAGCAGTGTATAGTTACAATAACCTACCTGTCTTCTAGTAGGACTTGATCAAATTCCGATGACGAGACGAGGAAAAGTATCGAAGTGACGCAATCAAAACACTGATACCATTTCTGCCTTTGTGATCTCTGTCCACCAACGTCCACAAATAGAAACGAGAGGTTGTTGATCGGAATCGAGAACTCGGATATACCTTTTGTGGCTTTTCTGCAGTGCAATATGTCTTGATTCGTAGGCATGTAGTCCTGCAAATGAAAACACACATGACGTATATGTGGCATTGAGTATATACTACTGTAAAGTGACTATTGACTTCTCTATCCAGAGCTTCATTGAATCTAATCACTCGTAAGACTAATGGCAGAGTTGAATCTTTGTCAGCAGAGCTTTGATAAATTTGTGATTACAATCTTACCACTCTGGCAATCCTGTCAAGGCTGTCCAGGAAGTATTGCACTGAGTCACACTGAAAATAAAATAAATGCAGTTAAGCGTTACTATAAACAGACGAACGAGACGCGCATTGTGTTCGTATTTGGAGAAAGCAATGACGTGCGTCAATAATGCATGGGAGCCTTAATTATTAGGATGACTATAACAATTCGTATTCTTTTGTTCAAAATTTTGGAGTAAATATAAAATTAATTCGAAATTTGTATGTCATGACTTGAAAATAATTTTGTACATGATACTTATTATAAATATTGTCAAAGAGTGTTTTCATTTGAAAGACAGCGTCATACAAATACACACAGCGTCATAATCAAATTTTCCTAGAATTATATGAAACTATGATATTTCAGGAAATGCTGAAATTTAAACTGTAATGTGTGACTCACAAAACCGAAACAGAAGCAAACGTCATTATTGCATAATGGCCATTTGCAGAGTTACATTATATAAAAGAATTATTCGGCTATTGTTTCTACTCAAAATTTATAGTTCCATATACTTAAGCAATTCAGGTATATGAATAAACTGTGAGAGCTCTAAGACGTTACATTATTTTGACAAATTTTAGTTGTAAGGTACAATAATATCATTATCTTATGTATGCAGATAAAAGCTGAAATTAAATTTGATACATAATCAAAGCAGTACTCTTACCAACTGGAATTCTCTCCGCCTATCAAATGCTCTTTTGATGGAAGCATCTTTCCAAAGGCTCTGTAATGCTGGCACATAGTGCATGAATAGCCTGGCATCTAGGATCATAGTGTTTTCAAATTTGAGCAGCTGATACCCAATATCATAGTTTTTAGGATTTTCCCATGCAATATTCAATTTGTCACGGGCGTCAACCAGCACCTTCATCCCTTTAATGATGTTCTGGTAAATTACATGCTGGTACTCCTTGATCAATTCAGGCTAAAAAAATTAAGGTAAAGATACTAGATTATATCAAAACCTTTAATTTTTATGTTTCTTATTATTATTTTTTATTTTAAATTACTTCTCAATGTCAACTTAAATAAAACATATCTGCCAAATGAATCACTGTAGTTGTAGAAATCTACAATTGTAATCACCACAATGACACATAATACAAAAATGATATTTAAGAATGATATAATTTATCATGCTGACAATATTTATGAATTGACAATATTAAGGAATGATACAATCCACTTTTATATATACATGAATGTTGACATTTTATGAAAAAGTTCATACTGTTCAATGATGTAATACAAACAATATGACCAATAGTCCTATAATCTTTACAAATTGTATACGTTCATATGAAACGACAGTAATTGGCATGAAATAAATGTTGACACTAAGCACTACATCATATTGTTGCATTGTAAACAAAGTAATTCAAGAAGACAGTGTTCAGTCTGTTATTTTTGTCTGCGCACTGTCCCAAGAGCACTGCTAACAAAGTAGTGGAACGAAGAAGACACAAGGGCCAGCAAAGAAAGAAAAAACCAAGACAGGCATATTCTAAAGAATCCAAGAACACCCTAAGGGAGTGAACAAAGTGTCTTACCTCAAATTTAATCCCATGGATAATTCGCATCTGTTTGAGGAACGTAGACTTGCCGCTTTCACCAGCCCCAAGTAGCAGGAGCTTTACCTGTCGACGAAATGTTTGCCGGTCCCTCTCGAGCATCCGATCAATTTCCTGACTCTTATATCGTTGTTCAATTTCCTCAGGGCTAAACTTGAACCGCAGGCAACAAGTACACGACCACGTTAAGGACCCCGCCATCTTGCTACCCTGCCCTCCCGATCCTCCGCGTCTACCCTTTCTTCTTTCTTTCCTGTTCCTCTGTCTCACTTTCGGTGCCACTTCCTGCTGCTTCCTCCCTCTTCCTTCCGGCTTGTTGTTCTTTTCACCCTGCTCCACTATTTCACTCCTGAACAATTAAACTAGCAACGCTCCAAACTGCGGGCTGCGGGCTGCGGGCTCCAATCTCTTCGACGAAGTGCCGCTCCCGTGAAAATTCGTAGAGGGTCGAACAGGACTGATCAACAATTATTAATCCTTAGTGTAGGCACTTACAACCTGTTCGTAGGTAGTGGCGCAGAAAACGCTCGCTCTCTAAACCAGCACAAGTATATCAACTATTCAAAACCACTTTCCACCTACTGATAAAACATCTATCAGACTAGTTAGTTTGCACGATCATAGGATCATCATTGTCACAATACCATCACCGTCATTGTCATCATAAGGAAGGAACGAGGATGCGGTGGCGCGGTCGCAATTCTGACTGCTCGCGAATCAGCCTGCTTCCTTGCGAATTGGGCATGATTAAATAATCGCGATAATTAGAGACGACGGCGTCCACACGTCACACCGTGCTGCTGCCCGGAGCTAGACGCCGACGCCGAACTCTCCCCGGTGTCGTACGCTGTTCGATCTGCACGCAAAACTCTCGACGTCGGTTCCCTCTCGCCTGCGAAACTACATGATAAAGCCACGATGCAATTTCTACGACAGCGCAGCGAACTCGAATATAATCTATCCCTACCACAGCATTGTTGTTAGTTGCATGCGCGCGCGCGCGTTCACGAGCGGATACCAAATGCGTCCGCACAAAACCTCTTCCATTCACTGATGCTTTTCTGTCGAAATTACTTGCACCTAAATTACAACCAGTCGACCGGATGCACACCTACTCAACTACCAATCATCGTTCCTTTTCCTTGGATCGACGTATCCGTAATGAACGCAAAGCATTCTAGGATCGATCGTTATGATAATTATGCCTTAGTGAACGGGACTGACATTCCTTCTGATACAACCCGCACCTAATTACTTCAGATCTCAGTGTCTACCAGTTGTCCACTCGCGAACACAATCCGGCTGATCGCGAAACGGGACTTCGAATACTGTTTGATGTCATGATTCCTTACGAGATGAAGATCCAATGGCATTCTTATAGTTTTCATTCTGATTATTCTCGATACATTTTATTTAATGCAGAGTAGTCTGTGGATTCCATCAAGATTTTATTATTTTATACCGTTTTCACTTTTGCTGGCGGAAAAATTACGTTCCCTGTGAATTTTTGAGATGGAATTATTTCCAGCTTTTGGTGGGTGCAACGGTAGCTGCAGGTAATACAATTGGTAAAGATGAACTGATTATTGGTTGTTAAAAAAGAACCAATTGATACTGCAGCCAATAGTATCCTCGTCTTCATCAGCTGATGTAGGGGACGTTCCGAAATTCATCACTGCCAGGTTGCGACTGTCGTTACCTCTGGTGTATCTGACATGAATGCAACCAATGATTTCCAGTCAAAAGCCATCTAGTGTTAATTTTATGTACTGGAATGACAATTCGAGTTTTGGATTTTTTTTTCCTTATCGTATTTGCAAACATTAATGTTATGAGACTTTCGGAAAAGAGTCATGCTGGGTTCGGGCGAATAACGTTCAATATTGGTTTTGCTTTGTATATTTTGTACTGTAAAACTTGGTGATTCGTAATTATATTTTACCTAAACTGAGAGCAAATGTCTCCAGAATCGAGAATAGTTGAATCAAATTGAATAGACAGATAGCAGTGGATTCAATTGTTGGATTCTATTTACATGGTGTAATATTTGTGATAAGGAGTAACATAAAGTACAAGCAAAGATGGTTGTGTGCAAATACTTTCAGCAAGGGAATTGCCGGTTTGGGCAATACTGTCGATTTGATCATATAAATAATTTTGGCAAGTCTTTTATTTTAATAATGGATTGAGGTTATATCTTTATCGCTTAACGTCGACTTTTATTTGTAGGTGCTAACACTGCTGCTCGAGGTAAAACGCATGTAGATGGGAAAAGTATTGCGTAGGTTTCTATACATTTTAATATTAATGTAATATTAATTATAATTTTCATAAATTTGGAATTTTTTGTTTACATAGTTTAGAAAACTAAAATTGTGTTATTATATTAACTTATATTAATAACTAGTTTAGGAGTAGCAGAGGAAGTGCTTGCTGCAGAAAGAGGTGGGCAATGGCTTCTTTCTTGTTTTGGTCCTTTCAAAGAGCAACCATCAATTGCGGGTATGGAAGATTTATCACCTGATGAAGTTCGATGGGAGATGTACCAAGCACAACAGAATGGAACTGCTGACCAGATGGTTTGTAGTATTTTTTTTCAATTAGTCTATCAAACTTCTGTATATCATTACTTTTGCTATAATTTTATTTTATGATATTGTAGAAACTTCAATTTCAACAACTGTGTCAGGAAATGAAAGTCAAGCGCGATGCACTAAAGAATCCTACATCAGAAATTATATCCATGCTGGTTGGTATATTATTACATCATCAATCACGAAGGGATTGTCCCATGTGGTCTTTCTTAATTACTTATTATTTAAACATTGCCTTTCAGGAAAAACTACAAAAAGGTAATCAAAGTGGATTTGGTTCTGGAGCAAATGCTGCTGCTAAACCAAACAACTTCTCTTTTGCTACACCCCAGCTCAGTTTGGCTAACAATACAACACCTGCTGGAGCAGCAACATCAAATCCATTTGGTACTATGCACAATTCTATCAATAACGTTCTAACATCTCATCAATACTTTCTTGCAGGGTCTAAGTTTGGAAATAATGCAAACCCGTTTGCAAACAGCTTCGCACCAGCAGCAGCCACTCAAGGAGCCTCCATTTTCGGCAGATCAGGAAATACAAATCCATCGTTCAGTGCGAAACCATCTTTTGGAAGCGCACCTGTATTTGGCAATACAACATTTGGGAAATTTCCACCACAGAATTCCGTATTCGGTGGAGCCGTCGTTACAAATTCAACTCCAATATTTGGCCAGACACAAGTCCAGCCAAATTCATTCTTAAGACCACAAAGTCAACAGACAAATTCTAATGTGTTTGGCACAGCAACCAGTTCCAATGTTTTCAGTGGAGCAACATCCCCGGGTGGTTCAATATTTGGTGGTGCGGCTCCAATACAAACCTCAACAAATTCGATGTTTGCCGCCAAACCTACTACGAATTCCATCTTCAGTGGTTCCACAACTACTTTCGGTGCTGCACCTGCACCTACAGCTTTTGGTTCTGCACCTTCACCTGCAACTTTTGGTTCTGCCCCTGTCTTTGGTTCAACACCCACTTTCGCTAAACCCTTTTCCGCACCGCCGCCGCCGCCACCAACGACAGCAAATTCCATGTTCGGCGGATCATCAACATTCGGAGCGACACCCTTTGGAACAGGACAAGCATTTTCAACAGCCGGTACTCCAACAACCAGTGCTCCAATATTCGCTAATGCTGCACCCTTTGGAACATTTTCGAAAGCTCCATCCTTTGCAGAGCCCAATACATTTGGAAAGTTCGGAGTAAATACAACCAACGCCCCTGATTCTGGAACGAATCTAACTACTTCCATGCCTGCGAATTCGCCATTTCTCACAAATTCCACCCAATCAATGAATCCCGCTAATTCGCCTTTTGCATCAACCTATACTACATCTACGAGCAGTGTAGTTAATCCTTTCGGTCAAAAGACTGAGACAGCTTCATCCCCATTTTCTCAAAATCCTTTTACTTCAGCCGCCACACAAAGTCCTTTCTCGAAACCATTCTCTTCGGTTTCAGCTGGTATAATAGATAATAGCGTTTACAGCGACGACAATCAATTAACCGATGATGAGAAACGATTTTACATGGCTGAGCAATTTGAATTAGGAAAAATTCCTCTAAAGCCACCTACGAAAGATCTTAGATAATTCAGCTGTGTTATTTAACATATACGAATTTACCCCTTACGCCTTAAGTATATTCTATGAATGTATATAATGTACATAAAACAGACTTTCCAAGATAATAAAAACGTTCAGTTTCTTTCATTACAAAACAAAGTATACAATCACTGACATCAAAAACCTTTGAAGAAAATAAAGACTCTTAAATCATATCACGATTAAAAAGCATCGAGGATCGACAAGGGTATTAAAAAAAGTAAATGAAGTCCATTTAATGCGATTTTTAATGTAAGCATTAACTCCGTAATTAATCCGACATTAATCAATGGTAATAATCGTAGTGACAATCGTAGTTAATCCTGACGACAATACAATTAATCCAATTCGTCCTTAAGTATCCTTTATCGTGTAAATCAACGGCGAATATATTCAGTGGTGTAATCAATTAATAATAGTTACACAATCAATCAATTAAATGTAGTTTTCCGTTTGCTACAGCCTCTCTACACCCTGCATGTACAATCTAAATAAGTCCTATATAATATGTCTTAGAGAATCCTTAGCGCGTGTTTTATATATCATCGTCCATCCGCCCGGCGGCCAATCCTGACCCTCGCTCCGACCCTGTCTATTCGTAGCGTAGAGTAAAATACTATTGAAAGAAAAATAGTAACAAGACAGGTTTCAGTTGCGGAGGACACATATCATCTTAAGACAGAAAAACTGCCAAGCGGAAAGATCAATAGAAATTTCTGCAGTTTTGAGCGAGTAAAAATGTCAAAAAATAAGGTCACAGAGAAAACTACAAAATACAACGCAAGATTTCATTGAATCTTGACTAATAACAGTATGCAATTTTTCGTTTCAATTGTTCAAATTTCGTGCGACGCATGCTACTAGAATTTGAATTTCACAGAAACTGGCATATAACGCTTTACAATAATGAATCAATCGTTTACTAGTAAGAAATCAATATAAATAGCAGAGTGACGCGGATGGACATCGGTTCAACACTCACTTAGAATCGTACATATTAATTCGCCTAATAATAGAAAAATTCAAGCATCTATAAGGATAATTTGTCTAAATCACGTGGATGGAAAAAAAAAACAAAGAAAGGGTATCGCCCTGTCAAACGAAAACCACCGTTGCACGATGGGTGTACGAATTATCGAATAACAATAGTAATACAAGTAGGAATAACGACAGAAATAATCGAATATCTACCGATAAAGCTAAAACGATAGGAACACGTAGAAATCACCAATAGAAAAATAACACGCGAGAAATATAAGCGGCAGATTTGATTATAAGAGAAATAAATTAGTCGTTACAAGCAATTGGCCCGACATGACGTCGAGAGTCGGCGAGAGGCAGAATATGGCCAATTTCATTTCCTTTACCATTAAACTAGCCCTTTCCGCACATTATGAAAAATAAACGCGACTCTCTTGTGTTCCGCGTGGTAATGTAAATCACTTGATTTTCTCTTAATCGTTCCTTTAAAATAGACACCACGGGCGATTCTGTCGACATTGTTTTTCATCCAACTTCTCTCTACTTCATAAATCCAAAACATTTCACAAATCATTATTTCACCTCGACGTTTCGCTTTCCTCGCCATTGGTTATTACGTGATGCGCAGACATACGTGCCGAACGTCATTAATAATCCCTCAGCTGGCAATTAATCCATTAAGTGATATCAAAATAATAATCGTCTACAGGATTAAGTACACATCAAGATAAAAGGCCTTTCCTGCACACAAAAATCTGCGATAGAAACGTACGGATTAACAATATAAAATTCAACGAGACATCAGAAGGCGTAGAATTCTTTTGAATAAAACTTAAATTCTACCCTTCGCTTTGCTGCAGCAACAAGTACTTGGTATTCTGTAAATATTACGCGACTGACGCTCGGCACGGTACGAATGCTCGTTTTGCGAAAAGATACGGCCAAGAAAGTGTATAGCATAGAGAAACGAAAATAAAAGGAAAGTCAATGGCGACCGAGCGTTAAATTCACGCTGGATTAGCGCTTTGTGAAAGAGTTTTGCGTTTTATGTACACAGGGTAGGAAGAGATAGACGGTACATTGACAATAATTCACGATTAATAATTGCACTGTGTTATGCACCACGTAATTAATTCTAGCTTGCCTCTCGTGATTAGCGAAAAAGTAAAATGCTCTGCCGACAATAACTCAGTCTTGGAGGGAATTGCAGCTGAATTATTTCATTCGTTATCTTATACTATTATCGCCATTTTCACTTTTCTTTACTACCGCTCGTTTGAGTCTTTGTCGAATGAATTTGTCAAAGTATCGGAAAGGAAATAAATTCACGAGCAACCAAGTCCGAGCTACCGCAAGTTAATCGCTTATAGAGACTTCGAAAGTGGCATGACTCTTGCCACGTAATTCAGCATGATTAATAATACATTAATTATGAAAATCCCAGCTCCTCTTAAACGAAAGTGAGTGTACAAAAAAATTAAGAAACGCAAAACTTGAGAAGGCGGGAGTCATTTCTCTCTAAGGAATATCAATGCGGAATGACTAATGTGCTCATTTGGAACGCTCGATTATTTAATTTCTAATTTATGCTTCACTCTAATAAAATGCCTTAGTAGAAATTTTCTTTGGTAAGTCCAGGGCCTGTCTAGGTTCCCACTGGGCCATTACAGGACTAGCTAGGACCTGGACGAGCCTTCGATTTTCATAATGGATTTCTATTAGGTTAGTCTTCTTTATTCTGTATGGCTTGATTCCCCCTATGTAGGGATCAAGTGCCAAATTAGGGCGGTCAACCTGGCATCCGTGCAAAAACGCAGTGATAAGGTTAAGGGTCGCCAGAAATCGTCGAAGAAACGTACAAAATATTGAATTTCTTTTTTTATCGAAACGAGAGGCAAGGCGAAAACGCAAGGAATCTTTTTGGGACTCGTGTAATGTATTTTTCTTTTTGGTTGTCTTGAATCCCAAAAGTCACTTGTCACTTGTTACGACGAGGAGGAAATAACGGAAAGAATAAATCAAAAAGTATAGGTACGCGAAATAGAAAACGTTGAGAAATATGTTTCTTAACGGGATATACTTGCATTTCTAGATTATCGCAAAGAAGAAATATTTATATCGAGTTGTGTGTGCTGCCTCTAAAAATCGCGGTAAAAAATATGCGACACAATAAACCGGTAACTGTCGACGTACAGGCTCGGAGTAATTAATTAACTAATAAATCTAATTAGTCGACGAAGCAGCCAAGCTTATTTGAACGAGGCCAGGATCCATGCTCCTCGTCTCTATGAGAAAGACAAGCAAGGAAAAAGTGTGCGATCCCTCTTTCTGTCACCTCTCTGCGCGCCACCCATCGTCATAACCTTTAATTCTCGAAAAAGTCGACAGCCAATCAGAGAGACACAAGCCAGAAAGAGGAAGGGCGCGAAATACGAATTGATTACAGGATTTTCAGCGTAAATCGCCGCGTAAAAAAATAACTTGACGCCACATCGGCGACAGATCGACAGGTGCTTTTTCAAAATAATTTATTATTTATCACTTTTCATATTAAATAGATAATGCATCTCTTTGACGTATTCAACTCCATTTGTTCGTAATGGTGTTTACAAAAGATTAATAATGCGTAGGAAATTTAGTCAGACGGGGCTCCTCTCGGGGAGAAAAATAACGAGGACAAACAGAAATACGAAAAAAAAAAAACGGAGACGGAAAAAACATTTCGAAAAGAAAGTACGAGATATCTCAGTTACGTTGAAAAGCCTGTAAACGTTGAGTTATCTTTTTTGCTTTTTGTTTGCTTTTTTTTCATCAATAATAATACAAAGGACTATCGCGCTTATAATATTCTACCGTGAGAGCCTCTGGCGTGTGTTGGATAGATATTCTATGATAAATAAATAAATCGGCTTAAATAGATGTTAATTAGTTAATCATGCTTTTTTTTTAGTTCTCAGCAATCCTAGACAGCCAACCGGATCGGCTCGCGCGAGTTTCATTCGAATTCTGGATAAAAACAATGCATGAGGAAAGGCTTGAAACGCTTAAAGCTGGTTTAAGCGAGCCCTCCGCATGGAAAATAAAAAGGATCCCTTCACCCTTTTTTGTCCCTGCGGCCGATCCTTTTCGACGAATCCCTTCGATTCACAGGATTGGCAGTCCTGCGATTGTCCCGTCGAGTTTTGAGTGTTTAAATTTTTTTTTACTTTTCCTCTACTTTCATTTTGCTGCTTCGTTTTTGTTTTTCTTTGTCTCTTTCTTCCTTTTCCCTTCGTTTAATTTTATCTCTATTATCCACGCTCCCTTCTGCATCCGCAACAACATTCGAACGTGATCTCGAGAACGCTCGAAAATCACGGATCGCATCTCCAAATATTGGCAATTGGGTCGCGCGAACGACTGTTACGTGTTTTTCAGGAATTATCGGGAGATCCAAATCGCTCTCGAGCTTCGTGCTTTAATTATTAATATCGCGAAAGTAATCCTCGCGAAAATCGTTACAATTGCGAGCGATCATTAAAAAAAAAGAAAATCAATTATTTACAATTCGACGGGACACGCGTGGTATCGTCGTCATTGCGATCATCCTCATGATCGTATATTGCGTATGTGATTATATCAAGGGTGGCGCAAAATTTACTATATTATGAACGCGTGATCGTTTTCACAATGACGTTTCTCACGTGGATTCAGATAAATAGAGGTTTTGCCAAAACCTTTTACTGAATCCGAGATTATTCTATTTGGCCGTGTGCGACCGAAGCGTTATGAAAAGAAACGTGAAAAGAAAAGATCGAGACTAAGTATAGTTGCTATGGTATCACAAAATAAAGGCCGATCGCGACATGTTCACATACAAGGTATTCACTAGACACTGTATACAAATTCAAAAACGAAAATAGACGCATGCTCTTATTACCTTTTCGTTCAACCGAAAAAAGAAGAACGAACAAACGTGTCAAAAGTAATATTTGGAAAAACAAACGCGATTTTTCATGTACAATTGCAAGGAGGGAATGGAAGTTTGATTCTACGCGCGTTTTTATCATAGAAAAAAAAGTACTTCCATGCATATGACGTTTAAATAAATTCTTACACTGTGTATATAATGATCTAAAAACAAGAGTGTCTCGATTTTCGCGCCACCCTATATATATATATATATACGAGTACAATATACATACATATATATCTTAGCGCTGTAAGCTTTGCTGGTCGAAACGTAAGGACAAAACGAAATCGACGGTGCTCTCGTTGCGGATATACGCGACATATTTTACGTCTTACTAGAATATATATATAATATGTCGATATATTATAATTATATTATGTACCCTTACTAAAAAATACCGTGGGACTTATGTGTACTGTTTGCAGATTAATTCCACGTCCTGAATTCTCTTCTTTTCGTCGGCGCAGGTGATTTTTCGCTCGTTCTCTGTTAAACATCCATAAAAAAAAAGAAAAGAAAAGAAAAGAAATACCATAAGAACATAATATCACTTTCGCATTATTGTATAACAATTTGCACGAATCCTTTGTTCCTCGATGCAATGTCAAAGGTGTAACTGTTTGAATTTCAATGCGGAGAAGATGAATATTAGGATCTTTTATATTCACGGAAGTGAAAGAAAACGTATTCAAGTTGCGTTTTAATGCGACGACACCGTGGGAAAATGTATTAATTGTATTTCACGTTGCACCGAGTATTCCTTGATTAGCACTTCCTTATAATTTATTTATCCCACACTAATTAGCTACGAAGAATTTCTTCCGAGCCTAGTTCTCGCATTAACGCGACTTAGATAGTACATGACGTAAGGGTTAGAATGAATAAACTGAAGTTATTATTTACCTCGATTTCCAGTTCGCACGATATTTGCTGCAGTGATGTGATGCTGGCCGGCTCTGATCGGCTTGGCGATCTGAGCACTGGGTCCACGACGGGCAAGGTTCTTCTGTCGTACGGCTTCCTTGATTCGGTCGACTTCGTACTGGTAGCGTTTTCGATCTCTCATAGCGCCTTCCTTAGCGTCCCTCAATGCCGTTTCCAAGGCCTTCACCCTCTCCATCGTCGCCCTCAGCCTCTTCTCTAATTTCGGCAACTCACAGCGTAGGTCTGCATTGTCTCGTACCAGTTGCTTGTGTACCTATTGGCGAAAAATATTCATATTTTTTAATGATTCATGTAGTGCGAAGTCAGTGACCTTTTTCATCTTGAGTTATTCAAAACGAAAGAGAACCGAAATTTTGTAAAAACCTTGACACAGTCATGACACACAGAAGAGATGTAAATCCAAGGGCGAAAAAAAAAAGAATATAGTAGTAAACCAACCTTTGTAAGCTGGTCTAAATTGTTCTCCAGGAATGAGATCTTTTGTTTCTGCGCGAGGGAACCACCATCGTCCTCATTGTCCTCGGCATTAACTGACTTCCTAATCCTAGCCTGAAGATCCTGAACGAATAGTTTTCGGAGATTGTGCAAAGTCTGCAATTCCTTAGCAACTGTATCCTCCAGTCCTTTGAGATCCTTTCTGGCTTGTTCGCGTCGCTCGTTCATGAGGATCAGTTCCTGCAACTTAACAGACTTGTCAGCCTCCTCCTGCTTTAGACGTTCATAGTCAGCCTGCATCTGCTGATGCGCCAGGGTAAACTTCTGGTTGAGGTCTTTGAGCTCGCCAATGAGCTGCTGTTTTTCTGAAATTTCGTCCCTCAATGTCGCCACCTGAAACACAAATTAAGTGGCCGATATAGTAACAAGCATCGCGTCAATATTGCACTGTACATCTAGCTTTAATCGTAATGAAAGTCATACTAACTTGCTTTTGATGGGCGTCACGCAACTGATCCATTTGTTCTTCAAGTGCTACTCTCATCTTGGTAGCAGCCTCCTTTTCTTCAGCCTTTTCTTTATTGCTAACAGCTTGCACTTGTTCGGCAGCTTTCAATTTGGCGCATTCTTCATGTAGAGCATCTACGTCTTCCTCGAGAGAACGTTTCCTAGCCTCTACCTCCTTCATTGACTCTGATAAGGACTGCATGCGAGCCTCGTGTTGCGAGATCAGAAGGCGGCACTCGCCAAGTTCCTTCTCGTATTCTGATACCTAATTAAAACAAAAAGAATGATTATAATTATTTTAATATTAGATACTTATACATTGCAATATTATTCTTTAACATACCTTCTTATTGCAATCGGCCTGGAAGGTCTCTAATCCCTGACAACGCTGCACCAAATTCTTCACCTCGGACTTCATCTTACTGATATACAGACGTGCCACAGTAAATTCTTCCTCCAGCTTACCGTTGCTATCGGGGGTGATCTGTACGTCAAAATATTTTTATTTTAATAATGCACATATCTTCTACTTCATAGCTGTGCTATTGTCCAGCATATGATAATTTCGGTATCGAAAAGCTGGAAATACAGTTCAGGCATACAAAGAAATAATTTTAAAATATCATGCACGCCTACCTTAATATTTTCTTCGCCACCAATCGCAACGCCAATCTCTCCCAGATCTTTGAGAAGATTCGTCAACATCTCAGCGATTCGTTTTCGCTGATGAGCAGACATATCCCTAAGTTGCTGGAGCTCGGATGCTGTGCTGTTCAACGCAGCCTGCTTGGCAAGAAGCTCTTCCGACAGAGCCTCGTGCTCTTTGTTCTTGGTCTCCACCTGAAACGATTAAGGTAATATGATAAAGTTTAGTTCAAGTCAAATCAATATCCATATATAATTTTTCAGATTCCACAAACAAATAGAACAATATATTACATATTAATTTTCTGAAAATACGTTTGCACGATTGGTATTCGAAACAAACCCATCAGATGGCATGTAGTTACTAATGTCAAGTCTGCTCTTGACAAATATATTTAGAGATAACCTAAAGATGTCTCAATTACACGCTGGTGGACGATTTATTAAAAAATCACGTGTGATCCAAATTAAAATGGTGAGCAAGATTTAAAAGAACTTCATGCAAAGAAGAAGGCTCGTGATGAAACTCAGGCAGAACCTAATTGCATTGTACAATGGATTTGCCTTATTGATATTTCTTTGTTCGCCAAAGAGATTGTGTGTAATATTTATTCCACATGATTGTCTCAGAAAAGATTAACAATGGTTGAGCATAGGATGGTACTAGCTTTTGTTAATGTGACTGAGGACTCGTGCAAGCAGGCTGTTGAACAGGAGGATGAACTCATGGTGGATGCACTTTCATTGAATAACTAAAACTGAAGATGGAGAAATTAATGGTAATTGATAATCTGTCCTGCGATTCCAGCAGGATACGTTAAAAGATACAGCTATATACAAACTGATTTTCATGGCGGTAATATATTGAATGTGATAGGCAAACTCTTGTTATTTTGTTATTTCTATAGGGTTATTGACCTAGATTTGCTGTGATTTCTCTATGTATTGAAATAGACAGTCCAAAAAGATATGAGTCTCCAAAGCAATCACTTCCGGTCGTGGGAAGTGCGCAAGAGGACATGAATCGTCAGACCACGATCGTGACAAAAATTGGACAGGAAGCTCCAAAGCCATGAAGGCTACGATGGGCGTAAGACTTATGGTCGATAATCGCAATTTCAAAGAGCCTGTCGGGGACAATCATCGAAGATAAAGACGCCTGTACTTACGCTGCGGTATAGAGGCGATGACCGCACACCATCGTGAAACTCTTTGATTCAAATCATGTACGAAAGAAGTGCGCTTCGCGGCTGTAAAAGTTGTCTGCAAGAAAATTTCTACAAGAATTCGTATCACGGGTTGTGAAAATACCTCACGCAGGTTCATCTTAACCGAATCAATAGTTTAGTCATACGGTAGCAACCATGTATCTTAAGACTAGTCATTCTGCTGAATCGATCTCCTACAAATATCATACAGCAGCTGCTGTTTCATAAATGTTCATGCGAAAGCTAGCTTGCCTTTGGCATACATTACAGCAAGGTGTCGTCTGCAAGATGAACTATTGCAGGAGAAGACTGCTGATATACAAAATACAGTGGCTTTTGAACGTCTACGCTATGCTCAGAAAGCGAAGAGGCAACGCGTTTAATTGCCTTAGGAGAGAAAAGATGTTTCCTACATCTAGTCTGGCATGGGCTTGGATATCTCGATGGACATCGTCAAAGAGGATGAATCTCACAAAAAATAATCCTGTTGTTACCATCGACATGTAAATGACTGATCTACATTGAAATTACAGCAAAATGTGGTAGAGAAGTTTTCTCCGTTTATGTTTCCACTACAACGAATCAATTCAAATGCTTCTGCTGTGAATGGATTTGCTGTAATCGAGGGAAACTTGTGTAAGAATGGAAACATCATTGTCACAAATCTTCCACGACAAACATGCAAAGAGTTTCTACAGTTTCTTGGAACTTGTGGACCACAGACGTTTTTAATGTGTCAGAACATGGTGAAATTCGATGCATCATGAACTATGCGATATTTGCTAAACCTTGACCTCTACAATAGTTCTCGTAGACATGTGTTTGGCGTTGTAGATACGATACCACTCATAGGTCAAGGTAAAATAAAGAAGCAAGAGATTGAGGCAATAAACGCAGCAGATTAAGTTCTTTCAATCAAGCATTAAAAAACGCGGAGTCAACTTTCTAGCATAATTCTAACATATTACCTTAAATGGTCATTTCTACTAACAACCATTACAATGCACTGTGGAAACTCACCAAATGTACTTTCTATTGCAATGCACGTATGCATAAGTATGTTCATACAAAAAAAAGTGATTTGCATACACATAAATATATGCAGTGGACTTAAATTTATAAAAGGAGGGCGTGTCCTATTTTTTACAAGGCCAATGGCCCACACTTAAATGGAGATGATTCAACGCTTGCCATAAAAAATGTATCTAATGTACAATGCACAGTGGAACTGTTCCATCCGAGAACATCCTACACTTCTTGCATGACTCATACATTTTCATGACGCTTACGAAATAGCAGTAAAACGTAAACCTATCTTCACATGGTATAAATATATCGATTGTGAAGTTAATCATTCATGGTGTATAGAGTTCAAACAATATTTGGTCTTTGTTAAAGAACTGCGTATACTTTTCAAGGGAATAAATATAAGCAGTTCCAAAAAGATACAGTACCAAGAAAATATTTCCGGTTGTACATACCTCTTGCGATTTCTGATCGTAATTAACAGCCAGCTCCTCCAGCGCCTGCAGGACTTCCTTGACCTCCTCCTTGGCACTTTCGTTCTCCTGTTGGATGCGATTCATCTCCTGCTGAAGTTGCTCGTAATCCCGTCTAGCACATGCGATAAGCTCCTCCTGCTCCTCCATTTGCTCCTTCAGTTTCTCTACGTATTGCGAATGCTGGTTGATTTCCTCGTCCTTATCATCCAATTCCTGATAAAGACGTTCTCGTTCCTCTTCCAATTTCTGACGTTCTTCGTTCGACAAAGAGCCTGCCATGAGGCCGCCACCTGGAGTAGCTGGCATGGGACCATCGTCCAATTTACCTAAAATTTATCATTCATTTAATTCATCAATATCGATGCAAACAATGAATATGTATTCAGGGCATATCTTTCTGAGGATATTGAGTATCCATCCAAAAAAACATTTCCAACAATACATGGGCAATTTTGAGAAGGAATCACGGATACTTAACCCGGAAAAGACTTACGCTCTGTACTTTCCACAGATGCCGTGATAGGCGTGGTAACATCCGGTGCTTCAACAATGCTAAATTGTTCTTCCGGTTTAACGGTCTCGCCCTGACGCCACCTGGAAAGCTCAGCTTCAAGCTTCTCAAGTTTACCCTTGAGTCTTGCAGCTTTTTCCTTCTCGCGTTCATAACGTCTCTTCCACTCCTCAGCAGTCAGCTCCTCGTTGACGCATACAACGTTCTTGATAGTCTTGGCACGTTTACCTAATGATAACCATTAGCAGATTCAGATTTTTTAATAATAACGCTTATTTACTTAATTATCACTGTTTTCAACTTTTAATTCTATCTTACCAAAATCTAGAGTCGACTTCGTCTCCGATTCATTGAAACTGGCAGGTGAACAACAAATAATGATAGTCGTTCTGGCATTACCACCAAGGGATTCCTGAAGAATCCTAGTAAGTTTTGAGTCTCGATACGGAATGTGCGTCTTATTGCCATCGGCGAGCGCAGATATCACATTACCCAAAGCCGAGAGTGATTTGTTAATATTCTTTGCTTCATCTAGGACGGTACCTTCGGCACCGGTTTTCGAAACCTTGAAGAAAAATTACATCTGCACTATTCACACTTGTGCTTTTGAAGTAGTCAAGAGTTATTGACTGATTATAGCGGCGAGTATAACATAGATACTTTTGATAAAACATTTATAAATAGCACGTTATGATACTTTCATTTCTTCGTTTATTGTTAAGATATTAATTAAAATATACGTAAACACAACTGTGCTTTCTGTACAAATTGATAAATGAATAAGATAACAGACTTATCTTTCGAACTTTTTATTAATCTATCAGTCTTTAAAGCCTGATGCGGTAAAAAGAACAAATACTCGTATTGAATAATTGGATTCATAGTGAAGGTAATGGATTGAAATGAAATAGTTTGCACGCGTTACATGCAGCTTAAACTTGCAGCGAAAATACAATACAATTTTTCTTACCTTCTCCGAACCAGCAAGATCGACGAGGTAGAGTTTTCCAGAAAGTTTCTTCTGATTTTCCAGATTCTCCTGCTTGACGTTTATCAGGAATACTGAGTGAGAACGCGAGCTGTGCTCATTCATGTTCGTCACGGCGATATGACGATTCGATTTTCCTTCTTCAATCACCTCAAATACTTCTTCTGGGCTTGAAACAAATCGCTCCGTTGCTCCTTTTACAAATGGTACGCGGTTCTTATCCTCATGGACGCTCAAGTTCACTTTCGATACTACGAACAGAGAATAATGTTAATTTATCAAAAAATTGTTATAGAAACAATGACTAGCGTCCTGTAAATATGAGTAAATATATCACGAATGTAGTCAATGAAATTTACCATCAAGTAAGTCACGAATTTTGTCCATGTAGATTTCAAAGTAGGAGACTTTGATGTGAAACTCCAGATTCTCTTCCATTCCATAGATGTGGTTAAAAATGTCGTTAACAATCCTAGGAATGATACCTTGCTTGCTCGTATCGCCAATGACGCCTTCCATTGTATGCGTCTTTCCTGGAATAATTAAGAAAACATTATTTGACAATATTACATTACAGCTTGACCAATGAGAATTAATTTTCAATAATATCATGTGTATGATCCGAATAATAATTATTACAATTTCTAATGAAATTGCAGACATTGTCAAAGAGATAATTGTTACAGTAATAAGTAGCGGAGTAAATGAAATATTTTACTAGTGCATGGATTTTTATTAATGCATGTATATATGTGTATACAATAATTATAAACAAAGTAATAATAACTTAAGCCATTTTACCTGATGAAGTTTGTCCATATGCGAAAATTGTCCCATTATAGCCTGCCAAGACATCTGTGACAATCGACTTGGCAGCTTCATTGTATACTTTTTCTTGTGTTGCATTGGGCTTAAATACTTTATCAAAGAGGTAAACTTTTCCCTAAAACAGAGAGAAAGAAATATGTTAAGTCATTGAAAATCACTTGCTGCATATCTTATTTAATTTAAATTCATATATCATTTTCATCAATGAATGTGGAATTAATATAAATTAATAAAAGAAAGCAATTACAGTCTTAAAAAAATGAATACGTTTCGATAACGAAATATAAATAATTCTTATAAGGTTAATAAATTATTATAAGAACGCGAAAATAAATCAAAAACTTTGGTTAACATTAGCGATGTTATCGTTATCGTGCCCCAGATAGAAGATGGCTTAATTAGCAATTAGTCAAGGTGCGCTAATCGCGGTTACACGAAAATTACTTATTGCGTTTATCGCGAGTCTGGAAAGGACTTGCTAAATTTTATAGAATGCTTTTGTATTATTAGTAAACTTAAGAGACTTTGTACACTCCTTTGTAACTCTAAACAATGCCAATTATTGCAGAAAGAATATAGGTAAAATTGGAGCATCTCATCTATCAAGGAAATAAGAAAGAAAGGCCATCTTTGTTTCATGAACAAAGACCAGAGTTTGTAGGAACATTAAGTGGATTCAAAGGGTTGACCCTAAAACACTGTAGGAAAAATATTTCCTATACTCTTCACTACTCATATACATTCTTAATTAATATAATAACTAGCACATACTAAGGAGTTAATATTACTGTTATTATATTTTACTACCCACTCCAATTATCATAATATTACAAGATGAAGGGCTCTCAGAAAATAGACATATTTAATATTCATTAAAGCGTTAAGATTAGAGAATAAGAAACCATAATCATTTCTTCAATGATAGAGCAGGCAAAGTAATTACAAGTCAATTTTAAAAATGTTACCTAGACTTGTATACAATATACTCCAACCAATTTAGGTGTAATCACTTTTCAAAATGATCAACAGAAAATAGAATACAAAATAGAATGTGCAATGTGTAGTAAATGAGAAAGATTATTGTGCTAATTTTTTTCTTCTGTATTGTAACAGGAAATCGTGTTATGGCGACACCATTTGTAAGCATGAAAACAATGTAATAGAGAAGGAGAGAGTTGGTGAGGTAAAATAGCGTCTAGAAATTTTCCAAAAGAGAATACGAAGTGGAGCGTGGCGAATGGGGATGGAAGTGAATCGGTCCGTGCGATTGGTTTGACGTAAATCGGCGAAAATCGACGAAAATCCCCGAAAATGGAACAGGGCCAATCAAGTCATGGTAAAGTCGAAACAATAGAGAAACAATGATTAATTAGATGAGCGTGCCCCTTAATTGAAATAAAAGAATATAACATACTCCAATGGAAATGCAATTCTCCTCGCCGCCGGAAGGGAATTTGACGACGAACTTGGACCCGGCCTTCTCTTCGGAGTCGTTCAGCGGTCGAAACCTGCACACCACTTTGATGCTGTCTTCGGCAGCAATCTCACGCTCTCGTGGAGTCTCCATGGTTAAATACGATTTGGAAAAACCTGCGATAAAAGAGACACACGACGATTTCAGCAAAGAAGGCACGGCATGAAAGCCCTGTCAGCCGAACGTCAAAATGGCGGCGGTCCTTGCTGCCACAAAAGGTGTCGAGATGGGTTGGGATGACTGATGCTCCGAAAGCGTGTTCAAATCTTCTCTTCCACGACACTATCTATTATTCTCGATTAAAGCTACTGGTACGAACATAATTCTATCCACTCACGACACGGAAGGAAAATTTTTTATGTGAAATCACGGAGAAAAAGTGCGAGACGGCGGCTGTCAGCCGAACGTCAAAATGGCGCCGACAATGGCTGATGATTATGCGCGTAGGACAGGTGTCGCCACAGCCAGTGCGGATCTACGATGATTCAACCCCGTGAGATGGTCACTTTACAATACTATTTACTTTTATTGATAGTGCACACCGACTCGAGCATAGTCTTTGCAGCTTATTCGATCTAGAAAATTTGCTAGAATAATCGAGAAATTCAATAAAAGTTTAGGCTGTCACGGATAGATGTCAAAATGGCGACACTCCGTTCTATCTCGAAATGTTCCGTTACAGTAGATCCCCGGTAACGTTAGAAAATTTGTTTCTCGCGAGGCACTAACTGCCTTTACGTATCGTGAACACCCAGCCGAGCATAATCGCGGGGCACGCAATGACTCTGTTTCCACGATTGCAAGAAAATCGGAGCACAACGCTGCACCTGAGACAATCTCGTCGGCCAGCCGACGACCAACTTCTATCGTTTTCTTTTCCTTTTCTCTTTCTCTCTGCCTACTATCCCCACCACATGACCTTCGTCACCGCCAAATTATCGATCGACCACCTTCTGTAGGTTTCTAATGACTTTTGATATCGTGAATTTATTTTTTTAATCATTTTTCCAGTTGCTTTTTTAATAATGTACTTTTTAAAGAATATGAAATTAAAAACTAACATGGCGGCATGAAACTGCACGATTTTCTTTATCAGGCAGATTTAAATTTGGTCGAATCGCCTGTTGGTAATTTGAATACAATTTTTTAAAAATTCTTGTAACATTTGCTATCAATTCATATTTCTGATTTGTTAAACAAGTTATCTACTCACTTTTCCTACTTTTCATTTTGGAGATGATTTTTACTGTTTGACAGTTATGAAATTCCACGTAAAGATGAATTTCTGCAAACAGAGTTACCCGAAAGATTATACGACCTGTACATAGAGTTGGATGGACATTTTTTAGATTTCGCAGAGTATGAGACGCATTCTTATTTAGATTACACGTACTGGCTCTATTTTGGATCGAGGCCGTTGTCTAAAAATAAATTCTGTCTAAGCGAAAAAACCAGATGAAATTAGCTTTCGGAAGAAAACCAAAGCCGAGTTCAATTGTTAATTAATCTTGCAAAAGTATTAAATATAACCGTCAAAAAGACACTGCTGTTACATACATAAATATCTATCATAAAAAAACTATTCACAATAACAATAAATCGCCATATAATAACAATTAACACTCGAAAAATCAAAGAACAATGTCAAATTCATTCTCACTTATAATATATAATACAACTGCCAATGATGCTTTTAATTCAACTTTATCCGTATGCACAGAAAAATAAGAACTGAAGACGTTTCGCAAACGCGTAAGTTTACAATTGTTATTAAGCTGATACTAAATGGACACGGGGATATGGATATTTCACACCATGGCCATTTATTGACAGTTCTAAACTAGCTGATCATTGAGGAAACGTGACAAAAACTGAAAATATCAACGTTGACCGTGCCCCAAAATGTGCCGTTGACATTAGAGACGTTGACAGAAGCTTAAAGGTGAAATGAGGTCAAGTTTAAGAGGAAGCGTTTCAATTTTCGCATTTTCATTTAACTCCTCTTATAAGTAAAGCAATTGCTTTAACGACGACATTGATATACAGGTATATAAATATATAAGAAGGGCACTGAGGAACATTTTCAATAATGTAACAAAACCAGGCGTCCTTTATTCTCCATTAACAGAAAAGCAAGAGCGCTTTAACACGATTATAGATTCGAGTAACATAACTATGCTCGCGTAATACAATATATATATATATATATTCATATATATATATATATATATGTAAATATAATAAGATTGTAAAGTTTTCCTACAAGATACACGTGACTAGTTCGAGGACTTATTTGAACAGAGTTCCTTAATGCTCTGCCGTTCCCACCCATCGGCTTTAGCTATGATTCAGAGAAAACAATTGTTGAACGGAGCGTAGGAATATTAGGATAAACATAGAAAGTTGTACTTGTACTAGGCGATTGGCTTGCAAACTTTAAACGGTTAAAGCCACGAAGATAAACAATATATTGAGCGTTAGAATCTTCAATTGAACCTGGGATATGTAATTAGAGAGTAGTCTCCATTGAAAATAATAATTAACTTTTTACTAAGTCTTGTACTAACACTTTTGTAATAATTAAATTAAAGGAAAATTACAATTGTTAAATCATATTAATATATCTGTCAGAAAACAATCTGACAGTCTAGTCTTGATCTAATATCCAGATATCAGAATCCCTGAGGGACTTAAAATTAGAATAAATTATAAAAAAGGTTATATTTCTTCTAATGAAACTAAAATGAAAAGTATCTATCAAATTATCGTCATAAAAATTGTAAAACTATACTAAATGTGTCAGTGGTGCTCACGGCACAATACATAATATGTCTTTTAAACAAGTAAATTAAGCACACTAAGCATTGACAATAATACTAGATATTTTGTGTTACTGAATGATAATAATTGTAATAAGGAATGACTTGCCCTTTATACAAACGAATGCAGACTGTATTAAGTGCGACTATTTGAGTGGTTGGTAATTCACTACCTGCTGGTATATGATTCCTTCGAGTATTATTTGGAAACTATACAAATTCCATGCATTTACGAATATGGCTTGGCAATGCTGACTAAAAAATAATTATTTGACTGTAGATGCCGATGGGTACACTAGATTACTGTATTGACTATTTAAAGGAAATTAGCTAGTCTGACAGTAATGTGTGAACATGCCAGTGAAACGAAAACAGAATGCCGCAATAGAATGCATCGGTTATTTTTTCTTTCAATATTCTCGTTGTCTCTGGCAATTTATAATTGTCACTCGTTCCCTTCCGTCTCCCCTCTAATTTTATAACTCACCCTTTACTATTATCGTTATTATATCTATGTACACTTGGTTATTTTGATTTTGACACTTTACTCAATACCAAATGTATTGGTTTCCTCCACAGCTAGGAGTAATTTTTCGTATAAAATTTCAGGCGTTGGATAGGGTGGTAGATCCAGTCGATTGAAACATGTATGAGCTCTGAAAATAGAATTAATTATATTACTAATAAATGTTTGATGCACTAAAAAATCTTTCAATACATCATGTTAGAAATACAGAGCGATAAACTGTATGCAATAGACATAATCTAAATCTGACACTCAAAGAAATGCTGTATTAAATTTTTAGTTTAATTTTGAAAGTCACTTGCCACAACGTAATAATGATAAAGAGAACATTATAAATTTATTCTATAAGGAGGCATTTGTTATCAGATTAAAATATGTATCGATCAACAAACAAGTAATATTATAGTATGCTGGGCACTACGTTGATAGAGATCTATGAAGTATACCTGGGTAAGCTGTTAGGTCGACCCCACTTTTCAATGCAAAATTTTCTGGGTCCAGTAGAACCTCGTAATGCGGCAAAGCCCTCATAAGGAATGCTTGAAGTTCCTGTAACGAACTGAAGTAATCTCAATCGTTGTTCGTTCGTAAATCTTCCTATACTGGACCAGAACCATTCGACTACTGGGTGTGCATCATGGTAACCACTGCGGTATTCGGTGTGCGCACGCCAATCATTCAAATCTATCTCCGCAGCACCTGCGATAACCAATTCTAATTCTCTGGCATCAAAAACTGCGACTAATCTATGAGAGAGTAAAAAATACCCATTAGATCCTATAAATACAATTAATAGACAATATGTACGGTTTGATCAAATAGAGAGAGAACAATTCAAATTCTTTGTGCACGTGAATATTTGAGCCATTCAAAATATCGTAAAGCTGTAATTTATATAAATACATTTGTACATAAATACCTCGGATCAACAACTTCGTAAAAACCACGGACAAGGGATTCAGTTTGTTCTGCAACACCGCGTTCCAATCTCCAGCGAACTACACGTTCTAAATATTCCTTCTTATTTTTTTCAGTCACAGCAATATTACGACCGCCTGGTTTTAATTCCCTTTCAGCAACTCGACCTAGCAATTCCTCAGTTACTGAAAATGTCAACTCCAATGGTTCCGCACCAATGTCTCGTTCCTGTGAATTTGAAGTTTACGTCCTTATAGAAACTATATAAGGACACTTAAGGCGAAAAAAGCTGAAATAATTTTCAATAGAGATAACTAGATAGAAATAAATAATTTATTAACCTTAATCCAAACGAGGCTCTGATGAAATTCCTGATCCAAGCTTTCAAGATCGCTGAGACTTGCAGGAATACGAAGTAGGGCCTTATAAAAAGGTCTGGTGAAAAAGACATCCAAGAGGTATTGGTGTACAAGAGCGAGGCCCAGAACACGGCCGGAAAACCGAAACCAATCGTGGTAATTATCAACAAATGCTGACATCGGGGAGACCTGGACGGTATAAGTGTCATTTGCCGAGTATTCAAAGAGACCGTAATAAGGATTGAAGAGCTCTCGGGAGAGGTGGAAAAAGAATTCCCTCGAGGGTCCTCCATAATCTAGGCCTTCCTCGTGATCGAATATTACGACGAGCTTTCCCTTTTGTAAATCTTTTTTCGAAGCAGCCATTATACGTGTAAAAGCATCTTCCAGAAGATGTTCTCTTCTAATGTGTAATCTATAATTTTTTAATATTCTAATTATTCAATAATTTTCTTAAACAGAATTTCCTTCTGATAATTTAATATAGAGTCAAGATACCTGGATGGTACTGTACTTACTTTAATTTTCCAGGTCCTTGGCCATAACCTTTGCTTTCAAGTTTTCTATAAAAAGTTCTAAGCTTTGCTTCAAAATCTCTTCTATATGGAGCTGGTGCACGAGCTGATGCTCTTGTTAATCCTGGTGAAGCATGCGGGCTATTTATTGGAGACCTTCCCATATTACCAGGAACATACGACATAATCTCCTGTTCGAACAGACTGAAAAAAATGTTTCACTGTAAAATTTCGTTCACGTATATAATTATAATGAAACTGACATTTTTAAATTTTGAATACTTTATAGCAACAACTAAACAACTGAAAATATGAATGGCCCTCACAGACCCAAATTGGGACTCGAGGCTACCCGTATATTCACTTGTTCAATTGCTACTTTGGAGTAACAATCAATTACCTGAGTAAAAGAGCTAAAGGTACGTCATGACCAAGTCGCTGCAGAGCAGTTGTGCCTTCAACACGAATGGTGTTAACTTTTTCACGAAGAGCAATATTTTGCCCAAGAGCGGCATGACGTTCTTTCAGAATATCTATAATGTTTGGTTGACGTAGAAATGCTACGACCTTATCATTATAGGCCACAGGTATATCCGGGGATGTGGTAATTGAAGATTGCTGAGGTCGTGGTGGTGGTACGGGGGCTTCGTCAAGAACAGTACGTGGATGAGCGGATTCCGTTGGCAGTCTTGGATCAATGAAAGACGTCGCCTTTCTTGCATGACTTATGAAAAACCTCTGCAAATAGGTGTTTCTCAAATCCATATCATATACATACCATTATACAACCCAGATTATCATAGTACTAAAAAGTAGATGATGTCCTGATAAAACAAATCTGCTTTGACTTACTTTTCCGGTACGATCCAGCTTCGATTCGTATCCTCTGGGAAGATCCTTAGCAGGATCAGCGAAGAAATTAATAAGAGCAACAAGATCTCTATTATGCTCATAACGTGGAAACACCGTTGGGTCTCTACGAACTCGGCTAATCATGTGTTTGAGACTAGGATTACGATTATACAGCTTCATGGCGTCCAAATTCGTATGAAGTACCGTAAAGAAATCTGGCCTGGTGAGAAAGAGGACGGGTGGTGTTACAGTAATGTCAAAGGGTTCACTTTCAGTACGTTCCGATCGATTTCTCTCAGGAGCATCCGACTGACTTGGCAATGCAGCTTCACGATCAATATTGTCTGGTCTAGAGATTGTTCTTCTAACACTCTGGTAACGACGGTCCAGCTGCTGTCGACGAAAGTCGCACCCTGTGCTTCTTGTTGCGACCCCAGGTTTCTGCCAGGTCGTAGTTCGATTAACGTGATCAATGTAGAAGACCCGACCATGGCTATCAATTCTTGCTTCCCAAGCTGTAAAAAAAATAACAAATTGTAATAGTTACTTTTTTTAAGGAGAAATAAATAATATGTATAATTTTATGATTCTTAAACTTACATGGGGGTAATGGTTCTTCCGAAGATACAGAAGCGTTTGATCTTCGACAAATAGGCAGTGGCCCTAATGGTTTTGGTTTATGTGTTGGGGTAGGTGGACATTCAGTCTGATTTTGTGCTTGGCTAGGATTTTGATTTGGAACTGGTTCTGGTCTTGTTAATGGACGATGTGGCCGTGGAGAACTCAACAAAGCTATACTCTTCGTCACGGCTGTTCGCGACTGAAAATATATCAGACAGTCCTGTGCTTAGCTTTGGTTTTAATTATTACACCATTTTTGGGATGACGATCATTGCTAATGTTAATACATTCTTAAGATTAATGTTTATTACCTTTAAGCTTGATGTTTCGTCTACGTCAACAATTTCAAACCCGAAACAATCCTCAGGATGAAAAGGTGTTGGATTACGATGTGGATGTCTACGTTGTGGCAGTTCTGGTGCTACTGTAGGCAGAGCATTACTCCGATGAAGAGGTTTATGTGCTGCTCTTGGAGGTAATGGCGGTGGCGGGTTTGGGTAAAGTGTTTCGTACAAGGACTCTGGTGCTGTTATGCCAGCTCTACTGCGCCATAAATGATAATATTCTACATCTTCTTTATTTACTACGCCGTTAGTGTTGTATGGTTTCTGAAATGATTCATTAAATACACATGTATGTAAAGAACAACTAGACGTTTATGGAATTACGATTATATAAATTTGAAGATATTTAGAATGGCTTAATTAGAAATGATATACTAGATATATACCTTTTTGGTCCCACTGTGTGGTGCAGCAGCTTGTTGAGATTCAGTATCTGAATTACTAGCATCGCTACTGTTTGACGACCTACGTTCCACTTCAAGACCTCTAGCTTCATCCATTTGAATTCTACTTGTTGATTCGGATAATACTCCAGCATTTTCCTCTAATTTTGCTCTTTGTGCTTCAGCAACTTCAAGTAAATTTGCCAAACTTGGTAAACGAAAAGGTTTTTTTGGCTGACAGGGAGAATCTAGTGAATCCTTATTCAAATGCTTAGAAAGGTTATCAGTGCCCATAGCAATTTCTGTTCCTGGTGGTAAAGACACTGCACCATCCATAGAATTTGCACAAGATTCAATATCATTGTCAGAGTCTTCAGATCGATCAAAATCTCGATATGTCAATTCCTCTTCAGACTGACTGTTTTTGAAAAATTGTTTCTCTCTTACAAGCTTTTTCCGTGTTATTGATGTACCAAATTGACTAGATTCATCCAAAGCATTGCCTTGCTGTTCTAAAGGATGGACATATCCTAAGAAATCTTCAACAGGGAGTCCATTTTGTGAAGATGAAGAAGGAAGGGGTTCTAAATTAGAAACAGGGAGCAAGTCTGGAAGCGGCACAGAGAGTGGTTCGGAGGCAGAACTGGAAACAAGGTCTGAAGCAAAAGCTTCACGATCCGGCTCGTCAGGTTGTCCATTTTCATTTATAACAGATTCCTCATTCTGTACTTCTTCAGGCCTGCTAGACTCTCCTTCTGGTACCATTTCAGCCAAGTCTGTATCCAAAGGCATCTCAAGACATTACATAGGATTCTATTAAAAAACAAAGATTATATTTTAACATAGATGGCACAAGATATTCACTCTAAAATGTAAATATTATTTAACAAAGATGGAAAAGATTGAATTAAAGAAGTTATCAATAATCCATATTTTCATATATTTTTAAAGTGACTGATATTTTATAACACAATCATCAACAAACACTAGTTCAAAACTAGATAAATAAATTCCTTAAGTAGAGAGGGAAAAAATTGAACACAAAAACCCCGAAACATAAATCTGTGTAAAAAATTAAAAAGAGCAACCAAGTCAGAAAACAATGATTTGAAACAAATCAAAAAGACTTTAACATTCAATGATTTCATCAAATCACGTCATAGAAGATAAAATCTGGTTAGACAAGTAGAACTTGATGATACTACTAGCCAATCATACCAGGAAATACGTATATGCCGAAGAATTTAAAGGTTAACTCCTATACGCAGTAGGAGATTGATGATTAATCATCAATCGATGTTATTCATAACGATTTCCTTTCAACCCACTAACAAACAAGCAGCCATCTGGCTTAATGGATTAATTATTGGAACATATTTGTCATGTTACTATTTATTCTCTTACCTGGCATCTCAGGGTATATACTTTCTCGGCATCATTTCTCAGACACAATCGATAATAACTCGTGATAGAACAGTTTAATTAACTTGCATCATGTTAATTAAAGCCAAAGGCAACACGGTAGAAACCAAAAGAAATGAATAGAGACATTACAGTTTTGACAGCGTAGTGTAGCAGACCAAATTTAGGGATTTTGATATATTACTAGCACGGGACATTATGGTTCCAAAATAGTCCCGCCAATATTTAAAACTGAATAATAATAATAATAATTCCACTTTTATTTTTAAGTGATTATGAAATATAATATATTTGATTTATAACAGGTTCATTGTATAAATATAATCAAATACAACATTACAATATAATATTGTATATTTTCTATATGTTAACTCTTTGTAAAAGGTGTCAAAGATATCGAAACAAAGAAATCAAAAATGTCAAAGATATCGAAAAAGTTTGTCTATATTCTATTTTTATGTTTTACATAGCATATATATAAAAATATAAACTTTCTGATTGGCACAGTGTTAATTCTTCTAGGTGTCAGTGCTTTTTCCACTTATTTTATCTTGAATAGCAGCAATCAGTTTGTTGCTAATATTCGCATTCCTATTAATTGTCTGCATGTTATTATTAAATTCCTCAGCAATGTTTTGGATATCCTGAAGATTCTGCAAAGAAATGTATAATTGCATTTGAAGTGACAGGTAACTTTAAAATGAATCGTAAAGTATGACCTAACCATGAGCATACCATTTTCATATCATGATAAAGTAACATGATCTTCTCCTCCGAGAATTGCACAGGAGGTTCATAGAATGATGGACTTGATGATGATGAAATTGATTTATTTGTCATAATTAATTGAATATCTTCAAGGAATAAACTTCTCACTTTAAAAAGTGTAATATGAACCTGTTCAAACAGCACAAAATATTGAAAGAAGCCTTACTTTAAACAGTATCACTATTTTATGCTATATTCATCAACATATGGTAAAGAAGAATATTAGATATTTTAATACTTCATTTTAAACGAAAGATGGTATTATTGTTACAGATCTTTTAATTAATTTATGGAATATTTAGAAAACTCTGTTTCAATCCAACTTTCTAAACAAGCCTGAACATTGCAGAATTGCGTTACAATCGACCAGTATAATCGCTCTAATTACACACAAACTCTGTTGCTGATTAGTTCAGGGAATGTATTCTAATGTGACATAAAGCATACAGCAATCCCCGGTTTTTCACAAAATATGGCGGATGCTGAGGTGAGTTTTGTCACGTGGAAAGCTAAAAATTTATATTTATTCATAAAATAATGTGTTTTAACCGGTTTTGCCATTGCAGTTAGCTAAAGCCTTAAAGGATTTGCCAAATCGCATTCAAACCGCCAGCAAAAATGAGCGGCGGCAGATTTTGCAGAACGTCGTCGACGTGTTGTCAAATCCTGGTAAGATGTAGTAAAAAGATTTATTCCGTATAAAGTTCGTTATTTTCACGTAATATTTGTCATGTAAGATATCTTTGCTATTTACTTTTGGAAAAAAAATTGTTGCTCTTTCTAGTTTGTTGTATAACTTACTTTTACATTGTGCAATTTATACTTAACATGTTTCACTAAACGTTTTTTGAAGTATATTTTAATGTTATCATTATACACGTGAGATACCAATTATCTTGATATTACATATAATTTGATCTATATTGTATAGATTGACCAACTGTTTAGAAAAATGATGTCTGTGTACGAAGCACTTAACTTTTATGTATATTATAGTAAAGTGACATTCTGAAAAAAAGTACTTCCTGTTTCAGGCATCAATGAAAAAATTGTTGGAGGGATATGTAAAGTTCTATCGATTACTTTACATCGATATAAGGATACTGCATCACAATCTTACGTAAAAAATTTAATTGTGGCTCTACTCAAGGAACAGAGAGAAGCTACTATAAAACATATGTCAAATGCTATTACAGAGCAGGCTATCTGGCATAAGAATTTGGTGCCAACGTAAGTTTTTGATTAACAAATTGAGTGGAGTAAGGTACTTCTTCATGTTTTACTATATTTTAATTTTAATTCATATTTAGTTACAACACAGCTTTGACTGCTTATCTAACATTAAAATGGTCTGTGTTGGTTGTACTTCATGGCATCAATAATGGATCTAAGGAAAGCTGGTTGGAACTCCCAAAACTAATCGAGGCCCAGGCAAATTTAAGTGCAGCTGCATTGGCTTCTGCAGAAAAGAAACTTTCTGAAAAAGTATATGCACTCTTCACGCACGAATGGAAAGTCGTTCCTGCTATTGAAGAAAAATATATAGAAGTTGTAACGAAACTTGAAGCTAGTAATGGAGTTATTGTATTGGCCAGTTTATTGACTAAGTATTTGGTAGAAACAGAGAAGAATGATTTAATCGATAAACTGAAGGTAAAAGCCTTATCTTCTTATACTCTCTATTGTTACTAATTTAATCTCTTTAATTATCTTTTATAGCCAAGCATGATTGAAGCTCTTATAAAAGTCAGTATTAGCTGCAAGAAGAAGCCAGAACTTTATGTTGTCGATGCTGCTGCATCACTACTTAAAAGAATATCTCATGAGGAGTTTAAAAACCTGTTACTCCCGGCCCTTCAAAAGGCGATGTTAAGAAATCCAGAAATAATCATTGAATCTGTTGGCCGTATCCTAAGCGGAATGAGTCTTGATTTGAGTCAATACAGTCAAGACATTAGCAAAGGACTCTTTGCAAATCTACATTCTAAAGAAGATTTAGTGCGCGATGAAGCAGCAGATGCTTGTCGTCGCTTGGCTTTACAATGTTCGGATTCAACAGCCTTGGAAAATTTACTTTTATCTCTTTTTGCCGTCTTCCACGGTTCCGAGGGCAAACTCACCGTAGCTACCCACAAGATATCAGTACTTCAGGGCGCAGGAAATCTCAGCTATAACGTTGTATCTGGCAGTAACATACAGAAATTAACGGAAACAGCATGTAGTCACTTTATAAAAGTCTTGGAAACCGAGCTCCATGAGAAAACCTTAATCCATGCGCTGGAGATGATGTCGTTGTGGTGCAAGAATTTTGCAAACGACGTCCCCACAAGCGTAATCGATGCATTTAAAAAAGGAATGGCTGCAAAGACATCTACTGCTGGAGTACGTACCGCATACATCAAGCTTCTCTCCTGGACACCTATTACTTCACACTCTGCAGTCATAGCTCCAATACTGACCCAGGCAATAACCAGGGCGACGCAGCAATCTGCTCAGCAGACAGCAGTTACAGAAGGTCTCCTTGCGACTTACTTATTGTTGAAGCTTGTACTTGCTGGACAGGTCGAAAACGACAAACAGAGTATTCTCTGGAATGCTATAGATGATCAGCTGTTTTTCTCTGAAAAATTCCTGAGTACTTGTGGCGATGACATCCTCTTCTACCTGATGCTTCTCTGCGAGCGCCTTGTCACAGAATTTTCAGATCGTCTTAATGAGAAAGCTCTTGGCGGTATATATCGTGCTATAGTAGCATGTGTGACAGCTCCTAAATCATCAATCCGCAGGAAGTGCGCCCCGGTACTTAAGAAAATGTTAACCGGATTGAATAGTTACGAGCTAGCCGAGGCGCTCTTGTTGGAGTTCAATAAATTTCCAGAGACTACGAAGATCAAAGCTGATAGCGAAAAGGAAAGTAAGGACGAAACATCTACTGGAGAAGTCAGTGGTAGAGCCTTAGCAGATGGACTCATGGCTATATGTTCTGGATCCTTCTTGTTCGAAGTGCCTTCAATGCAGATTACTAGAGACGCCTTAATTCCTGCACATCATCCAACGATATTCAAAGCTGTTCCTAATCTCTGGTTTAAAATTGCAAGGAACTTCGGTCTGGTACCAAAAGACTTTTTACGAACTTTCGGCAGTGAGATTAGAAAGCTGTTTCTTAATAACTATAAGCCTGTTCCTAGTTATGAGAACGCCCTTGCCAGAGTAGTATCTCTAGCACCGGATGTAATATTACCATCGCTAATATCAAATGTTACCGGGAAACTGGATGATCCTGAAATCCTGAGGGTTACAAAGGATGAATATTTTACCTATCTGACGCCAGAAGGTGAATTATATGACAAGAGTGTAATACCAGGCAATGATGAGAACGATATTTTAAATGCAATGAATATGAAACGTGAGAGCAAGGTATATTCATTCAAGGAACAACAAGAGGAGCTACAACTTCGACGAGAGTTGTACGAGAAACGTAAAAGAGAGGGTAAAATAAAAGAACCTAAACTTACTCCAAAGCAGGAAGAAGCACTGAAAACTCAAACTGCTAAGGAGAATGGAATTAGAAAACGATTGGCAGAATTAAATGCAAAAATTACTGATGCAGTGTCGATGATAAATGCTGCAGCGCATGGGAACAGCTTTGAATTGGGTCTACATTTAAAGGATCTACTTCGTCCTATATTAAAAGATTTAGGATCACCTTTGGCAGCACCAACAATGTTACAACTCTATATAGGTCTTCGTAAAACTGTTAAAATATCAAACAATAATACCCTTAGTGATTTGGTAGCACATGTAACTCTTCGACAGTTACAACCTCAATGTGATCTCGATCAAGCCTGGGAGGAAGAGCCTCTTGACGAGGCAGTGAAACGTACTTTGACGTTAATACACACGTACACTATACGTCAGAAAATATTATTCACGGCTCCGGCATTCTGCTATATCTTCCCATTTATCAAAAAGACGCTATTGTCATGTAAGGATGACGGTATGATAACGCAAGGGCTGCAAATTGTACAAGAGCATGCTAAACAAAGAGGAGATATTAGTGTTCCTAAAGATGCAAGACATCCAAAATTGTTACCCAGGAAACAAATGTTTGATTTACTGATAGAGCTGATGAGCACTACTACTGGTAGGGTTCAGTCCCAGGCAGTTGCTACTCTTTTAGACGTAGCTCAATCTGGTAGCGGTTTACCCAACTGTGCGATGGCAACTGGTGACGATATAGATTCATTAACTGGAGCTTTACAGAATTCATTACCAGCTGTAAGGGATGCAGCCCTGAGAGGTCTTATGATTATACGTCTTGCATTTCCGTCTGAGAAGGAAGACTACAATCAATTACTTAGACTTACAAGGAGGATCTGGGTAGCTAGGTTTGATATCTGTGAAGAAAACAAGCATCTGGCTGAAGAATTGTGGACTGCGGCAGGGCTTGTGGCTAACCCTGACATCCTGTGCGAAGAACTTATCCAGGATATTGCACATCCAGTTGAGCCTATTCAACAAGCAGCTGCATGTGCCTTGGCGCAGCTTTTGACCAATGATCCTCAACTCATGCCTGCAATCTTGGATAAACTATTGGAATTATACCAGGATAAACTCGCAATGATTCCACCAAAGTTAAATGATTTTGGTCGAGTTGTTGAACAACCTATTGATACCTGGGGACCACGAAGAGGAGTTGCTTTGGCACTAGCACAATTAGCACCTCTATTAACACCAGAGACTATACACAGGCTTGTACAGTTCTTTGTCTCTACTGGCTTAGGAGATAGGAATCATGCTGTTCGTACAGAAATGCTTACTGCTGCAGTCGCAGCTGTTGATCTTCATGGCAAGGCAAACATAACATCCTTGTTACCAGTTTTTGAAGATTTCATGGATAAGGCTCCAAAGATTGGTAGTTTTGATTCAATAAAACAATCTGTGGTAATCCTTATGGGGTTGTTGGCGCGGCATTTAGAAAAGGATGATCCTAGGATAAAGCCTATAGTATTGAGGCTAATTTCAGCTCTTTCTACACCGTCACAGCAAGTACAAGAAGCTGTCGCCAATTGTCTACCTCATCTGGTGCCTTCTATCAAGGATGATGCTCCCAGGATTGTGGATAATTTGATGGACCAACTTTTAAAGTCAGATAAATATGGAGAGCGTAAAGGAGCTGCATATGGATTAGCTGGTCTTATCAAGGGAATGGGTATTCTTGCTCTCAAACAGCTTGATATCATGACCACTCTTACCAATGCTATCCAGGATAAAAAGAATTATAGACACAGAGAGGGTGCATTGTTCGCTTTTGAAATGCTGTGTACGATGCTTGGAAGGTTATTTGAGCCTTACATAGTTCATGTTCTTCCACATCTGTTATTATGTTTTGGAGATTCAAGTCAATATGTAAGAACAGCTACGGATGACACTGCTAGAGTAGTAATGAGTAAACTTTCTGCTCACGGTGTGAAACTAGTTCTGCCTAGCTTATTGGCAGCTCTAGAAGAGGATTCTTGGAGAACAAAAACTGGTAAGTTCTTTGAAAATATATTATAAGCACATGGCTTATATTACATACAATTTTTAGGATCTGTGGAACTGTTAGGAGCAATGGCGTATTGTGCTCCTAAACAATTAAGCAGTTGCCTACCAAGCATTGTGCCAAAACTAATAGAAGTTTTGAGTGATTCGCATACAAAGGTCCAGGAAGCTGGAGCAGAAGCTCTAAAGGTTATTGGTAGTGTCATTCGGAATCCTGAGATTCAGGCTATCGTTCCAGTTCTGCTAAAAGCTCTTCAGGATCCATCAAGGAAAACGGCGACCTGCTTGCAAACGTTATTAGACACGCAATTCGTGCACTTCATAGATGCACCATCATTAGCGTTGATTATGCCAGTAGTCCAAAGAGCCTTTATGGACCGATCAACAGAAACACGAAAAATGGCAGCTCAGATCATTGGTAACATGTACTCATTGACTGATCAGAAGGATTTGACTCCATATCTACCCACAATCATTCCTGGACTGAAAACTAGCTTGCTGGATCCTGTACCGGAAGTACGTAGTGTATCAGCCCGAGCTCTTGGTGCAATGGTGCGTGGAATGGGAGAATCCAGCTTTGAAGATCTTCTTCCATGGTTAATGCAAACATTAACTTCTGAGACTAGCAGTGTAGATCGTTCTGGAGCCGCTCAGGGTCTCTCTGAGGTGGTGAGAGGTCTCGGTGTTGAGAAACTTCATAAACTGATGCCTGAGATCATCAGTACAGCCGAAAGAACTGATATAGCGCCTCATGTTAAGGACGGCTACATAATGATGTTCATATACATGCCCAGCGCATTCACGACTGAATTTACTCCGTACATTGGACAGATTATTAATCCTATTCTAAAAGCTTTGGCTGATGAAAATGAATACGTGCGTGAAACTGCTCTCAGGGCAGGTCAAAGAATAGTGACATTGTATGCTGACTCTGCTATAATGTTACTACTACCAGAATTAGAAAAAGGTCTCTTCGATGATAATTGGCGTATCAGATATTCATCAGTTCAATTACTTGGAGACTTACTATACCGTATCTCCGGAGTATCTGGAAAAATGTCTACTGAAACTGCCAGTGAGGACGATAACTTTGGAACTGAACAGTCCCACTACGCTATTATCAATGCATTAGGTGCAGAGCGACGAAATCGTGTCTTGGCAGGACTATATATGGGTAGATCTGACGTGGCTTTGATGGTTCGTCAGGCAGCACTTCATGTATGGAAGGTGGTAGTTACGAATACACCAAGAACATTGAGAGAAATTTTACCCACGTTGTTCAGTTTGTTATTGGGATGCTTGGCGAGCACCAGCTTTGACAAGAGGCAAGTAGCTGCACGTACGTTGGGAGATCTGGTTAGAAAATTAGGGGAGAGAGTACTGCCAGAAATCATTCCAATCTTGGAGAGAGGTTTGCAGAGCGAACAGGCTGATCAGAGACAAGGAGTTTGTATTGGTCTATCAGAGATCATGGCTAGTACTAGCAAAGATATGGTTTTGACATTTGTAAACAGTTTGGTACCAACGGTCAGGTAAATACACAATGACATAATGGAATTTATTTTATAAATGCAACAGTGTCATAAAACGTATCAATATTATTTTGTAGAAAAGCTCTGTGCGATCCTTTGCCAGAGGTCAGACAGGCTGCTGCCAAGACTTTTGACAGCCTTCATTCAACAGTAGGAGTACGAGCATTAGATGATATTCTGCCTGCCATGCTGACTCAATTGAATTCCCCAGATCAGGCGGAGGCTGAGAACACATTGGATGGTTTGCGTCAAGTGATGGCAATTAAATCTCGCGTGGTCTTGCCTTATCTAGTTCCACAATTGACCAGCCCACCCGTTAATACAAAAGCTTTGTCCATACTGGCTAGCGTGGCTGGAGAAGCTTTGACAAGATTCCTCCACAAGATCTTACCTGCATTATTGACAGCCTTATCCAGTGCACAAGGCACACCAAATGAAGTACAGGAGTTAGAGTATTGCCAGGCAGTCATTCTATCTGTTACTGATGAAGTTGGTGTAAGGACCGTCATGGACCAACTTATGGAAGCTACCAGAGCTGAGGATGCATCTCGCAGACGAAGTGCAGCCACTCTGCTGTGTGCATTCTGTCGAGATACTCGAGCGGATTACAGTCAATATGTCCCGCAATTACTTAGAGGACTGATACATTTGTTTACTGATGATGACAAGGATGTGCTTCAGATGAGCTGGGAAGCACTTACAGCAGTTACTAAGGTAAGAACCAGGTTCCTGTTCTTCGAGATATTCTTTAAATCTATTCATTTCTTAATATTTCTCTTTATCTTTAGACTCTTGGATCAGACCAACAAATAGCGCACGTGCAGGACATAAGACAGGCTGTACGCTTCGCCGTGTCAGATTTAAAGGGCCAGGAACTACTTCCAGGATTTTGTCTACCCAAGGGTATAACACCTATTCTACCCATCTTCAGGGAAGCTATTCTAAATGGAATGCCGGAAGCAAAGGAACAGGCAGCACAAGGCTTGGGCGAAGTCATTCGACTTACAAGTGCTGCAGCGTTACAACCCAGTGTGGTACACATCACTGGTCCTCTTATTCGTATTCTTGGAGATCGTTTTAATTGGAGTGTTAAGGCTGCAGTTCTTGAGACCCTAGCTATACTGCTCGGCAAGGTAGGCAATGAGTATATATTTGTTAATAAATTAGAATTAAAACTTATTCCTCATTTCTGACTGCACTAGGTGGGCGTAATGTTGAAACAATTCTTACCGCAACTTCAAACAACCTTTTTGAAAGCCTTGAACGACAGTAACAGACAAGTCAGACTCAAAGCGGCATACGCTCTGAGTAATCTTATAGTCATTCACACCAGAGCGGATCCTCTATTCGCTGAATTGCATACTGGCATTAAAACAGCTGATGATCCCACTATCAGGTATTTTAGATTATTCCTAATCGCTGAATCTTCTCCCACTGATTATAACCTATGACAATTATCTATTATGATTTTAGAGAGACTATGTTGCAAGCCTTACGAGGAGTATTGACACCAGCTGGCGACAAGATGACAGAACCTATGAGAAAACAAGTATTTGCTACTTTGAGCAGTATGCTTGGACACTCGGAAGATGTTACAAGAAATGCCGTAGCCGGATGTTACGGTGCTCTTTTAAGATGGCTGACACCAGAGCAATTAGCTGCAGCCTTTAATGACAATCTACTGTGTAAGTTCCTCGAGTATAGTGATTTATTATCATCAGGGTAAACCATTAACAAATATCATTATTTAGGTAACGACGTAAACGCTGATTGGATGTTGAGACATGGTCGTTCCGCGGCATTATTCGTGGTGTTGAAAGAATCTCCAGGAACAGTTTACACTGGGAAGGAGAAAGAACGAATTTGTAAAGTGATACTCTCGTATCTAGCTGCTGACAGAGTTCAAATAGCTATGAATGGAGTGCGCGCTTGTGGTTACTTGTTCCAGTATCTTATGAACGACGGCCAGCCGATACCACAACAAATATTAACACCTTTCGTTCGAGTAAGTATAGCAGCCATCCGTAAAATAATCTCAGTGTAGACTGTACAGTCATGTTCTTTACAGTCAATGAATCATACGAGTAACGACGTGAAGCAACTACTGGCAAGAGTATGTACGCACCTTGCAAGGAATATACCATCAGAGAAAATGTCACCGGAATTACTGAAAGCCTTGCTACCAATGTTGGTTAATGGTACCAAGGAGAAGAATGGTTACGTCAAAGCCAATAGCGAACTTGCACTTATCGCTGTGCTCAGGCTTAAGCAAGGAGATGAAGAGCATCAGGTACTGATATCATATAATCATGATAAAATAGATTCATAATCATTTATTTGGTGCGTCTATTATTGTTTGCTGCTTCTTCTTTACAGAGATGCATAGCTCTCCTTGACGTGGGAGCTAAGGAGTCCTTGTCAGACGTGGTGAGCAAAGTTTTAAGAAAGGTTCTCTCCCAACCAGAAGGCAAGATAGAAGAGTTGGACGATACGTTACTCACGTGAGAGATATTGTATACCCCGGGGCTCATTACTCGCTATTCCTGTTCCTATTCCCGTCGTCGAAACCCACGTTATCATCTTTTCTCTCCTGATTCCTACGACAGGAAGTCTTTCTCGTGTACTAGCCGCGACGTTACCTCGAAATTATCTCGTTTAATTGTCTATCTCAATAAGGAATTAGCTAGCCTTAAGAAACGTAATAGATCTATGAGTTTCAAGCTATTGAAACTCAAATGCCCTGAGATCCAGCTGACTGCAGTAAGAACAACCAAGTGCAAGTTGCAATGTCGTTTGTCACAAGAATCGAGAACTGTAATCGCGAAGTATCAACGAAGTAATCACTGTAGACTCAACGAGGATGTTTCAAAAAATGAATCTATCTCTAATCTCATCATAAGTAATCCAATCGATAATCTCACTACTACCGTAGATTATTCAAAAGTTCTCGAGAGTAGTTTGAGAGATGATAATAATGTTTCCACGCTTAGTGAAAACGATAAAGTATCCAGGAACTTCGTTGAAGAAATTGCCTACATTCAAAATAAATATTACACGTCTTGCCTGGAGCCAAGGGAATCTTTCACGAGACGTTGTCATGTCCACGAGAGAGATAAAGTCAGAAGAAATTATACAGGCAATCATGCGAAGAATCAAATGGTTGATCGTCTAGGATATAATTTTGAGGAATCTTTTGTTAAACCACGTCCGCCCTATGACGAGGACGTTAACGTTAACGAGGACGTTAGTACCTTTTCTTTTGTAATATCCATGCATCTAAGTCAGAGATGGACGGTGCGATTATACATTGTTCCCTAGTTGTATACATCGGTATATAGTTTATATTTGAAAAATTAAATATAAGAATTGTTACGTCGATTACATTGATCGGTCGTGACAAATCGGCGCCACTTCTAGGACAGTCAAAAAATCATCGACCTGCTTCCTCGCTCCAATAATAACGACAACAATAATGATAGTAATAATATTATATACGTTCATCAATATTTCTACTTTATATAACTCATATACTTTTTCACTTTGTATAACCTCAAATTAATTATGACTGCCATGATTATCGACCACGTGGCACAGTCTCTGTGACTTTCTACTTGGTTTAAAAGTCCAAACCTTTCCTAATTAACATTTCCAAAGGAATTTTAATAAGAATATACAGAGCAAAATCGATACGACCGATGTTAATTACTCCTTTAATTTCTTACAGATTTTTGTACTTTTATAACGTTTAACCATTAACTCATATGCTGCTTTGCCTGTGAACTTGTCTGCCTTCTGATAATTTTGTTGAATCAGTATGAAAAGCATAGGAGATTAAGGCTCTATTCGAAAATTTAATATGGCACGAGGACATGCAAGTTGTTTTATACGGCGGATTCATATCGTTATCAAATATGCCACGTGACTTTTCTTCTATGAATTTTGTCGAAAAAAATAATGTTGGGGAGAGGTGAAAACGTGACAATGCCTGGAAGTGCGCTTTGGTGTGTTTTTAGTGACAAATATCCTTGCATCCTAACTCCTGTCTCCCGCTGTTCCTATTCCGAAACGAGCCCCGGGACTGCTAAGAGCATGCAACGGGTCGTACACGCAAGATCGATTAAATTTTTATTTTATCGTTATCCGGCAATAAAATGTCTCTTATTTATCCAGTGCACTTTGTCAATTTTGAAATAATTCGCGCGCAATACGTATCGATACTGCGCGTATTCAATACGACCATACGACCAATTTCATTCAACCTTTCTTTTCCTTGATCGTTATTATAGTTTACTTTATGCATTTAACATAATACATAATACAATTCTATGATAATTACCGAGCAATTATTTATCATGTCTTTGAAACGAATTTAGGTTTGTTATGTATGAATGGAGGAATGTGATATGATTATCATATAAAGAATGATGCTCTGAAAAATTGTGTGTATCATATATTCTCTTTACCCTCAATAAGCGATCAGACACATACAGAAGTATATGTTGTAGATTCAAAATCCTAATACTTCACCTTTTCAATTATTATCAGTATTCCGAAAATGGTAATTGTCCTCTTGGTTTAAAAGCAACCCCAAAAATCCTTTTTAAGTACTGTGTAAGTACAGTTTCATTTGGGTATTGCTAATTAACATACCGAAAATTCGTAAAGTCCCCTTTCCGACGAAAAGGTTCCATTGTTTTTGAAATTCTAGAAGCGAATGAAGCTCTGCCATGGTCACGTCTTACACGATGCCAAAATTTCCCACGCGCACAAGAGTCTTGCCACGTATACCTCAAGATTGGTAAGATACTTAGGAAAAGTGTTGGGACTTCAGGAAGTTTCCTTTTCCTGAAGACGTCCCGTCGATCAAATAATCACCTTTACCTTAGAATAAATACCGTAATGTGCGAGCCGCGCTAAATGGCCACATTCAGTAAGAAGATTAACTAACAATGAGATTATTAGTGAAATGGATATGCCCTAGCTTAGCAGTTCGTAACAATGCAACCCAAGTAGGAAAAAGAATCCCGCTGTGTTTTACAGAAAATGAACTTTTATTGCAACACGAGTAATTCTTACCTCAGAACGAATAGTTGTGTTCCAGAACCAATAATGAAAAGCATAAAAAATCCAATCCCACGAGGAAATAATCATAACATTATTCATCAATTGATTAAAACAGATACAAAGATAAATGCATGACAGTAAAACAATCGCAGGAGGATGATTTCCTGTATATAAAACATAACCATCAAAAGTGATTATCACTCCAGTAGTGTAGAGAGCGGAAACATCTTAACAAGCCGACAAAGATTCTCCGTGCAAATCGCAATCGTTTATACACAGGGACGTGTTTAAAAAATTGAATCTGATATGAGAAGTCGGACCACTGCAATGGTCGTCGGCCACTACAAAGCGCACGGAAAACCCACGCGCGAAAACACTTTACTACATTAGGAAGTGGTATTTTATGTGGACTTCGTGATCGCGAGGGAATTGTTGTTCGTTTGCTTCGTCGGTTATTGTGTGCATATGTACTTTTCACGCAGGGGACCACGTGCGACATACACCTGACAATATCAGTATTTCCTGTGGGATGCAGGAAGAAGAAAGAAAGTATAATATTTTTTACTTAACTTAACCGCCACTGTATTGGGTGGTCTTATAATGACATGACTCATACGGTTGGCTTTTGTTATTCCTCGTGCAGAAACCCGCGACGACGCACTCTGGACTTCCCGTCCTCCATATTGTTCAAACATTGGGACGATTCTTGCCAATGGCTTCTACTGCAGTAGAAGTAGGAGCAGATATACACGATGAGATAAGTGATGGTGGATACACAAAACATTTCGCAGAACACCAGAAAACCCTCGAAAGTCCTTCCGCCTTCTAGTTGCTGTAATGGCCGTAGTAGGTAGCTGTAATACTTGGCTGAATTTCCATGGGAGGATGTCACGCGACAAATAAACATACGGACTAAGTGATGGGAAAGGTTTGTTTACGCTTTGTAAAGGATAACAAGGATGGCTATTGGGTTCCTTGTATCTTTATTATATGCATATTTCATATTTTGAATTTTTCCCTCCATGCCTGGGATAATTTAAATACGGATTGCCAATCCCTTCCCCGTGGGTAAGAGCAGACGATATAAACGTGAGTTAAGATGGCGATAGGACAATCGCAAAGGTTTATTATCAGTGTGTGTCTTATAAATATGAGGAGTGTTGCATCCGGGTTCGATCGTAAATCAAAGATTTGTCATGAACGTTAAAGTTGTGTTATTTGTGAGAAGGCGTGAAGCGAGAATCTGATAAGATTCTTAGAATTATGAAGTATTCTGACGCATTAGTTTTGCGAAGTAAATTTGATAGTCTAACAATGGTTCGTGGTGACGATAAGGATTATCATTCTTGCCATGAGGAAGTTTCAATACTTTTTATTATGATCTGTGATATAGTGACACTTCAAAAATGTGTTAGCTTTTTCATAAGATTTCAACACTGCACTGAAGTTAGGTTTGGGTGGCCATCATCCAACTGTCAGAGTATACAGTTGTCTTGTCAAGAATTTTTATTTTTAATGATTTTCCAGGAATATTACTCGTTCAACTATATTTTATATTCATCAGTGGTTATCTTGCCCGTCACATTTGTCATCCATGATGGACACCAAACTATATGCAGAGCCTGTTTACTTTTGTCTGTCCTGAAACAACAATTCCCAGTGCTCGTCCACCCAGCCATAACTCATCCTCTGGTTTATTTAACAATTCACGATCCGAGATTCAGCACGGGTTTGGTGTAAACCACATGGTTACAAAACATCACATAACAAAAGGTAACTTAAAAATTTTTTACCATTCAAAAATTGTCACGTCGCTAAAATAATAAAAATAATAACAATCTAGTACGTAAAAATTGTTTAGGCAGTTCTGATAAAATTAAATAATATTCATTAAGCAATGACCATCCCAAGTGGTGAAACATATTGAACCGATTTTTGTTTGAATCTGTAAACAGGTCATACATAACGCAGATAAGTGGCCACTTCAAGAAGAAGCCAGTTGCACTCATCATTCCACACAGCAATCGAAATTTTCGTTTATTTACTTCAGAACACTGCTGTAGGTAAGGAGCCTAAGAATGTTACCTATACGTAAAGGAGCTCCCGGCCATTAGTATCCAAAGGAATATTTTTGAATTTGGTAAAATACTTTTTCATTTCTTTTCCCTTGCCATACCACTGCACTTATTAATTTTTATAACACTAAAATGATTATACTGTTATCATTAAATACCGTAGAATTGCTTTTCCCGTTAAAAACAATAATCTTACCCTTAACCATTCTAATCGGCAGGGGTAATATACATATCTATATATCTTTTCCATTTCGTATAAGGTAAGCGGCGGGATTTCCTTTTTCGAAATCTCGAATAGCGATCATCGTAGCCCATAAAGGCCGTGCATTACGTCCCGCAGTGATGTCAAGCGTTTCCCGACCTGAAAGGGAAACTCCCTGAAAATGTCATATATCCCTTAAAAAAAGGGTAGAATACGAAAAAAAAAAAACTATCCTCTCGTTTGTCGGAACCGCAATCGTTTCTGGATCTGAGTTTTTGCGGTGCATTTCCTCAATAACCCTGCGGGAAATCGAGAGTCAAAGAAAGAAAAAAAAGATGAAGCGACGAGAAAATTCAAACAGGCGAAAAAATCTCAACCAATTGAGAATAGCCGTAAAGGGAAGAATACGAAGAATGAAAGATCCAACAGAATAAGAAATCACATGCGATTCTGAATTCTTGATATCTTCTAAATTTTTTGTTGAAAGGTAAAAAAAGGAAAGTTTTATCAAGACGTCATCACCGTTATACAGCAGGGGACTAACCGTAAAGCAATTGTTAACTTCAATCCACACCTATTTCTTCACAGCATATTAAATTATTGGAAAGTATATTTATGATGTCACAGGATTAAAATGGCGCCGACAGTCACATCATTGTTAAATATCCAAAAAGCGTATCGCTCAAGGTAAAATTTGTATGCAATAATTAACAGTAAACGACAAAAAAATATAACTGAATAATATAAACATATAAAATTTAAGTTTTCAGAACGTGTCGATGCTAAAAGTTATCTCAGTTACTCCCTTTGGACATTTTACTGCCAGGCGCTGTAAGGACAAAGTGATTTTTCTAATTGCTCCAGGCGCCATTGACCAAGTCGTTCAAAGATCCTTGTCGCATGGAAAAGTGGGTAATTAAGGTAATGCAAGGGAACAACAGGACAAGGGTGGAATGCCCCACTACTTCCGCATCTTTAGAAAACAAGGTGTTAATGCAAAGGTACCCAGGTACATACAATACTGGCTTCGGTTGGTAAATGGACATTGGATAGATACTAGATAAGTAAACGCTGGTACTACGTAAAGCAGCATATAGATTAGGTAAAAATATTGTCTATATTTTTCCAAAATAATTCAAGCACAAAATAAAAAGTGTCATAGATCGTCATTCAAAAATTGCACGGGTAAAAAACAGAAGGTTGTTACCTAACGTACCCTGTTTGTATTATCTATCAATTACGATTGAAATATTCATCCCTAATTGCTAGATATACTTGAATTAGTTTTTTTTTTCATCACAAATACTTATAGATGGCACGTGGATGATTTTACTTTTATTGCCTTCGTAAGGGCTACCGTAACTCATAAAATGGAACCCCTATATATTGTTCCAGACATTCGTCTGTGTATAACTTTTCTATATCCATAGCTCAGGGTATTCGTTGAAAAGGTATATTTTGGTTTTGAATTTTGTCAAGTATATTTCAGAACGCTTCAACGAAATCCTGAAGTCTGTGAAGTCCTTAGCAGCGTTCAGGGGCTTTTGAATACAGGTAGCGAGGCTAAACGGGGGATGGAAAGGCGCGGACCAAGCCCTCATTGTTGTGGGTATCGCTTACAGTTAATCCGCAATACGAAATTCACAACAACCAAGCGATGACTGCATCCCTAAAGGCAGATGAATAGGTAAGGGTGGGCGTGGAGGGTGTGTTGAGAAAAAAAAGGAAGAAAAAAAGAAATGGAGATTCTTATCGCTTAGAACCACTACTGTTTAGTCGCCGACAACTCGGACTGAACATCCGATTTTTATCTGTACCGCTGTGATCTTACGAGCGCAGAAACGATTAACTGTCATCTTGCGATAGAATTCTTTAATTTATGTGATTCTCGTCAAGTTCCTAAGACCCCATAAATACAGACTATTTACATTTGCCATTAATATTTCCTGTAATGGGATTTTATTAACAAGGTAAAAATTATTTTTTTTTATAAATCTAATTTATTTTTCATTTTCAACATTTTATTTATTTCATTAATTAAATTGTATATTGTGTGTGCGCGTGTGTATATATATATATATTAGTATTACATTATTGGTTTTCTAAATAATCAGTCATCTCACACAATAGATGATTTTTTAAGTATTCAATAATTGTCAACAGAGAATCGGCTGACGAAAAAGTTTATCCTCTGACTTTTTTTCAGACTTTCAGCCCCATTTGCCTTTCCTTTCTATGAAGTCTGGAGCCAATGGGAATGTAGTGGGCGTGACGATAGGTCCCTCCAATGGGGCATATACCATGCAAGGGTGGAGGACAGGCCCACGCGACTTCCCCTAGTAAAGGCAAGTAACTAGTAGCCGTTGGTTAGTCTGGCCCTGACTACAGTGCCGAGTATTTGAGTATCGTGACACTCCTTTCGTATCGTTTTACTCGCATTCATTAATAACAAATAGTTTTTAGAGTTAACGAGGACTGAATCATAACACAAGGATTTTTCTCAAAGAATCACGTGTGCGTGCTTGAAGAAAATTAAAAATCATGAATTTGGTTTCACCCATGGATCTGCAGCTGCATCTGCATCAGCAGATGCTCTACAGACAGCAGCAAATCACGCTACATCATCATCGACCAGGTATTTCTTTTTAATTATCTAATAAATTTCTTTACCATGTAAATTGATTACCTTTCAGCATGTTGAACAATGGAACGATATTACTTATCACGGAATTATTAATTGAACTACATAGCACGAAGATCTTGAATAGATACCAGTGTGTTATAATATAAATATATATAAGTAAGGGCCGCCACTTTTTTATGGCGTGTTAACTCGACACATTCTCAAGAACATGTTTACAACAAGCTCTCTACGCCGCTTCCGTTTGTCAACGAGTAAAATACGTCATTAGACATTGCGTACAGACAAATAAATATTCGAGTCGCTTATAGAATCCTGGAGACGGTTTACACGTTATAACGAGTGACGCTAGACCATGAAGAATTCACGCCATCCTTTTCAAGGTTGAAATAACCGATGAAGAAAATATATAAATTTGCCATGAATTATCATTGCATTATACAAATTCTATAAGAAAAATAATTGCAAGACAAACTAAATACGTGGTACATGAGAGAATTATCTTGCATGGCTTTGGCCAGCCAAGGACAGATCTTCCAAGAAACGTGAAGTCGGTCGACCTCGTAATTGCAAAAAATGACGAATCACGCGAATCCAGACGAATATAACGAAGGGTCCAGAGAATCATCAGCATCATTGCGTGTCTGTGGTACAAAGGCTACGATTATCATTAGTTAAGAAGATCGTCCGAGAAATCAAGTACTGGAGGGTGTGGCTACCATCTTGAGATTGCTCGAATGATAAAGAATAAGATTAAGGGTGCATTTTTAGTTTGTTCTAAAAAAAAAAAGGAAAAACGATCAGATTCTAGAATTTCGGAGCAGGACACGCTCGTTACACGATGACAGCTCGTGCGTCCGTGTAAAACGGAAATTGGTGTGAGGGAAGGACTGTCGCGTCATCGTAATTGTCCCACAGAAGAAGACAGTCCCATCCGAGTCACCACCATTAGGTATTAGAAAAAGTCACGAAAGGATCCCACACCACCCCCTTGTTGAAACTAACAGTGTCCTCAACGTAGTGCGGTTTCCGGGATGACAAATAAGCATCTGCTCTTGTTTGCCATGTCTCCGGGCCATTCTGTGTGTCCCAAAGACAGAAAGGTGGAATATTGTCAGTATTTTTTATACCTAATGGCATAAAGATGTTTGCTCGGAGGGTGTAGGCCATTTAATGGTCCCTCTTCTAACGCATCAAGGGGCACTAGTAGTAATACCATAGTAGTAAGGGTAACGTCAGTGATGATCACTGAGTATTAGATACAGGAAAACGAGAAACCATAGGACCTTACAGTACACAGGAAAAAAAAGTTTGATTTTCCAACAAAAAAAATAGCACCTGTCAAATCTCATATAGAACGTCAAAAGATTGGAGACAGGACATATGCAGAGACTATACTTAATCTTTACTTTTTTTTTGTATATGTATTTCTTTTCTACCAGTCGCCAAGGCACTGCGCTATTAAGTCACTTTCCAAGGGGGTAATTCGGTTATAATGGTTTGTTTGTTTTCTAGAGATGCGTGTTATGTGCACCACCCTAAGTATAGAGCCGACCCAGGAAAGGCGGGTGCGTGGCGTGCATGCGTTATGGTGGTCCCACATTATAAGTTCATTAGGGCGCGAACGGCTACGCCAGTCCTCTGCCCCATAACCCGTCATTACCTCTAATGTGCCCTAAGGATTTCTAGACAGGTGTTGAAACACTCCTAAATACGGATCTGCCCCGTTTCCATGTATGGTTGTTATGGAACATTAGATTCTATTGGAGTTAACGTTCTAATCTATGTTTATTCATGGTCCACCATACTTATTACCCCATGCTATGCAATTTACAATCTAGATCACATGTATGTAAGTACAGATTTGAATCTAGTTCCAAGTAAAATGTTAAACAGATGAACTCTACTATGAATTTGATTGCGTCACTCAATTTGGTATGTGTGATAACTGTATAAAATAGTTTACCTAAAAAGGAATGAATTTGAAGAAAAAGACACAAATATGTATGGATATACATATTGGTTAGGAATTCATCTAGCTCTAGGAGACGAAGCTGTCCCACAAGTATCCACATCAAACGTGCCGCTACTCAGCGAACCGGACAATCGTTATCTGCCGCCAAGAATGGGACAGCCCGAAAGCTTCCCTCACTGAATATCCCTTATGTCCGCGGTCAATGCCAATTATCCTGGCAGGATAATGCGTCCAGGGTTCTGGGAGAAACCTCGTCCTCGAGGAGACAAGTGCAGAAGCGTTCATGCATGGAGACAGAAGGAGACGACCCGCTAAGACATCTTGGTTCGGTGTATCCACGGATAGACCTTTCTTCCTTTTATGCACAGCGCGACCATAATCCTCCGTCATCACCTTCCTGGCGGAAAGAAGAAGAAGAAAAAAAGTGCCTAGGAAGATGTTTACTTGGCGGGTCGTCGCGTGCTGCTATTGTCAGAGCTGGAAAAATGTTTTATGACATTCTTACCTGTACTTGTATACGCAGAGAAAGAATGTTACCTTGTTGAAATGTACAAAATTTGTATAAAATTTGTTAATCGTTGTTTCAGAGGAGATGCCAGGATCAGGATGGCTGATGTCACCATGTCCAGGAGGTGGACCACCTCTGCCACGAGAAGTCACAGTCGAATTGCAGAATCGTCGATTGTGGCAGCAATTTCATGCTGAAACCACGGAGATGATCATCACCAAGCTTGGCCGGTGAGAAGACATAAATTTTAGTCAATCGCTACTGCAATGAAAAACTGTATGTAGTAGTGGGTCTGGGTCCTCGGTGTCCCTTGCGTACGAAATGTTTATTGCCCTGATGAATGGCGCCGACCGGATCTTTAAAAGGCTACTGAATAATCCTCTGAGCTGACCTAGTCCAACCTGAGCTCGTTACACCGGGTAAGCGATACCCTAGCTACTCTCATTGAGTCGAAGCATCCTTGCGCGACTAAGCACCTAGCTAAACGTCCAATTCTTGTCTAATGTTCACCTTACGAATAGCTCAACCTTCAACTTCCACCACCTTCGGGGAAGGTGAAACTAAGGGAACACCAGCCAGCTGCCTGTCGGCCACTGTCTTTATGAACGTCGCGACCCGTCGGCGTCGCGACGCATGGCTGCGCACTCGCGGTCCCTTTGAAAGCGACCTTTCCGATCTTCCAGACCTCCTTAATTAGACGTTTCGGGATAAGATTCTTGTGACATTGGTTTTTCTTTTTCTTTGCGAGAATTAAGCAATATGCGAGCCATCCCCATTCTTGTTCACTTAACACTGTCCAAGACGTGTTTCTAGGTACATTTTTACCTGGTTATAACATTTTCATTTATCTTTTCTTAAAATATATAAAAATATTTACATTTTCAATAATGACCATTCGTATTACAAAACATTGTAATTTATCGATTTTACTGCAAATTGCGCCTGTATATAATATTTGTACCTGTATGCCCGTATAAAATCACTTTACTAATTTCTTCATATATTTGATAAAAAAGAATTAAATACTCTAGTACGTAGACGTCTCGCTAAATACTTCCAATTTTTCAATTAGCACCGTATCGATCTATCAATTCCTATACTTACTATTCCTACACCTGGTATTCCCAATCAGGTATATTAAAACGCCAATGGAAATTAAACGGACAGGCATCGGCTATTGAGATTCGGATCCCACGCGCAGGGGGTCGGTTGCCTGTTGGCTGTTAGTTTGGCCCGACAGACGAGCGGACAGACAGTCGCCGGCGCCTCAAACTACTTTTCTTTGTCTTAGGGCCGCCACCGCCACCGCCAACATCATGGTGGTAGACAGTGGGTAGAGGAACGCATGGAGAGTGAACGGTAGAGTCAGAAACGAGGAGAATGAGAGAAAGAGAACCCATAGGATGCATAGCTAGGCCACATTCCAAAATTATTAGCCGCGACATTTCTTCTTGCGACTGATAAATTGACGTAGTAAATTCTTCCAAGACACATTTTAATTTAAAACCTGTACTATACAATACGTTATACATATGTTTTGCTATTTAGTTAAAAATCGACGCACTATTATGAGATTCAAATTTTCTTTAAATTCCCGCCAAACGGTGTATCTACGTGACAAAGGCGCAATTAGTTTCACGGGGCGGATAGATAGGAAGAAACTCAGATGGGACAATAGTAAAAACTTATCTGTACCATCGCGGTTCCTTGGGTACGTGGACCTTTGCACGCCATTTACAAGGGTGTAGACAAGCGACCGGACCTGTCTGGCTACGCATTCCGGGACCTTTACGCTCTTTCCTTCTTCGTGTCTCACTTATGCGTCACGGCGAAGAAAAAAAAGACCGGGGAGGACGTACAATTTTATTCTGCACTTCCGGTCGTAAGTGGATGTCACCGCGGAAGCAAGAACTTCCTAATGCACGGAAATGTATACAGATAATATACGCAGAATTTATGCAAGTGATAACTCGCTATAGATTCGTTAGAAAAACGGAAACGGATGCTTCCCACAAGATGGTACGACAGATTACCTGTGTACGCTTTATTTTTACATATAAAAGAAATCTCGTCCTTACGATTTGACTTGAACGCCATTCAAGTTTTAACCACGCGGTCTGCTCGCCAGAAAATTTGCAGGAGGTCCAACCTTACAAAGATTTAAGACCTATACGAATGTTCTTTCGTGGGCGGTCGAGATGCAACAATGGCGTCAACGCTGTTGTCGACCCTCCTGCTTGGCCAGGTTTACGCAGTAATTTCACTCACCACGTGTCGGACATATGCTTAAAGCATGTTGTCGAGTTGTAACTGATCAGTATTCCATGGCACGATTGACTTTTTTCTTTCGTCCTTCTACCGGAACTCGTACAATTTCGCACAGAGTGACCGCTCATCGGGGCGTCCATTTGCTGCTGTTATGTCGTACATAACCTATACCCCGTACTGACTTATTGTCTTGTTTTTCTTACTTCACTGGTGAAAATAACAGCCGACGTGAAACTTGCAGGTTATACGTTTGAGGAAATATGTCTGATCGACTTCTCTATTCGGAATAGTACATTTTTGCCATTAGCTACTATTTATTGAGTGGCTATGTACGGTACCTGTCAAATGAACAATGAATGTTTGAGTGAAACATTTGATAAATGTCCTTTGCTGGGGATTAAGAAAATGACGTTCTAAAAGCTGTTATAGGTTAGGACAATTTTGACCATTACGTTACTGCTGTTACTAACAGTTCTTACCTTGGGAACTACCGGATAATTACTGATCAGTTCAATCCTTCCATCGGACAGCAATCGCGGTGTCAAGTGATTCTTATCTGTCGGATTGTACGTGTGCCTTTAGAGAATTGTGCATTTATTGAGCTTTGAAAGGTAGCGACCCAACGGCAAGTGGCTACCGATTAAATCTTACTAGTGGTGTATACCCTTATACCGATGTCCTATCACATTTTACACTCTTGATGGAAATTTTCTATAAATTCAATATAATAACAAGTTGACTCTTGGACTTGTTCATAATAAAAGATAAAATCAGCATGTCTTAACTGTTAACAAATATTTAATTAGCGTCGTTACATGAAATATAATGCATAGCATTGAATACCGTGAAATTGTCTACATAATGAAAATCCTTTGAAATAGCATACTTGTAAAATATATGGAGAACTGCATTTGATTCTGTAGAGAAGAACAGAAGTAACAAGAAGGAAAGAGAAGACAGTCGCAGGAGGGCAGACAGGCGCCCTGTTGGCCAGGCGCCAGTGCAAGTAATCTTCCTTCCTTGCAAAGCCTTGTCCCACGGACTTGTCTACTCCTGGTAGAAGTGGCCACTACTCGCCGGTGCATGAGTATCCTGGCATCGAGTATATCCAGCCGGCACTTGGAGGCGCCTGTCGTCTTGCCTCTGCAAACCTAACCTCAAATACAGTTCTCGTACAGGGAGCTATTACTTAACTTCGTGCCATATCGCAGCCTCTATAGACATGAAAACTGCATATTGATCATCCATGGGATAATGACATTTCATACTAGGGTATGTCCGTTAACACTTTGTGAAGTCTCATCTTAATTGCGTTCGTCATTAACTATCCTTTTTGGATTATGGGACTTAAACATAGGTACAGGTATAAAGTACGTACCTAGTTATACGTAGGTAATTAGTCTTTTTCTTGACTAAAAGTGTAGCGCCATTTCTTAAGTATTCCTTTTATTGTTAGTCACTGAAGAACATAGTCCTTCGATGTCAGTGCTGTTTGAAAGTGACAACGGTATGTTACTTGGTCCTTTATGATTTTTACTGTGAAAGCATTTTCCTTGCGTACTCGATGACTGCTTTGGGCACAAGACCATAGAGATCTCTGGGCCTTAGCTGAGGACCTGAGGAAGCTTGCAATTATGTACGTAAACAAAAGTCCAAAGTGAAGATTGACTTTTCGGACTTGACTTACGGATTAGCTGAGTTTGAAATGTTTACGTAGTGGAGGGGCGTAGCGTTGTGTCGATAAGATCAAAGGATTGCAGCCTCTGGAAGTTCCCCGTCTTGATCCTTTTTCTCTCTGCTTCTCTCTCTTTCTGAAGTCCGGACTGACGCATACCGGCCGCTACGCATCCCGTAAAATTTACTACGTGCGGTCCTACAAAATGACAAGGGATTTTTGTTTGTTATTACAAGGATTTCTTGTATCTTTCCCATCGGGTCGAAAAAGAAATGTACATTGACATAGAAAGAAAAAGAAATATTGTAATCAGTAAATACTTAATAACGTCTCAATAAATAATATGTCGGCGTGTGTTTCGTGATAAGTCGATTACTCTTATCACAGAGCGGCACGATTCGAGTATCGTCGCGTGTCCTGGAGAGACCAGATGCTTCTTGAAACAGATTTAGGATCATAGGCGTGTCCTTACATAGAGATAAGTACAGCACGTTGCCACGTGGGACACAGTATTATCCAAATCAGAATATCATTGGCATTATGCAGTTTCGTATTCATTAAACGTTCTAACCTATACATATTATATGTACGGTTTTAAGAAAAACCGTATTGCATTTCGTCTAATTTTTATATTGACCAAACAAATTTTTTATTTCAGACGCATGTTCCCCTCTGTTCAATTGGTTATCCGTGGTTTAGAGCGTCGCGCGCGTTACTGCCTGTTGCTGGAGGTGGCACCGGCGTCTCGACGTCGCCATAAATACGTCGGTGGAGGCGGAGAAAATGGTGGCAACCCCTGCGCAAGGGGATGGACCTCGGCAGGCCCTGCGGAGCCCCAGCCACGCATTAATCGCAGGGTATACCTTCATCCTGACAGTCCAGCTACCGGTACCCACTGGATGCAGCATCCAGTTAGCTTCAGCAAGCTCAAGCTCACGAACAACGCCGTGGATCATCACAACAACGTGAGTGCTTTTCTTAGAGCTTGACGAATGATGAATGCACTTGAACGAAAAAAAAGAAGTGGATCCATTACCAGGGCGTTAATAGAGCCGATTGAAAAAAGAAGCATAAGGAACGGGAAGAAAAAAATGAAGTACTTACTTCTCTCAGGAGAATAACACTTCCTGGGAATGATAGGGTGACTCCTCTGTAGGGACTCTCTCTATAAGAGACACGCAAATCAGTGGCGGGCCCATTTATCTGAGAGACTCTTGTTTGGACAGCTTCTTGTCTCTAGGCGCTTTACCGGGGTTCGGATTACAGTCGAAACATGCCCGACATATTCCGAGCATGGGAGGTCGCCACACACGGGTTTCCATTATTTTTTGAATTTTCTTTTCCTTCCTTCGTAAATACCCAGTTGCTAGATAGCTATTACAAACGTATCTGTCACTCTACTAATTTTTTTGAGATTAGGTTACTACAGGGGTATAGGGACAACATTTTCGAATATATTGTTAAACTACAACTTACTTTGGTATTATTATCATTGTGGTCTGGAGCCAGAATCTTTACGTCATCTTGAAGGGATAGAATGAGGGGTAGAATGGAATGCAATAAAGCTTTAAGATATACTTCCTCCATGGATCCACATTGTAACGACGTGATGATGGCGGCTATTGGGTCACTTTTCCCGGTACTCTGAAATATTTAAACGAACAGAGGCGCCGCGGAAGTATGGCGGCAATCCTGAGAAATATTTATTACGTAGACAGGATCTTATCGAGGAATAGCGGGGAAGCACAGAACATTTCTTTACAACGGAAAGTAACAAATGCCGTTTCGTCGCGCGATAAGGTTCTTTTTTTGACATTTTTTTCTCTCACCCTCTCTCTTTTCTTCTACGTACTACGAGATCCATACTCCTCGCCTTCTACTAAAACGTGCATAGGGAAATGGAAGTTTAAAATCGAAGAACTGAGGGGGGGACCGCCCGCGTATCTATTTCCACGTAGATGCTGCCACTGAAAACAGACTCGGCTCACGTTCACGTATCTTTATCTGACAATGCATTAGGGCTACCGTTAGCCACTACCGAGTAGATAAGAAAACCTTCAGAGACTTTTGTCGCCGGCTTTTACCTTCTCCCAAGCGCACTCTACCGTCTGGTCTATTAATTTGACCAGCGCGTCAGTTTTCGAAACCCGGTGGCATTCATAATTATACGAGTCTGACGATGCCAACGTGATTATGCATACTTTAACTAGGACGCGCTGTATGTTTATCTAGATGGCGCGCGTTACGCTTGGCGCGATTTTTGAATGTTCCAAAGTGCGAAGTGAGAATATTGTTTGACGAGTGTAAGAGAATTTGAAAAGAACGGTCTTAAATATGGTAATGTATAAGCTCCTCGTGCTATTCTGGGATGGGGCTTTACACGGGTATAGTAAGATCGTGTATTGTATTGTAATAATGGAGATTAACGCGCTTGAAAGGACTCTGTAATAGATATACCTAGGTGGCTACTGGCGTCCTATAAACTTAGGGTTTTTCGTTTTTACGGGGACTACAGTATATTCCCAGCTGTTGGTACTGCCTTGCCAATTAATATAAGCCGGAGTCGTGGTGAGCCCTAAGGGCTTGCGGCTTTGCCTGTAACACGAGATGACCTGGACATTTCTTAGAGCTTTGTTCAAGAGATCTAAATATATAGCCATACAAGCGTATATAAGTTGCACATAAAATCGTATAGGAAGAATAAAAAGTGTTCAATAAATTCAATTCTAGGAAGGGACACCAAGTCCAGTCTGGATTTCAAGAATTGCGTCTGTCCCTTGATCGTAATGCTCTTTAAAAGGGCGCCCATCTTATCTTGAGCGGTGCCCTTGATGATGAATTCCAGAAACTAATTATGATTTTAATAAAAATATATATATATATACTGGCAACCCTTTTTCTCTTGCGACAGCTACTATATATATGGTTACTATAGTTTTACGTGAACTCTTCTTCCTGGTCTCTATAAAAAGACACGCTAATATCTCGATCCTTTTTTTTGTTTTATAGGTGGTACTAACCTCCATGCACAAGTACATTCCGAAGATTTGGATCATCCGGTGTGACGACACTACCAGTTTGAATAATCTTTACTCCCAACCTGCTTCGTCCTTTACTTTCGATGAGACGGAATTTATAGCTGTAACTGCTTACCAGGTGAGTAACAAAGGCTGCCAGCTTTACAGATTCTTTATTTTCACTTTTTTCCTATTTCTTACACGAAATCATATTTCTTACTATATTTCACTTTTTTTCAGAACGAAAACATAACCAAATTGAAGATTGACAATAATCCTTTCGCCAAAGGTTTTCGGGAGACTGGACAGTCTCGTTGCAAAAGAAAGTTACATCACGTGACATCTGGTGATTCCAGCCTTGATTCGAGCCAAGAACACTGTGCAGTGGATGACGAGGAGGAAAATAATTCTTCTTCGGAATCAGAGTCGAATAGGATTCAAAGGCCTTCAGAATTCGAGGGTCAAAGGTTAAAGCGAGCCTTTAGTGAGACTGGAAGCTTTGACGACAGCGGTGTCAGTAGTTCAGGCGGTGCGAGTCCACCTCTTCGGTCAGCAAGCATCAATCCTTGTCCCAGGATTGAAAATCATAATCCTACGCCACGTCTTCACAGACCCTGGGCAGATTCACCACCACCGGTACAACAGACGCCAGAACCTAAACTTTTACACGCACCGTTACCTACACACTTTCAACTTCTACATCCTTTTGTACTTCCGTCTCATCACTTGGCAGCTTTAGAATTTGCCAGGATTCATCAGATGCATCGTTATCAATCGCCTGGATATTTATCGAAATTCTATCCATAGACACTTTTTTTTCTATGTAGCACTTAAGTATTATTTTCTATAAGTAAGGCTAGTGAAATTTGATTTCATTGCAATCCACTCCCACCGCTCTCGTTTCATTTTAAGTATTGTATATTTATCGCGGATAGTTCCTTATTTTTGAAGTGTTCAATAGTTTTCAATATTTTTTTTTGTAATATTTGTATAGGATTAAACTATTATTTTATCGTAATTTTACATATTGTTAATTCGCATCAAACCTCTGTCAAGACTTCCATATTAGGTATCAGTGTCTATCGGGTTGCATATTGTACAGGCGTATAGAATTTACCTTCATTGGATGTATTCTTCAGTTAGGGCCAAGTATCAGGATTACATATAGTTCTTATGACACTCGTTACAAATCATTGCCTATAAAGCTGACAATTTTTATATGAATCGACTATAGAATTTTTATAAGAAATCGTCTGTAACAATACAGATTTGATGCGCTGCCTTTAAATGTACTTCACTGTATATTAATGACATTAACAAATAATATATGTCGGCCAATTCAGCAATTATAATTGATAATTACGTGCTCGCACGTATATTGTAAAAACTAGGATAACTGTATAAGATTGTTATTTAAATAATAGTTTAAAAGACTGGAAGCTTTTTATGTTTTATATTACACCGTTACAATAAATCACTTTTTACATAAGAAAACTACAAAAATTTCTCGTCAATTAAATCCTTCAAGTTTTATTTGCCAAAGGCTGCCCTCTTTTGTTCCCCAATACTCTTATTACAATCTATTCAAATCACATGTACCGAGAATTACTTAAGTAACACAGGAGTCAGTGTCAATTAACAGTTGTAGCTACACGTGTTACTCTCTGTCTGTTTTCAATTCCCCGTTTTAAAAGTGGGTATCGATGTTTCTTAAAGAGGCGCCACTTTGGATACGGGCGCCATCACTCTGTCCAGACCAGACAGGTCCGGCTGATTTAGCTGCCATTTACCTACATACAATACGAAACTGTCACAGCAGTTTAAAGTTGTCTCCACACTGAACGCGTAACCGGAAACCTGACTGTACGGAGTCATTCATCAAATAGGAAAGACAGAGGCAGAAAAATTCTTACAAATTTTCAACGAATCGCCTATACCTGGTTATGTATGCTATCATTATGGCGCCACCTATGAGCATCTTATTATAATAATCGCAAGTCGAAAGAGTATAGGACGTCTATACTAAGTTTCTCTGTACTCAAAAATCTCAGCAATGTGAAAGAAAGCAGAAGTCTCTCGGAGCACTTTGAAAGATAGGAGAGTGTGCTTTCACTTTAGTGGCTCGGTAAGAAGATGTCTACGTGGGTGGACCCCGGTGCCAAATCCCTAATAAGTTGTCGCAAGGACGACGCCTGCTCGGTCTTGCGTTTAAAACGGCGCCTTTGGGCGTCGAGTGGTGTCGCCAGTTGGGACGATTAGTCGCGAACGTCTACTGGCGTCTCTATAGTTCGTCAGTTGACTCTTTTTTTCTCCTCTCCTCTTCACTCTTATTATACAATATTATGTCGAGTCAATCGGTTACCCATGAACGATAATGCATTAATATTGGAAATAAGTTTGACAGTTATAAAAGCAATATTTATTTATAAAGAAATTTGTATGCCGTAAAAGTAACGTAAAAATTACTGATATCTGAGAATAAATATAGAATTTTTTAAAGTGATGGTTGCTTTCTTGAACTTTTTTATGGAACACTTAACGGTACCGCAGTCCGTTATTACCGATGCAAGATTTTCCTTGACACGTACATTTGCTGAATGTGAATCGGCCTCACCTTGTTACAAGAAGTGTTTGCAACGAACGAAAAGTTATTTACTGTGTACAATCTATATTTTCCGATCTCGAATAATTAAAGTAATCAATGAGATCATTAATCCGCATAAGAACGCTTATAGAATAATTCATATGAGCTTTAAGTGACGCAATGTCTACAAATGGCGAAGCACGTCCAACGAGGTGTCACAGTACAATGACCGTGGTTGATCGATATCACGGACTAAGTGTTGTTTAAACGTTTCAAAATATTAAAAGATTGTTATTAAAGAAAAGCAAGAATCTTATTATTCTTTCTTGGCACATGAGTCACACTCTGTTACAGCATGCAATAATTCTCATGTGTATACACGTGATTAAGTTGACTGAAAAAACTGTATGTATATATTGAATTCGAGATTTATAGATGCACCGATTATAAGAGATAACTTTAGTAAGTGTAACTTTGACCCTGATATTCGTCTTAAAAAATGATTAAACACAGCATCTTTTGTCTCCTCGATTTTTCAAATATTTCGGACAATAAGGAGGATCGTAATTAGTCAGACAGAAGGATCCTCTGGCGCCATTTGGAGTATGCTGTCCCATTATCAGTACCTCTCCAGCCCTTGCAGATATTCTGGGTCCTGAAGGACATCTCCTAGAGCAGGGTTCGGCTATCATATCGTTCCCGCCATCGATACTCTGCGCCATGAAGCACACAACCCAGACATGACTGCAAAGTTGTGAATTCGAACGGTTTTCACAGAAGGGCTGAACCTTGCCGCCATTGACGCAAAAATCCACATGACCCACTCTGCCCATTTCACCATAATATCCAGCATTCGTATGAATAACTTCGACAAAATCTGCATCTCCACTGTCCAATCTATTCAACAATCCTGGCCTGATAAGTGGTCTGGCTGGATCCAGTCCTACAATTCTGTTCATACGAAACAGTAAATAATTCGCCATTATTCCACATATATGAGCACCTAAAGAATGTCCCACGCAGGTAGTCCTGGGAATAGACAAGCCCAAGTTCCTCAGAGTGGTAAGTGTCCCAGCAAGACATTTGGCAACAGGACGAAGATTTGCAACGGCTGCAGGGTAACAAGGTGCTGCACAAAGTGCACCCCAGTCCACCATGAAGACGTTGTAGCTTCCATTTCTAATATACGCATCCCTCAGGACGGATATGGGTAGAGTATCGTCACCTCCAGCGTATCCATGAATTAATATAATATTCTCACTCCTTGGATCATACTCTGCATGACGTAACCAATCGGATTCGTGGGCGTTCAGTTCACGCTTTGGGTGTCCTGGACTGTAGAGAAATATATGAATATCAGGATCCGGACAAGCATCTCTGTCGTTGCCTCGACGCCAGGTACAATCGTCCTTATTGTACTCTGCAGCCGCTCCACTTTGTATAGCTTCTTGGATGGGTCCCCTGGCTCCCCATGAGAATTGTATTAACGTAAGCACTACTGTCAAAGTCACTAAACTTCTCATGATTATTATCCGTTCGGATGATTAAGTAAAAAAAACTGATACTCCTCACCGAAGCACGATCGCTCTTCTTCTAGACTCATTCAAAAGTGTATTTCACTTTTATTCATGGCGGGCTGTGCTTTACCGTTTAACTTCCTCGCGGTACCGTTGGCTCCCCTTCTTTCGCGGCTAACTTCTCGTACATTCACAGGTGACACTTTTGGACGAGCGCTCGGGAACTCCGCGAATAATTGAGTGATGATTATTATAGTTTGATATCAAAAAGTTATACCGGTAGGATGCACTGTCGTACAGTAATGGATATGTGAGGTTATGAGTCTAAATGTGTGCTTTGTCTATTCTATCTTCGGAATTCCAAGCTCAGGTGAGAGTGTACAGGTTATTTTGACTAGGAGAAATTGTTTGTTGATACAGTTATTAGATATTCAGTTGCGTCAGGTAGCATTGTGGTAATGGTAAAGTGGGCACGAAAATCATCAGTGCTTACCACGGTGTTACACAAGAGAGGACCATTTCGATCAGCGATTACTTACGGAATGGATGTCCCATTCTGAGCCTCGTAAAATTTATAGACTTCATTTGGTGTCTGACTATCTAGGCTACTTGATTTCGTAAGATTCCAAGGAGACGGTAATAGACCAGGGGCAGGACTGTTTATGCATCGTCTATAAGAGCACTTATGATTCTGCAAACATGGAATATTCAAATATCCAAGAAGCGAAAATGTTCAACTGTCATCCGAAGGTTAGTAGAATCATAACGTTTGTACAATACGACGGGAAAAAATCTATTCATAAGTAAACCATTGTATATAGGGATTAATGGTCAGGGTAATAATATAATAAATCATCGAAAGCGCCAACCGACTAAACAAAAAAGGTTAACGATTATTATAGCGATTGGCAAAACTGCTGTAGGAACCGGTCATTCAGAGTGAAAGTATTACAGTGAAATTAAAAATGCCAAAATGCTAAGAGCCTGAATGATTGATCATCATAATCCGATAAGATCGGTAAATTGATATTTGTTTCGGAATAAATGACTTTTTCCCCGCTTACATTGATGTTAGTTGAATAAGATGTTTACAAAGAAGCAAGTAGAGGTGGGACGTGCGGGTGTAACCGGATGGTTGTAAGAAAGTTACGAAAGTGAGGAATTCTTAATATTTACTTATTAATTTCGCCACTTTCGTTCAATGGACCCACAGACAATAAGACCGTTGGTTCTGGACTTGAATCACGACCGGTGAATTCCGGTTGGTGCGGTTACAATGCCAGTGACTCTTTACGTCACTTCCCTTTTGACTCATCCTGTAGGCGTCTTGCGATCTTTAAGCCGTCCAACGACTATTTAATTCTTGGTGACTCGTCTGATTTACAGTACGAGATTCCTGGTTACGTTAACGATGGTTAGCATTTGACGTTAATTGAAAACACGATGGTTATTTTTATTGTGGACTATGAATAAGAAATGTGCCTACTCTCCCTTTTGTAATATAACTTAACCTCACCTATTATATTACGATATAATGTAACATAGTTTTTATTGATCTTGGGGCTTTAACTATTTCGTTTAACTTACTTTTGAAGAATTTTGTATCAATGAAAATGTAACGGTCGTTTTTCTCGAAGGAAATTTGAATTTACGTTAGACACTAAACACGTATTTATCTTCATGTAAAGCCATAGCCAGCTAGAATCAAGTGGAATTCATAAAGAATGAGTGGGTGGTTAGTTTTCTTCACACGGTAAAATACAATGGCTCTTGCGATTCCAGGGGCTGTTCCGGCCGGCGCCAGTGTCCTGGCGCCTGACCTCATCCTTTGGGAATTTCAGGGTAGTTAAGTGGCATGCAAATCGTAAAGGAAAAAACAACTTTGCCAGACCGTGAAATTTAACTGGTTGTTTTAATGAACATATGTCATAGAGTGTAAGTCGTTAAAAGAAATAATAAAATTTAGTTTGGTACGATTGAATCAAAGGATCGCTTGACACGTGAGGTAGTATGTTGCACACAAAAGTATTTTATTTAAAATCATGGACTATAAAAGTTCACGGGAACATGAATCGAAAAATCATGAGTGACACTTGCGACTAAGTACGGGTGTACACAATGATGATTGTGATTAGATTATTATAACTCCGAGCACGTAATATTAGCACTTTGAGAGACGTGACATTTTTGAGTGTGAAACATATGAATATGTATCTTGATATTATTATATATATGTATATGGGAGAACGGTGTATTATTGGTAACAGAACGTACGATTCTCGTATTAAATAGAGATTGTACTGTTTTGGTTGTCGGAAAATGGCGGGGAGGGGGAGAGGACTATTCTCTTCAATTAAACTTACGTTTATATATTTTGTAATACAGTAACCTTTCGGCGAGGCTGCGTGTATGTATCTGGAACACGGCATTTGTTCTCCCAACTTTTCTTCTTCGTTTCTTGATCTTTTCTTTTTCCTTTCGTAAGTTTCCGTTGTATAAATAGACACTCCTAGATCGAGGATCCGTGCGTCGGGATTAATTTACTACATACAATCGACACATATAATACCTACACGAACAGCTATGTACACAAATAAATCAAATTGTCAGGTAAACAACGTTTGTCGTTTAGTTCTGGCAAATGGTACTTTGCATACGATTGATCCCTTTAATTTACTGCCAAGTTCTGTAATCTCGAACTGACAGCGTTACCGATTTGCACCTTGTCCGCATCGCTTAGTTTCACGTTGTTTGATGACTGACCTAATCTTGCGCATGCTTTTTTGTGCATGAACCAGTGGAGTCTTTGACATTCACGATCGCAATATTGCACGGCCTTACACTTGCTACATTTCTTTGTTGCTTTCTCTTCGCCGCATGTCACACAGACTTGTAGGTTATCCGAGAATCCTCGTTGACCATTTATTGCTGCGGATACTACGGACACAGCTGATGGGGGATCTGATCCTGCGAGAGTGGCAACCATTTGACGGAAAATTGTACTCTCTCGGAAAGGAAATTCTCTCACTGCTTCTCTTAAAAAGGCTTCTTGGTATTCTGGATTCCCATCGCTCTTGCTACACTTCAGAAACTTTCGGACCAGCAGTTCCACAGCATCGGATTTCTTTTCTTCTGCTTCGTCGTTTGTTTTTTCCTTATCACTTCTCTCTGCTTTCATTGCTTCTTGGCGTTTCTGACATTTAATTATTTCACCTGTTACACAACTGAGATAATGATACTTGAATGCCATTACTTCATTTGTTTCTACACCTCGAGTCATTTCTCTGTGGCGCATTGCTTCCAAAACCTTTTGAACCTAAGAATTTAATATGACGTGTTACACAAATCATGTGACAGTCTTAATGTAATAGTAAATGAGAGAGAATGCATACCTTGACCAAATTTTCCAAGAGACCGGGACACTTCTGAAGGTTTATAGCAACTCGTACAGGATGAACATTAACTTCCATAATAAACTTATGGAAGGAGTCTGCTAGGTGTGGTGGTAACATTGGTTCAGTTTGCAAACCCTGTGGTTTTATGTAATAATCTATGTCAGCCTTTGGGATAAAGTTGTTGATGGTCGCAACACAGTTGTGGTTTCCCACAAATGCTGCCATTTGTGCAGGTGTGCGCCCTACACTGTTCGTAGCAGTTAATCGTGCACCGTAAGACATTAAGAGATGACACAATTCAGCATTTCCACTTAAAGCAGCAAAATGCAAAGCCGTATAACCATGTTCATGCTGACAAGAATTAACATCTGCACCCTGTAAAGAGATATCAATACAGTTTTAATACTGAACAAAAAAGACCTTCGATAGTAATCTTTCACAGATTCAGATGCATATGAATGACAGAATTGTGGTATTTTTCTACTAAAGATATAGAAATATAACAAGAATACATCAAGAAAACACATTACTATCTTCGCTCACGGAAAACGTATTGTTCTGCGATGAGTAATAACTTTGGAATATCAGCATCTTAACCTACCTGGTCTAGAAGCATCTGTACAATTTCTTTGTTTCCTTTATAGCAAGCATGTTGCAGTGGACTCATACCGTTCTCGTCGACGAAATCCATTTTGATTTTATTTGCTGTCAGCAGCGTTTTGAGTTCAGCCACCTCATTATTACTGATTTTCGTGAAAATTTCCTTCTGCAAATCCGTTAGAGGCTCCGTGGCTGGCGCCATGTTGTTTAATGTCGGCTGATCGAATTTTCAAGAATCATCGACATCGGAACCTCAAAAAATCACAGTCACGTACACTAAAGAAATTGAACAAACAACAAGTACTAATTTCTCCCTCATAAATTTTCGTTATCAATAATGGCCTACGATTCTATTGGTCATCCAATATAAGGTAAACAACTACAAACATTCGGCTTCTGCGTACTACGAGATGAAATATGATTATTATCTATACCTATAAGTATTTCATTCAAGAAAGAATCTCTTATATATAAATATTTTCATCTTTAAATATCATATATTATATCATACATAATATCTAAATATTAGATGTATTCATATAACAAAATATAATTTCCCAACAAAAAATCACAGTAGTCATGCTATCTATTTCTTATACCCAAGTCAATTAACCATGAATATTTCTACTTTCTAACTTTAATCAATAAGAAAATGAGCATGCACTCGCAATAAATTCCTGTACACGGAGAGAAAACTCATCAGTAATTCATATTGAAACCTTCAAAATACAATTCATTATTCATATTTAAATTGAACGCAATCCTATAGACAATTTACTAATTACTTCTCGTCCGAGTATAATTTCGACCGCGTCGCATAAGTGGTACATGTCAAAGAATATTACTAATATTACACAATTGAAACTTCTCACGCGACCGGGCATTCGTGAGAATTAGGTAAACACAGTGTAGGCGTCCATTAAGTACTTTGCCACTGGACGACTCGGCACCATTGGAGTATCAGTCAACTTTATATTACCTCATGCACATAGCAGAAGCATGAAGGAAATTATGATAACGGGAAAAGATCCTTAATCACTAAAGAAATATCAGTATATTACATTATTATAAAGAAACAAATTTTATTCGACAAAACCATCTTTACACAGGTGACACTCCTATGTGTAAAAGAACAATCCCTTAAAACAGTAACTATATTTGACAGACTGAACAAAAATTTATATCCATTTACTGTTATAAACTCTGTGAAATCTCCATGACGTACAAATTAATCCTTCAATATGGCTCTTGAAGGATAACGAACGTCAGGATGGTAATAATAATCGTATAATAACAATGAGTCTATTATCCATTAACAATAAATACTACTACAATACGTGTAAACGACACTGGCATATGCATGTACGTAGACATTATAATAATATATTAGATTCTAACCAATCGTTCTTACTTATTCTGCAATCTTTTACTATCTTACGTTATTATTTCATTAATACTATCAACAAGGCCTGAACTGCTGCCTATGGCTGTGGCTGCAGTTCAGATGCGATGTACAAAATATATATTTTATTAGTCAACAACCAGCTATACCATATATCTAATTCATGTCGCTACGTGATATTGCATACGACAAATTCTACGTTATACTTCCAACACGATATAATTAATGATATACTTTACTACATATCATCTTTTCATTGCCTAACAGCAGTGTACCGTAATTATTGCGCAAGAGTCAGCGACTGTAGAATCGCACACACTTTATTATATCATTCCCTAATAAAGCGCAGGATTTTTCTAATATAAACTTTTAAACTATACTTAATAATACGATAATTTTCAGGAGAGATCAATTCGCGACTGTAATGTTCAGCATGGAGTTTCACCATTGCTAGTATCCAGAGAGGTAGAACAGTAATACAGAAGGCTATTATCAGAAGCCTCATTCATTCATATAGATTATAATGATGTTGCAGAAGGAAGACAGCTTTGATGATTAACGATTAACGATTAAACGATAAATGTAATATAGACTGATAGGTTATTCTTGATTAAGTGATATCTCGACTTAATTCTAATTGAGTTGAGATTGGAATTACTCATGGTTAATTCTTTTTTTTTCAATACTGTACGATTAGGTCTCTTCACATTTTGATAAAATGCACCTGTCGTCATTTAGTCTAATCTAAATAATTATCTTTATCATCGTTAGATACTTTACAGATTGTTATACAGTTGGGTGGCGGTTACAATTCGTGTATAGTCCACACAGCATACCCAGACGCATATTGTTGGGCCTGGGTGAAATATATAGTAGAGTAATTAATTGAATGATAATTAAAAAGTATATGCAATCTTATCGTGTTGTCACGACACATTCATTCGTACCGTATGAATTCTTTTTTCTTTGTCATCGTTTATAACCTTTATAGGAATATTGATTAGATTTTTAATTGTTAACTTTCCATAGGTTTCTTTGCTCCTAACACACCACATGAGAATATTGTATCAGTTTTCTCATGGACTTGAGAGATAATTATTCTAGGAATTTTTAAATAGTTACAATGACTACGTATGACTACTTTTCTACTAAAGCCTTTACCTAATAGAACAGTCATTTTCATATTATCCTAATTTCTAATGACTGGTTCCGTCTACGACAACTTATAAAACCATAACTAAATTCCCAATTACTTTCTAATTTTGTCTAGGCTAACTGTTTACTGTTCCACCTGAAACCTGCCGACGATTAATACAATTATGTATACTTATTTACATAAGGATACGTATATAATTGCCGATTCTAATATACAGTATGATTTTTCATTTTTAAATACATTACGGAATCCACTCGTACCGCACAGTAAACACATAACTAGTGAGGGTTGCATACGATTAGCCTTTTTACAGGAATGACATAAGAGAAAGAGCTAATCGTAATGTTTTTTTTAATATGGTATTGTGCTGTTTTCTAAATGTAGTAAATAATTATTATTTCCAGTGTGAATACTGACTCTGACAAATATGTATGATACTGGAACCCGGTCTAGTCGTTCACCGTTAAAGATTTTTCGGTATTAGGAAATAAAATAAAAGATCAATTCATTAACATAAGTAAACTTGAAATCGAGCTCCATGAAGGATCACGACGCTGTTTTCCTAGACCTGTTCCGGTGGTGGATCGCCATTAACGCTTTCACACTCTTGAATCCTCACTTCCGTTTGCTCCTTCGTTACTTCCGGCTGTTCCTTGGCCACATCAAATCCTTCAGCTCCCATGAAGCTTCTCCTAACTGCTCCATTCACTGTAGAAGACACTGTCGACCTCTGTTGAGTATCTCTCCAGGGTGTTGTTAGGATTCTCATCCTCTGTGTGAAGAATTGAATAAAATTTAATTCAAATTATTTGTCAACAGTGTTCAAAATTGTGATAACTAAGCTGATTACCTCAACGAATGTACCAGGTGTTACTATGATCTTGTAAATGGCTATCCCAGGAATCATAGCCACTGATGATGTCGCAATTAACCAGCCCAGGACATTTGCCCATAGAGGATATACGTAATCCTCGTATGTTAAAGGTTCGTAGCCCATTAAACCATAAACGATAATAAACTAATAGATAAATATGATATTAATAATGATAGAAGATTAATCGAGTATTTGATATTGAATTTAGATTTACCATGATGAAAATAGGCGCTACAAACTTCCAGCAAACGCGCCAATAAAGTCCAGGAGAGAAGCCAATCATGTCTTTAATATCCGCACAGAAGCGATCAGCTCCATAGATCCAACTGACAGCAATGGACTCAGCCAGAACAGCGAAAAGCATTGAATAACCAGCAGCATATCGGTCGAGCAGATGAAAGAAGTAAAAACCACCCTAAGAAAAAAAGGTACAGTTCAAACGCACCTCATATATCATTGGATACATTCTATTTCACTAGAGAAATCATTTACCTGAGAACAAGATGCAAGACCAACGAAAAAATACAGACTGAAAAGACAGGCGACGAAGATCTCACGATTTTTACCGATTATTGGAAACTCGTCACTCAATGCCGTAATAATTGCCTCGGAGCCACCGAACTGTAATGAAAGTAAAATATATTATTATATAAACGATTCATTTTTAGCTATTCAACTACATACCGAACTGTCCAGACCGAGCGTGAGCAGCATCATAAAGAATATCAGTGCCCAAAACATAGATCCTGGCATGGTAGCAATAGCAGCAGGATAAACAATGAATACTAAGCCAGGACCCTCGGTAGCTACGTCCTGAATAGATTTCCCACTGGCATGTGCCATGTAGCCAAGTACTGAGAAAATTACAAAACCAGCCACGAAGGAAGTGGCACTGTTTATCACACTTGTCAGCAGAGCATCCCTTGAAGGTAAAGAGAAATAATACATCTGTATAAACATAAAACTATAAGGTATTTTAACAAGAGACTGTATAACGTACTTGTATACATTATTGTGATATTTATTGTAGCTGGCATAAGCAAGTAAAACTCCAAATCCAGGACCCAGGGAAAAGAATACCTGCGTAGCTGCATCTACCCAAACCTGTTTGTTTTTTGGAAAGTAAGACAAATTTAACGAATCATCGAGGATTATACGAGTACGTCTTATACGTATATGTGCAAGTAATGTAGCTAGTAAATAATATTTCAGTAGAGGTGGTAAGCTGATCTGAGATTTCAGAATGGAGTATCCCAACTAAAACGCAGTGCACGTGCGAATAGAGAGGGTTGAGAATACACGTCCCAATCTCTAATGGCTATTATGACAGCTACATAGAGTTTCCATTTTCACGAGGAGTTCGCCCTTTTCCTCTTAGCCGTAGCTATAACGTCCATTTTTCTCCCTCTACGAGTTTTTTCCTTACCCTCTTTGCTACCGTAGTCCGCTCACACATGATGCATTAGCGTGACTATGATATTTCTTTTTTTATACTAGACCTTCCAGTATAATTCAATTGTATAGATTATAACACGTTTGATTACTAATTAAATTAATCTGCATCTCTCCAATCTGTTGTGTAATATAGATGAAGAAATTATTACCTCAGCCTTTGTAATTGCAGAAAAATTGGGACTCAAGTAATATCGTATCCCTTCGTCACTTCCAGGCAGAGTGACACCACGTACCAGTAAAATAAGTAAAACAGCATAAGGAAACAGCGCAGTGAACCAAACGACCTAGGAAAAGAAATAAAATAATATTCGTAAGATTGATCTGCAGATGAATAAGCAACATTTACCTTTCCTGACGTAGAGATTCCTTTCCACAGAGAAAAATAGCAAATGAGGTAAACCACGAAGAGACACAATGCTATGTCCCACTTCACAGCACCGAGATCATGTAAACCACCACTCTCGTGTAACTCGAGGATGGCTCGACTGGAGATGAGTATATTAAAATGTCATTTTATTAATCAAAAACGTAATTGATAACTTTTAAACTTACTTGAAGTATTCCTGAGCAGCGCTGGTATATTTAGTACTGTTATCATTACCATAACCATCGACAAAACTTTCCAGATGATTTTGCGACCGGTTAGCCGAATTTTCAATGGACGAAAAACCGTAACTCTCCACATAAGAGACGTTCACATCGAATTCACGACATCGTGGAGTGTTCCAGGGATTGTTACACGTTGTCCATGGCAACATACCCGAGAAGGATGCAAAGAAATATCTCAATGCCCAGGCGATAATGACGTTATAGTAAAAATCGACGTAGAAAGCGATCAGTACCACTGCGTAACCAATTCCTGTAATGAAGTCAATGTTATAATTACTTCTAAAGCAGTAAGTAAAGGAAAATGTAACGGAAAGAGAAAATAGTCATGTATAGAACGTTAAAGATAATTAATCCTTTTTGATCGGCTTTGCCAGGATCTTCGTGAACGTCGAGGATTTGAAATGAAGCTTGAGATCTGGGAAAATGGGCGTCCCTTCGTGATCTTCCACTCTTGAAAGACTCGACCCTTTCCTTGTATATGTATATACGTATATATGGCATATGTACAATATTTATGCCTAGCAGTGAAGAAAATTTTGGAAATTTGATGTAAGGACCGCTTTATGGTCCTCAACACTGTACTTGTGAGTGAAAATCTTTCAGAACCAAAGTCACATTTGTCCCCGTACCTGGCAATAGGCATCTGAGTATATACTGAAAACTGCCCCATGGAATATATATATATAATATATATCTAATATATAATATATATCTATATACTTTCGTATATAATACGTATACGTGGTCTCTGAACCGAACCGAACAATTGTCCTTAAGTGACTGCGGGGTGAGAATAAAAGAAAAGAAAAGAGTGAAAAGTGAGTGGTACTATCCCTCCACCAGAATACCAATGCTCCGCGAAGCTGAAATACAATAAAAATAAAATAACCACCCTCGACCCTTCACTCATGGATTTAAGGGATTTATCCTAAAAGCAGATTGTCCTCCGACTACTATTTACGTCCGGACATCACTGACGACTGTTAAGAATTCATCATTTTTTTATTTAGTTTCAGTACCTTTAAGAAGGGGTACTAATCGACCCCAACAAGTGATGGCGCCTTTCCTGTTGAATTGACCCAGGGCAAGTTCCATGTAAAACAAAGGTATCCCTCCGACTACCAGCATCACGCAGTAAGGAACAAGAAAAGCACCTAGAAAAAAAATAATTAAAAAATATGAAATATACTCTCGGCAGGATACAATGCATTTTTGACCAAATACACTTTGCAGGTTCAATAGAAAAAGAAAGAGGGAACTTAAGCCGGTAAAAACTTCTGAAGTCACCCAACTACCCTCTGAGGGTCTCTCGTTATTTCTGAAAAGCAAGAGGGTGTCGCCATTGTATGGAAAAAGAGGGTTGGTAATTGTAGCAGTCGACAGTCACCCCCCCTACAAGAAATTCTCCAACAGAATAACCAGGGAGAATGAAGCGTCCCGACGCACTCGTATTTAACGGAACGATTTGCTGTTGGAGCTTTCCAAGAGTGCGAATACCAAATGCTTTCAGAATTCATCCCGTGCTTTGAATTTCTTATCGGGTACGACCTTTTCCTTGCACATGAGAAGATGGCTTTTAAGGTGAGAAACTCAGTAACTCCTCTAGGACAATTGACAATAAATAATTGTTCACCTTGTTCACTATTCGTAAAGAACATTTTCCATTCTCTTTCTCACTACTTTCATCTTACTGTTTCTTTTATTTTTAGCTACCTACGATTCATCAACCCTGACACTAATTTTCAACTTTGCTTGAGCATGGTGGACGAATATGGGATACGCAGCATGCAAACGACCATCGCACTTTCAATAGAATTTATCCAGTGCACTCTCCTATACATTTATAATAGGATATGCTTTCAACGGGATGCAATTCGATTACAAAGTTCGACAAGTACGCAAGGCCATTATTGTATTATGAAAGACTCGTGGGTCAATTGGCCATAGGTACTGCTGATGAATAGTCACTGTTGAATAGCCTTCTTTCATTCTGGCTATTTAACCTTGACTGCACATCTACCGAATCTTACAGCACATCAATTAGATTAATTGACATAAACTAGGCGTGCAATTACTTCAATAACGGTGAGCACCGCGAAATTAACAATGGGACAAGTACAGTGAATATTTAGGTTGGTTTTATACCGTGTGAAATTTCTTTGATACGTAATATAAGAATTTCTTATTTTTCTTAATAATCAGACAGTGCATAAGCAGACTTATTTTGAGGCCAAGTTTGACTTATTGGAAAATTTTCATTGAAGAGTTAGAAGACAGAATTTGGAATAGATGGAAATAATTGTCTATATATTGTTGTATATATATCTATATAGTGCTTTAAGGGACAAATGCGGGAACAGATGGTCGTAAAGATGGACGGAATCTCGCAAGATATAATTGCTTCCTAATCTCTTGAGAGAGAACCCTCGGCTGGAAGATCATCCTCGAGATTCCAGCCTCCCTTGATTCTCCGTGATGCTCGAGTAAATCAGTCTAATTTACCAGGGCGAGAGCTTATTAGTAATAGCGCTGAGGAAAGTGGTATTTTTAAGATCTCAAATGCACTTAAGGTATACCTATGGATAGTTTGCAACTAAATCTTGTATAATTAAGAGAAATTAAGTCTAACAGGTACAATGGCAGTAATACTTTAGAAAAATGGCTAATAAATGTACGCAGCCGTTTGTGAACGGATTAAACTTGATGAAAAACCATCAAAAATAAGAAAAATGATGATCGTAAAAGACAATCCTAAGAAATAGATGGAGCATCCGAGCGATTCACTGGATAATCCAAAGGATTTCCAAGGGATCAACAGGTTCTGCCCTCGACTCCTAGAATCCGTCTTGGACCACCTCGCCAGAAATTCTTAGCCAGATCCTTAAGACAGAACAGTAGAGAAAGAAGGTATAAGAATCATCAAAAAAGAAAATGATTTTCTTCTATCGTCGCCATGGATACTGATCCAGCATAATCGCATTAGGTCGGATATTGTCTATTGACTTATTGATTAAATTTTTATGACGAATTCTTTGCCGTTCGTATTTCCTACAGGCGACCTTTACAATAATTCAAAATCAATTTCTCAGTCACCTTCCATTTCCATTACTTTTGGTATACGATTCTCTAAAAGGTTCCTTTTGAACCTCATAGACTCGATTATTATGGTTTACAAAGACTCACTGCTATATTCCTAACGTCACTGGCAAACATCCGGTCCTGAATGGCTCATCCGGTCAATTTCTTTCGCATACGCGTGGCGAGCAAAGCTTGAAATTGCCTTGGTAGTAAAGTCATACGGAGATATGAATAGAAATACAAGTTAATTAATACTAATTTTGTCAAATTTACAAATATTCAACTGAAATTCTTTGATTTAGTGTCATCTTTATCTACAAATAATATTGATAAATCACCACAGTAGATTCGTTTTGCGTCAATCATTATACTATATGTATCCTGGCGGTACTACTGTCCATGATCAAAGGTGTTCCGAATAGGAAATTACGATTACTTAACGTAATTGGTAATTAGCGACCGATCTTGCCCATCCTAATGGCGCCATACGCTTCGCTACTAGCTCTGCCACCCTCTTTACACTTAATTGTGTTAGCAGCCGCTTTTGAGAAGCTTCTGTATCACTGACAGCCAGCCCTAATCATATTCCTACAACCCTTGATAGAGAACTAATGGCATCGGCGTCGACGGTGGCGACGTCGACGGTTTTACATCGAAGGTACTCGAATAACGAATTGCAATTTTCATTGTCTACACTCGATAAATCAAACTGATTTATATACATATATTTCACACGACCTGTCAAGTTATACCTACATGTACATATATTCTTCAAGTAATCCAAATGGTAACTACGCCTAAATCGTAACCTTAACAGTAACAAAATTGTATCTCACTTCCGAATGTGAAATCTAAAGATCATTTTCTACGAAGGTTAAATGACAATTAACACTCTAATTGACGTCGTATTACCTGCAGCGCGCTAATATTACTCAAGCTTACACTCTCAGCACAGCAGCTAAGCTCGGATGGAAATAATGGTTCATGGTTATGAAGCACTGACGAGGTTAACTCTCCATTTGGAAGAAAAAAAAAGTTCCTCGACATATTCAATCTTTTTTTATCCATTCAGCCTGGCAGAGCTTTTCAGCTCTTTCCGGTCGATCTCCAGCACTTTTCCCCATGGAGAGTAGAGAAATAAAGAAACGTCAGAAATCTTTACATCACAGGATGGCTGGGGACACAATCTCTCCGTTGGAAAGTAGGTAAAATCAAAATAACCTCAAACAAAAAGAAAAAAAAAGAAAGTTCTTAACAACACAATATCCTATTAACTAACACTCTATTAATAATTATTATATAATTATATTTTCATCATAAAACTTACCACCTCCATTTTTGTAACAGAGATACGGAAATCGCCATACGTTAGCAAGATCGACAGCAAATCCAATAACCGAGAGAAGAAAATCGACTTTTCCAGACCAAGTTTCACGTCTCTCGGTGTTCGTATCAACCCCTCCCGGAGTTGAAGTCTTTACAACCCTCGATGGCATCCTCCCTTTCAATAACCTGAAACTATCAACATCATAATGGATACACATAAATATTTCTTGCAAAAGAGAAAGAACGAAAGGAAAATAATGAAATTGATAAAAATAGAAAAATACGAGAATCATCCATAAGTGGGGTTAAATATCGCGGGGCATAACGCGTGCTCGCGCAACCCTTATATCTACAATCGCATGGATACGATTGCCGGAGGTAGTAGCCAGGAGAGCCGTGTGTGTAATTTGGTGACGACAAGTTATGGATAGCCCTTCACACATCAGCACTCACCCCTAACGAGCTCATTGTGCTTGGTGACGGGCACCGGTCAAACAGCATTATTTCAAAGGCGATATAACAGCCTGATCTGAGGGGTCCTTCACGAGGGGTTTTCTGTCACATGCACGATCCTGCATTTATAGAATCGTAGGTTAATTATTATTCGGCAATACGTGTCCTGACTGTACCTATATGTATATATATATTTTTCATTTTTAATACCAACGTCATTAGCCGATGAAAGGCCCCTCCATGACTTTTCTTTTGAACTCGAATTTTTGTGTGCTTGGTGTAGGAGAAGGTATTAATATTATTTCTCTATTAATAGATAGAGCGTTAAAGTACATTTGATGAACTTTGTTAAATTTAAAAGGCATTTATAAAAGACTGTCATTATTTTGTAAAGTTACACGTGTGAACTCTATTGAGTTCAATTGATGGAATAGAAATTTTACTGTGCTGAAGTGGATTAATCAGAAAAATAAATACTGAATTTCTCTTGTGAACAGACTTAAGGGAAATGATTGACTGAGTTGATTATATGTATAAGAAATTTTTGTTGCTTTTACTTTACACGTTATCAGTTTACTGATAAGTGTTTTGGATATTAATTCTTGCAGCTTTATTTAAATAGATATTTGTTCCTGTGTCAAAAATTGAATTTTGTTTGAATAATTTTATCTAAAACTATTTCTGTTCGTACTTATCAGTTTAGTAATAATTACTTTCCTTTAATGTATACCTTGAATTATTATAAAAAGTCAAGATGCAGCGCAATGCAGTCTTTACTTGGTATGAGTAAGATATAGTTCATTAGTTTAAGTATGGATTTACTTACTAGATCGAGTTAATAAACGCTGTTGATGTCGCAGCAAGTTAAGATACCACGAAATTGCGAAAAATTTTCTCTCCAAACAAAATCGGCAACGAAAACACGCCACAGAGTAAGAATAATCTCAAAACTGGTATCCGTCATACCCATGCCCACCGTAATGTTTAAATAGTCACTTAATCAATATAATATATAATATATTAATCCAGCAACACTGTCTCACAATGGAAAGGTGTTTTAACGTTAATAAAAATATATCTATCCAAGTACGTCACTTTACACCCTCATCGCGGACAGAAACATACGTGATGCAGCGTTATTATAAAAAATTGCCCAGACTACCTGATAGATTCACAAAATCAGTTTTCTGTCATCGACGACAAGTCATGACTGTTATATTGTATGATTATATTCTAAAACATTGATTAAATAAATCTGCTCTCCACAATGTAACGGTCTTAAGGAAATAGACAGGCTATTCTCTTTCTTTATTAGCAAAGTCAGCAACAACTGAGGACTATACTATATTAACGTGTCTCAATCTCTTCTAACTGATTTTCGATATTAACACCGATGAGTACTGGATACGATTGACGATTTCTAACGTCGTACACGGGTTTTCAGAACTCGACGCGAAGGTCTGAAGAAGCAAATGACAAATCTCTGCTATGGTCAGACGTATATACGCGCCGCCGTCACGTGGTACCACGGACTCGACCAATGAGAACAACGGAAAGACTAGTACAGGCGCAACAATGCTTTTCGAATTAGGTCGCAATGTATATTATAAGATAAAAAAAATTCGCATGGTTTCATAGGACTAAAATTCGAATTAATGATATACTTTTTAATTATGTAATTCAATTGTAAGTTTCAAAAATATATTCTGTACTCGGAGCATCCTGTGGATCTTCGTGGACACTCGTAACAGCGCACGTAATAAATTACTAATAATACTGTACGTCTTGGTAGATTTGAAAGAATAGTGAGACTAGGAATACTGTGTTAAGAATTTATCGTAAGTGAGACAAAGTTGAGTATATTTAATATGAAAAATAAGAGAATATTTGTGTTTCTCTTAAATAAAAGTTGAAATAGCGATGAAAATGCGCGTCGTGTCACGTCGCCATTTCGTGTTCGTTCATTGGTTCTCGCTGGGCCAGTTAGAAAATAACGGACCAAAGAAATATGGCCGGTCCGTGGTGAATGTAAATACGGTCGCAGCGTCCAAATATTGTATCAGTATTCAGCATTCGCACTTGAAGCAGGTATTTATGTACAATCAAACAGAATCGAGTAGTTTTAAAGAATACTGTTCCTGGTTCTAACGATATTACGAATTTAGTCAAAACGCGAAAACTGGGTGTAGTCTCATGCACCTTTGTCTCTGCCTTTCTCTGTATTCTTCCTACGCTGTCAAAGTGACTGATAGATTTTTACAACTGCTTCCTACAGAGAGCACAACGTTAACAGACTCTCAGTGTTGTTTCATCCAATCGTCACTACTGATCTACAGTTCATAAATTCGTCTACTAATGTACTAATCCTGGTATTAATTCCATAACGATCCTAATATAGCTTCATTCCCAAACTAAGTACTGAACTCGTGTGCTGTCTTACTGTATTTCCATATCGTGTTCTATATATGGAACAGTCAATCCCACTCGAATCCAACTATTATTATATACGAATTAGAAATGTTGAGCGATGTCGCATCAGTGCTTAACAAACAACCAGAAGTGATCCTCTCGTCAAGTTCTCTAAACCATCTTGCAAAATTTCAATGTTCTTTTACGGAGTTTAGATCTATGCGGGTATTTATACTGTGATTATTTGCATACGTAAAGAATGTATAGTATCTGACTATAGCAAACACAAATTGCATAATACTTTCTACTAGACAAATTGTTTTACGTTACATCGTTATCGTATACCGTGCCACGTTGCATGCGATTTTAACGAGACGATGCTGGTAACATTTTTCTTTTCAAGAGTCGATACATTTTTTACGCCTTCCATTTATACATTTATCAGTCAGCCATGTGTCAAAGTTATTATTTCCGCTTGGTTTAGCGATTTTGATAACGCGCAGTATGAAGCAGTAACATTCTATTTTCTCTTGCATAATGAGACTATCAGTATGAAACTTCAAAAAATAAATTTACTAAATACGAACGATACAGATTGCACTGTGTTTCGTGCAAATTCATTATAAAATATATTTCATATTGTTTCAGTAAAACCCTCAGAACTGAAAGCAGTGCCTTGAATTTTGGTAACATGAGTGACAATGGATTTGATCCATGCGAATGCATGTGGAGCCATGAGCTGGCAATGCAGCGTCTTCTCTCGATCGTAAGTCCTCCATATGACTGCGCAGTGTCTCATAATATCTGTTAATAAAAAGTACAAATACAATCTGCATAATTAGAGTATGCGGTACGCACGAGATAATGTGTACTGCGTGCTGAACATTAAGCAATCCTGATGTCGGCCACGGAGGTACTGATTTTTGCGAAGCTTGCATATAATCTTCGTAGACAGTCGTTGGTATAAAATTCAATACACGTTTACGCAATACGTTATTTTTGACGTTCATCATACACACTGGCATCGTGTATGAAATAACACTTTGTATTATCACCATTTTACTGCTTCAGAAAATTAGTGCTCGGAAAAACCATGGTCGATCATCATATTACTTAAAGTACATACGATGCACTCACATAGTACTATATATAGATACATGCATCTATATAAAGTGCAGAAAAAAATAATCCAGATTCCTGAATTCTATGGAGATATTTAAGAAACTGGAAAAATTCATCTTGCAACCAGGGGGGGGATAGATAATGCGTTGTGATTTTAGTTGCGGCAGACACAGGCTTATTGTACCGACAATGAATGTCTCAACTTGTCCAGACGTACGTATTACCACCTGTAGAAATAAAATGTCATTGGTTATGGTTACAAAGAGAAAATAAGAGTCAGTGTATATTACTGGAGAAACATAACTCATCTTTTGCAGTTCCTGGACCCAGAAGTGGCTTACCGAGTTCCGATTTCTTTTTGATGTGCCTGGCTTTTGGACTCATCGCTCTGATGTATGCACTTAGGCCAAGGTCTCTTCGTCAGGGAAGGGTCGAAGGTACCAAGACACGGGATAACGGAGGTGTAAGTCATTGACTAATTTGTTTAACATTGAAAGAAAAATTAGTATTACTGGGAGAAGCTTGGTTTTCTTTCTTGCGATAAAGCTTTTTGAAAAAAAAAAGCTGAATAGATTACTGATTACTGTGTACAAGATTGACATTTTTCGTTGTAGGGACCCAATGGCGATCCACCTGCTCCACCACCAACAGCTGACTGAGGACCACGTTGATGTCATCTAAAGTTCATTAAGCTCTTATAGCTGGATCTATCGAGCTTAAAACCGTTAAAGACAATAAAGCAAATAATTGAACCGTGACTTCTCCGTTTTACATGATAAATAAGGATACGTAATGAAAAACATAATTTTAATTAAAATAAACGAAAATACTGAAAAGGGCCATAATTATAAATATCCATTTGATAGTACATACAGAAAAGTGCCTTCGTGGCTTCCTAATACTTGGGGTAAAATTTAAATGTTTTCAAAAAAGAAATGGTAATCGCGTGGAAGAGCTATATTAATTTTTACATGGATGTCGATATACCCTGATCGATATAAGATGAATATATTTTGCAATATTATTTTAATGGGAACGAACCAAATTTTGAATCTCCAATCAGAATGCTGAACATGTGATAATAAGAGAGTATTAGTTTTCAAGGTACTGCTAAGTTAATAAAAAGAGAAGAGGGTCCAACTTAGCACATTTATTCGAGGTCCTCTCCAATATTTTTAATAATCCAAGAAGACCTTTTTCCAAAATTGTACATTCCTGGATAGTCTTTCTAATAATAAAATTGGTAAATCGCTCACGATTATGATCGGAGTCATGATTAATTTTTTTAATGCAAACGTTCATGAAGTCCCACGAGAACATTAATCATGGCATCAATATAGTATAAAAACAATGCGAAACGAAAGTATTGGAATATATAAATGTACCGTATATTTTCTTCTTCGAGTGCATTCAATGTGAAACAAAAGTCTAGTGACTGAGAAAATGAAGTGTGCCGTGCAAATAAGTACTTGCAAATTATTAACAAAAAACGCAGAAATAATTACAAGTCATCTTGTTCCGTGGTTTGATTTTATTTATTTTTTTAAAAAATACGATCGATCCAAGTGCGGATGTTAAAAAGAGTCCTTTTGTACAATATCAATATACTTAAGGCTTACTATATCTGGTAGAAAAAGCTAAATCGTTCTACCGTTACACGTCGTGGAGTGTTTCAACATGAATATATTAATTTGGCTACGAATATCTCAATGAAAAAGAGTTTTTGTTAATTCAACGTTTATTGCCACCTATAGTATATCGCCAATTTTAATTTACTTCTGAGCAATGTTTCTCCATTGTTATCTTTACTATTGCAGCAGCACGTTATTGGAGAATAATATAATTTTTAATGCATTCCAAATTGAAATTTCTCCAATGAGGAATACTATAGTCTTTGTACTTTTATTAGTTACGATGGAAATTATCTGTCGCCACATCATAAAGAAACTATTCTAACGATTAATGACAGGCAGAAAAACTATTACTTCTCAATTTATAGTTGAAATGCAATATCGCAATCGAACTTGTGTGATAGCTGTGCAATTTCCAGGTTTTTTTTTTGTTTTTGACACGTCTCAACTTCTCGTGTCCATTTCTTATTATGCACGATAACAAAAGACCATGTTTCCAGATGAACACAAGGTATACGAAACAAACGAATATTTTCTATTCACACTGCTTCATCTTTCCTCTAAACTCTACAGCATTGTTTAATTATATATAATTAATCAATGGATATGCATATGATTGACAGCTAGTCGGTCAGAACATATTTTTGAGAAAGACAATTTTTAGAACGACACTTTGAATTTCTTCTAATGAAATATGATGGACAACGACGCAAAAAATGTCTAAAATATTTCATTCATATACAAATAAAGAATATTCATATAATCTACACCCCAGCGTACATCACACACGATTTATGGATGAATAGATTGACGAAATGTTGACATCACGGTATTCCTCTGCCCGTCGAATTTACTTTATAAAAATATATATACTCACCGAGCACTCAATTCAGAAAGTTGACACGCGCCACAAAAAAAAACAGATCATTCTTGCTGTATTTTTGCCAGGGTGGTGCGTACCTTCTGAATGAGGCCACTCATCTGTTCGTACTTACCCGTCGAATCTGGTAAATTCTCAAAATGCAAAACGTCGCAGATGTCCTTTGAGAATTTTTCGGACGATGGCAGTTTATTGTACGGCGATGTATTTTGTAGTATTGGAGTGCCCAAGTCAACTGATTTCACTGAACCACGACTATCGTTTGGTGTCTTTCTGGCACTGTGAGTTCGACTTGTTTGCGGTGTGACAACGCAACTTGAGACTGACATTTTGACGCCGGGCGTAGTCGGCGTCGAAGTGACTAACGCATTGTTACTAATCCTTGTAGGGGTTTCTAAATTCGAATGGGAACTAGAGTCGTCCAGCTCTTCCAGTAATAATTTCTTTGCAGATTCTAGATCCGAGAGGGACGGCGAATTAGCGCGAGAAGATGGTGCTGTGCTTTCGTTCTGAATTATTATAGAAGTAGATTATATAGTTTTGTTTATAAAGCTTATAGATTAGAATGATCAATAAAAAATACACATACAATAGAGTCTGGTGAATGAGGTCCTTGAGATTGACTATCCGAGTCCTCTGATACTCCTGGTGGTGGGGGAGGTCTGATGGGTATATCTATTGGTAATGGTGGTACGAAGTGTCCATTGCTTGGTATAGATTCTACTGAACCATCTATAGCCGTATAATTAATTTTTAATTTTTATTATAAAATGTGATTACTTCATTTTTTTAAACGCATCTCACCTTCTCCTTCATCTATGTCCATTTCACTTGGGACTACGATAGCGTCTATGGATTTCGTTTCAGCTGTTTTCATTTTTTTTCTTTTATATCCTTCATCTGCTTTTCTACCGCTGAACATTAGCAACATTCTCTCCTTACTGTGTTCCGGCTGCATTCGCGGTGCTCCGTGTTTATACTCCTGCAATTAGTTTTATATGAAAATAATTTGTAGAGAAGCGTTGTTTACCATGAATTACTCACGTCACGTGTTCCCGGTGGTGGTGGAACATTAAACCCGGGATAATCATAGATCTTTTTAATATCAAATTGATCTTTGTCCCCTTCGGCTATGATCTCTCCTTCATCTTCATTAGGATCAACCTCAGCAGTACCATCCGAGTTGAACAACGTTATACCCGAATGTTGAAGACGGGCTTCCTCTAACCACCCTGGAGGGTAGCCAAGTATTCTCATTCTAAGAAAAATATTTCAACATACGGAAAGAATAAAATCTGCTGACAATCCCTATTTTTCAGACGAATTTATCGACGTCACTTCTACTCGCGGATAGTACTACTATTTGCGAGCTTTTCTTAAAGATTATTTTGTAATTAATTTTATTTATAATAATTGATAAAGTATATCTTTGAAAACTAATAATGTAATAATATAATTGAAAACTTATATCACTACCTGTAGATGTGCTTAGGCAGATCATTGTCTTTAAGACCCAATGCTTTACGAAGATTGTTACTGATTTGACCTGGTATTAAATGACCAAATCTCTGATCATCATCCAAGTGATATCTGGCATATCTTGGACCCATTTTTGTATTATATTCTTTGCGGTTTTTATTGATATTATTATAATTGCGTGGTTTGGTACAATCACGTAAATTATGGTCACCCGAACAATTAAAGCAATTCATTTTGGGAGTACATGCATCCTTTGATTCTGATTTATCCTCGACACTTGACTTCTCCAATAATTGTTTATACTTCTGTAATATCCGGAGCATGTAGATGCCTCATTAACACAAACCATCAGTATAGATATTTCATATAAAATTATCCAGCATCACAAACCTTGCCATAAATGGGAATGGCATAATTCTTTTTCTGCTTGGGGTTAGTGTCAACAGTGAAAAGTGTACTGCCTGAAGAATCATCGACTTTCTCACTCTCTATGTGTACATCAATATCAGACTTATTAGAATCAATCTCTTTGCCCCAAATTTCCAAAACTAAATCCCTGTCACTATCTTCATTTTTGTTAGGTTCAGCTGATATCAAACTTTCCAGAAAGGCTCTCACCTGTTCTCGATGTTTCCTAAAAGTAAAATATTCTGTACATACAACATTGATGTCACGTACAAGTTAAAAATATACCAATATTGCATATAAAGTCAAAAGAATACTGTCGCCATTGTAGTCATATATCTCAACAAAGATAAATACGAATATACTACACAAAAGTAAATAAATGTTTTTTACCGTGCAACATTCTCGTCCCTAAATATAACCTTAAACAAAGGTTGCTCATCATCGGGTAACTCCGGATCTTGTAGTGGGATGTTACGGGATTCAACATTGACGTTCTCGTCAGAGTTGGCAGAATCTTTACAAGTGTCCTCTGACAATGGAGTGTCATCCAATGTTATTACATCAAAAGATGAAAGGTTATTATGCTCACTGTCGGCAGCGGATTCTTGGCTGGCATCCAAAACGACCACTTCCCTATCCGGAGCCTGTATCGTCTCCATCGATTCCATAAATGCTCGATTGGTCGATTCTTTCTCGTAGTTGTCAACGTTAATCTTAAACTACTTGTCCTAAATTATCTGTTATTGGACAACAACACAATTACCAAAATCTCAGTAAAAGTGTATGAGAAATGAGCACTGATCGATCCACATATTCAGTTTACACTACCTAGAGGGCGCTTTCTCTTAAGGCAAGCGCGCAAGAGATTTGAACTTATAATCGCAAACACTTTACTGGCTGTGTTCAGCATAAACACCGCTGAGGAAGCAATACAAATTTGATTAATCAAATCTCACACTGTTGCAAGATTTACTATAAAATGACCAGTTAAACGTATTTACTCCTTCAGCAGTGTTTATGCTACACACAGCCACTGTCTCGAAAGTTTTGATAAATCAAATTTACTTCCACGAAGTATACCTTCGATTGATATGTTAAGAATCTTTTATTCGATAAGTTTAATAAATTCAAATTGCATATGTATGCATAGTTCCGTATGTTTCGGGAGCAAAAAATTGAAAATCGTAAAATACGTGCAAATCGCCCATCAATAGCAGTTCAGGGAAAATGAAATATTTTGATACTGATAAATTAATTGAAGAATTTTTCTAAAAATAATCATGCTTATATTAAAAACCGTAAAGACCAATCGTATTGCGTCCAGAGAAAAACTTAGCAAGAGAAACGGATGGCGGCATTCCATATACAGTCCCAGTGCACCTGCGAAAGATTACTACAAGGGCCAATGGAAAGATGACAAGAAAGAGGGAAAGGGCACAGAACTTACTAGGTTCTTATTAATTTTATCTACATCCTAATATGCAGCGCATAATATCTATTATTCTTTAGGAATAACTGGCTGTATGAGGGCGACTGGTTAAACGGTTTAAAACATGGTTATGGGACTCTCAGTAAAATTGCAAAGGATGGTACAATTTTTAAATCTTATACAGGCAACTGGTTATATGGAATGAAACATGGATTTGGAGGAAACTGGTATCAAAATGGAGATTACTATGAAGGTACATTCCAGCAAAATAAAAAGCATGGATTTGGTCACATGTCCTATGGTACTAAAGCATTTTACCAAGGAATGTGGATAGATGATTATCCTCATGGAAAAGGATTATTAATTCAAGGTAAACCTTATCTTTTATATTGAGTCATGAACATTTTATATTGAATTTAATTTAAACAGCTAATAGAAATACCTACGATGGTCACTTTTTCAATGGAAAGAAACAAGGGAATGGTGTATTTTATCATTTTATCACTGGTCAACTTCAAGAAGGAGTTTGGGAAAATGATACTTGCTTAACAAGTACGATGAAGGATATCTGTTGGAGGCAGTCTGCTATGCATCCTACTGCTTATCCCATTCCAATGGTCAGTCTATATTTTTAGACTATCTTATAAGTAATACATGAACACAATTTTATAGGACGCCCATTTAATTTTTCAGTTAGAACTTTGCAAACCTGAATAGTATACCACTGATGATTTAAAAGTCATGATACATGAGAACTAAAATCATGCTGTTGCATTGACGAGCAAGAAACATGGTACATCTGTAATTGGTAATTAAATAGCTTATTTTATATTACTGATCATTCGTCTTAATATAGAGAGACTGAGGTCTATAAATTTGATATCTGTTCATTTTGAGAATGCCACAAATGTAAGTCCATGTATTTCCCAATGCAGTATGATAGCTTCTTTATAAATTGTGTATAGTATCATATGGGAATAGAAAATTTCTATATTTATGTGTATGTCATCTTATGATAGAAGTGTACTTGTCATTTCCTAGCCAAATACATTTCTGTTTATTCAACATACACGTAATCATACCTATAATATAATAGATATTAATGTCTGTATATAATATTAAGTATGGATGTCATATATTAAAATATTGCTACGTTTTGCGTCGTTGGCGCTTGAGAATCGCTTAAAAATCTCGTTACTTCAAAAGCTAATGAACAGATTGTCACAACTAACGAATAGAAGCGACATTAAAATCAGATAGTTGATCGACATGTGTCAAAGACAATAGCAAACAACTGAATCATCAAATACATAATTTCCCATTAATGGTAAGAGCGTAAACATTGGTTAATCAGCCTTTCAACTCGAACAGCTGCAGTTCAAAATGTCATTCGAATAGAAAATTCCAACGATTCAGCTGTGAAATCGTGGACGCATTTTATTATATACATATATGTATGTATAACTATAGACAAAGAACAATTCATAGTAGCAAACACGCTTTATAAATTTTGATTAATTCTGAATTAAATGGACGAGACTCTTTCAGCCTTGTGAATTATTTAGATTATGTTTTTTGAACTTTATGATATTTCAATTCTTCACGAAGTCACTGTTCACGCTCGTTTAACGCTACGCGTACCGAGATATGATATGATTCGTGATCTTCGAAGAGTGAAAAAAAACGTCAAGTTCCCTTTTCTCTTTTCCGGAAGGTATAAGTTAAAGTTTAAGATTTTTCGACATAAATCCTACCGGTTATAACAAATCTTTATATATCATTATTCGTGTTGAGCGAGTCGACCGAACTTTACTAGTCGGAAGCGTATCACTGCCATTACTTTAAGTCACTATGCATGAAAGGGAATGTTTCAGATTCGTATTTACAGCAACGTCAATGTGATTTTACTGTCTTCCACTTTCCCATAATCAACTGACCTGCGAGTAGAATGATTCGACCCTGTAGGACGCAATAGGAAAGTAAGTCCATGTCTATTTGGTGCATGATAAGCGCATGGTAAATTATCATGAAGGAAGACAGTTTCAGTCCGTAACAAAATAACTTAGAATTAGACAGAACTGTACAGGAAGAAAATCAATCTAAGACTATTCGATTTTACCCAGTTACAGTCCCCAATATATCCAAGTATGGAATCAGGAATAATGCCAAAGGTAAACAGATACTTTGAGGTCCAAAAAATTATATTCTAAGCAAGCCAATATTCATCTCCGTACCTTTTATGTTCAATCATCAATGACTTCTCATATAACAACTCGTCAAAAGAAGACATCAATCGCCTGAATAAACCTCTCTATCATATTAGCACTGGTTACTTGTCCCGATGAGTTACTCCTTAAGATCTGTTGCATTAAATTCTCCTAATACGATGACATCGCACGATATACAAAATCATGCACTGCCTACCTTCTAGACGGATACAAGGTATCAAAAGCAGATTAACAGATGCATGAGAAACTCCAGTTATATCCTACAGTGAACAATCATCACCCTGATCCACAGGAAGACAGTTCAAACGATGTGGGTGTTACCCTGAAGAAGATTGACACCATTTCTACCCTCAACATCAGTTGATTCGATTTGTTCCTTGAGAAGTTCAAGTTCCCTAATACCCGAAACGGTAACCTCGTATTTGTGTGCCACTAGACTTCGGTAAAAGTGGATCGCAAAGGCTAGGAAGATAATGAGAACCGGTATCAGGACTACACAAGCTGACCAAGCAGCCACTTCGGAGAAGTCGTAGAATTTAACCCAGCAGAGGATGGCAATTTCCAAAAGGAAAAGAAGAAGACCAAGAAGCGTCGAAAAGGCCCATGCAACTTCTATGTACCAATGAAGACGCTCATGTGGAGATTCGTGTACAAGACTAATACTATGCAAATTGCACACAGCTTCTATGTTTGGTAAGATGCAGGTGGATATCATCAAGGCCAGCATGTGAACTGCTACTAGAAGTGTTGTGCAAATCGCAAAAGCTATCAGCATCTCATCAGGTACTTTGGTCGTGGAATCCAACTGTACCTCAACCATGGCGACCTGCAACACAAAGAGAATATAACTACTATCATATCAGTTAATAGGATCTAAAGAAGTTTCCCAAGAATACTGAAACTATACCATGGCAAAACCAGAGAGCAACGCCGACGTCTTACTGGATGCTTTGAGTTTAGCTCGGCTGAGCTGCAATTTTCTCCATGATAAATAGCCCGGTGTATGTAGACCGTCTCCGGACTGTGACATCTTTGACTAAAAAACAGACAAGTAGATACTTTCATAACGGAAAATAGTCCCGACGTACCTAGAAATAAGACATTAACGGTATCAAGTATTATATCTTAAAATCATTAATAAGTAAATTCACTATTACATTCTAAACATATGAAATGGCTAAAAGGCAAAAAAAATTGGCCATTCGCAATAGACATAACAAATGTTAGTAGATTTCGTACAAGCTTGGTAGAGTACTGTGAGCAGACGTACCAAACGGTGGTGCCAATTGAAGGAGAAGAAGTACTTGTGGCAAGTCCGACGTGGAATAAAAAAGTTGTGAAGTGCTGAACCAAACAAAACAAGAAGGAACATTAACGGAAGCTTCGAGAGTACCGCAACAGGACACAGTTAATTGAGAAACGATCTAGTTATGCCACAAAGGTTTATATTACAGTCCATTAAACTCTAACAAAGTTGCACGGGGTTGATAGAAACGAAGCAAAAGCACCACGTGTTACACAGTCGATATTACCATGTTATCTCAGTCTCCAGAAAAATATTAGTTTCCTCACCACTTTATGTAATTCGATAACTCTAATACGTATAATCCAAAAAAGTCAGCCTATCCGTTTACACAAATCAAGAGTAACGGCGTGCTAAGAAAAATAAATTTAGACACAGAAACGTTCCTCGATTAGCCATCGCAGTTGATTCTAGCATTGCAATCAGTATAATAATAATAAACCAGTAATCAGCATTGGCAATGAAGTAAAGTGTAAAAATAATTTTATAAAAGAAGACAGTAATACCGATATTAATCACAGCCGCATAAATGCGGTTTTACAATATTTATTGACAATTATTCACTTACGGTTGTTAAGTTCCAGTAGATATGCACAATCCAGCGAGAAAAGAGTTGTTAAAATTAATTAAAGCTCCAATAAGTATTATCAGATATATATATATATTCCGAACAATCAATATAAATCACATACCAGTTGACACGAATTATTCATAGGTTATATCATTACTTAACTGACCTGACAATTGTGGAACCGTTTGTGGAAGCAGTGTCTGTTATCGTGCAGAGGAAGATGGTTCTGTCCTATCAACTGTGAGTCGAGAGGTTGTACGCCCTCCACACCTAACACTGAATTCCGACCAGTGCTTGTCGACCATACAGACATTAGGCCTCTTTATTATACGGTCTTGACCAACGCTGAAAAATAAAAACTCAAATTAGTAAACTCGATAAGATTCGTTAATAAAAAGAAAAATACTATTATCGCTTCAGTCTTTTCTAATCTAACAGAGCATCGAGCAATGTATGACAAAGTGACATTCTAGATGTACGCCTAAGCCTGCTGATAAATGTATGTGCAGCATATACCACGAGTGAGAAAATAGTATCATGGATTTTAAAAAAATATGTAAAGAATTCAGGAAAACTAATTTATCAGGCCTATTTCAGGAATCGTAAAATCAGACGAGCAGGTTTACACGAATTGGAATACAATTTTACGAGGCCGACGGCATCTAAATATTTGGCAACCAGAGCGAATAATGACTTCAGGTATACAAGCGCGCAATAGAAGCTACAATATTTCACTCTAGCAGCAGACAAATCATTGTTATTATAATAGTTTATTTATTCAGTGAGAACGTGAAATCGCTTTCTCTGAAGACTCACGATTTGACAGAGGAAGAGAAAATTATCTTTCCATGAAAATCAATTGATTTTTAACACAGTGCTGATTGTACTGCATACAATTTTTATGACTCCTAGCCATTTAATTATACTGCGTTATTCGTAAGGAGAAGGTGCTGCGCTAACCTCCACGTTTGTGGGTCAGGGTAAGGAACTATCATCGTAACACCATTCTGGTAACCCAGATTACTTTGACAGACTTCAATAATGATGTGGCCAAAGTCTGACTCGATTAAATAAAGAAAAAAAGAATGAAATAATTCCGAACCGTCGGCTGGTCGCTTATTAAAGAAGTAAACACCTTCAGGTTGATAACAACTGCTAATATCAATGAAAATCTAAGTATTAAATTTACATCGCGATAACCAAAGCCTCAAAGAAATTTCATTTCTCTCAAACAATACACGTTGCACTGAACAGCGGTGACTTATAGCTGCTTGCACAGTCGTACAAAAAAGTCTATCCTGTCAAAAAAAAAGACTCCGAAACAAAATACCCCGGACTCGCCGTCTAATTTCTCTCAGTGAAAAGAGACAATATTTTTTTAAGTTATACATATACTTTTTTGTACATACCGTAAATTAAACGAAAATCGAAATAAGCTTTATGTTGACTTTATACGTCCATTGCGTAATCAATCAGTACAGTCTGTACTCAAGTCTCGATATTTACGAAACCAACCGCTATTTATTCACAACCCCAAAGACACTTTGTAAACTGACAGGGATAAATAATGAATTCTCACACGCTTAAAATTTTTCAAACGTTATGCGTACTTGACCGTGTTTCTTGGTTTAGTAATGGAATGCGGGTCCTAATGGATTATCGCGACTAATTAAAAATACTACTGAATTTGACTAGACTATATTCGCATCAGTTTGCAATCCGACGCTTAAAATAATCGCGAGACGCTTGCAAAATTGTGATGCTACTTGGATAAGACGACTCGAGCACATTAAACAACAATATTATAAGATCTGACCTCGATAAATAATTAAGCACTAAATCACTGTCACTATTTATTTTCTTGCATCATATCTTGTAATAACGAGATGAACAACGTTCTAACCTCTTAGAGAGTTAATAAGTTCATAAATTAAAAGCTTTGTTTCAGTTTCCTAGAGCTTATGTATATATGTCTTGCGATAGCCACGTATTGTTTCTATGATTACAAAGAAGGTACGCGGAGCAAACACTTGTCACAAGATACTATGAGTCGTAATTCAATAGGAATGGAAACTTAAGGCACTATAAGCCTAAGCTAAGCTTGAGAGAATCCTCGTTAAATAATTATCCAGGACAATATTTGCCTATGCTTATACGTATGGCTTGGAGAAGATGCCACGTTACGCCGATATCCAACAATGAAGATGTCCAGGATGCAAAAGGACGAAGTTCGCCTGTGGGAATCATAGTGAAAAAATATGTTACAAAAAATTCACTATAGTCAACGAGACTCCAATGAACGCCAGTGATGAAGACTATGCGGTTAAAAAAGGTTGTGTTCTGTTAAGCATTTATTTATGTTGTCAGTATGACATCATATACTAGCATATAAGTTTTGTATGGCTGTATCAATAGTAAAGCACCGAATATATTTTGCAATGGCAGTTACAGTGGTTATACGGTGAGTATAAAGTGTCTTATAATTATATAACTACGCACGTTATTGTAATGTGTCAATGCGATCGTCTCAAATAGAAATAACTTCTACTGTCAATTGCCAATTAATGATGCATATCGTTTAAAATTTATATTAACAGTCCTGTCGAGTCCCGGTACACTCTTTTTATGACAATTGACTGACAGCATATGTTTTGTTATATGTGAATCATAGGCGCTGTTGATTAACAAATGCCATTATGACAGATCAGGTAAATTGGCAAGGGGGTCAGCCAAAAAATATTCGAGGGTAGGAGGAAGACGTTAATTGAAAAGTTAAATTCTGCTCGACGTGCATAAGAGAGACGAGACATTCTTAGCTTCCCGAGATGTAAAATACGTACTGAATAGACGCTTGAAAAATAAGAGAATAAAATTCTTTGTAAAGGAATATATAGCGTACTATGTGAGTTGCGTTGAAGTTTAATAAGTCTTTTTTGTTTGGCAGAGGATAACGTGTTTATTCTTATCCTTCTTTCGATGACACGAGAAAAGCACGACGGTAACGGAGACTTGTTAACGCATTCTTTAAGGCTTATTGTACTGCACGAGATTGCATCCATAAATGAATATAATTTTTGTATAGGCGATTAACAGTTGTCAGTTATTCAATTCCAGAATACTAGACCGTCTCTTAGAATTTTGGGATTTCAGTGCCAATATCACTAAAAATACCATGTGTGCGGTGACTCCATACCTGGCTCGAGTACGAAACTAACACAAGATTTTCTAAAGTGTGCAAAGCCTGTTGCGAATTAACCACAAAAATAATAATATGATCGTCATAGCTGACGTTGATAGCAAAAGTAATTCATACGGCAACTTTCTAGGTTAAGTTAGTGTGTAAGATAATTATTACCATTTTCAGTATGATGAACGTACACGATGCAAGAACATATCTATGTCGACACTATTAGTTAAAAATTGATAGTAAACAAATTATCACAATATTGTCGAACATTCAATCCACCGTTGTATCACATTGGCCACACTAACTAAATGTCGTGGCGATCTACGACAGCACAAAACAAATGCTTTACTGTTCCGAACCCAAGTGCCAACCGATGACGAGAATTCCCGAGGATTGCCGAAGCCAAGAAAGTTAACCGTCGCGCATGCGCACTTTCAAGTTCAAGGCAAAATGCATTGCTGCGCGCAAAACGTAAACCAATCGTTATACAGCATCCCGCCGGACAGACTTTATTACACATATGATGTTATACAATCTCAACAAGCATTGCCTTCCAGTCGGCAATTTACTCTGCTACACGAGTATCCGGTCAGCAAGCATGCCTTTCTATCACGACTTAACTGTTATGTATATACAAGACCACTCATACTCTATTCCAGATTGACAGAGCAGACGACCATTTGAACAGTAAGCAAAATATCAAATTCAAATACATCACGCCAAATGCACCAAACAATCTTATCGTTGCACAATTGTGAAATTGTATAACATTTCTATTGTTCATGAACGTACTTGCTGTACACACGTGCAAGATGTTACGATAATACGTTATTAATGATTGGTGTAATGAGTTATATGTAGTATTACATGATTATATGTCGTTTCTAAGATTGTACATGACTGTACGTTATATGCTAAAAAGAAGTAATTGGTTGTAATTCTTAAAATAATTAACAAAACGGTACAACAGCTCAAGGATGTTGTGCTACTAATTATCGGGCGAAAATTGTTTGATGGTAATGGCTTTGAGAATGAAAATGTCGATACAACAGTCACAATTGTGTAAACAGCACAAACTATTAAATTAAGCAGCAAAACTCTGGATGCCAGCTTCGTAAAATTAGCGTGGACGTTTGAATTCGAGCAGTTTGAAAATTCCCTCCTGCATGATTCACAATGATTCTCAACCTGGCAGTGTTTCAAAAGCCATTGCCCGCCCATGCGCGTTTCCTTTGAACAAAGATATTCTATACACGATACATCCAAAAATTTCTATGAAAAGTTTCACTAGTTTTTAACGGTAGTATATTTTTTAACATTTACATCATTTAATAACCTTTACACCGTATTAACAAAGCTACGCAATTCCTATCTTTAGCTCACAGGTAACCCAGTGCCCTGTAACCTATAGACACCCCGGGTATTGGACGAAACGTATCGTATGTTGGACAGGTAGTTTAATTTAGGAGTTTGTCTCTGTATGGCAATTAGCCAGGATGCTACCACTCCTGTAGAGAGGTGATGCAGCAGTCATGGTCAGGGCACCCCTAGCCTACATCCTAGTGGTGCAGTCTAATCTATTTACATATGCATTCTAATGGAACAGTATACTGTTGAATTTGAAACACCCGCTACTTACTGAAATTATGTACTCACATCACAATAACGTTATTTCACGTTAAATCACTATAATGAATAAATCATAGATGCTGGATGATGGTGATTGATTATGGCTCATGGTATAGGCAACATAAGAAATACCTTCAGGCTATGAAATCTGTATAGAAAATTATAGCAGACATGTGGTGGTTGCAATAACAAAATCAAAGGACCAGCATCATCCTTATTAATAGAATGCGTCATATTCGCTTTGGGATGGGAAATCCAAGAGAATTTAAAGAGATAGACGCCTTTCGAATGGTATTTTGATACCTGTAGCTTTATACTATACCTTATACTGAATAGTATAATTTGGTAGTAAGTTGAGTTTGACAGTTGTACACTTGCGAATCGTCGTAGCAGATTCTTTACATAAAGTGAGACGTTTCAAACGAATATTAATATTGACTTTACTGTGTTATTATTATTATTTCATTATTTATGCAGATCACAGTTTATTCAAATTTGATGATACAAATTTATACACAAAAACGTACACGTCTGCAAGGAATATCCCATCTGTTACTTTAAGCTATTTTATGCATGAATTAATTGCATATAGCTATTAGACTAGAACAGATACTCCGGTTAATTTAGATAGCGGATTTGAAATACCTTATGTGAACCTAACGTTATCCAAATAAGGTTTGGTTTAAATTGGTCAATATGACTACACACCTATACTTCCTATATTTTGATTTTCTCAGTAGTAATTATTTTCTGTTTCTCATTATAAGTAAATCGGTTATTTAGTTAATATATCTCTTACAATTAGACAGAGCATAAATTTCACTCATCTTAAAGGTGTCTTAAAACAACCTTTGTCGCACTAAACGTCTTAATGATGACTTTTGGACAATATGTGTTGTTAGAGTTCCTAGATTTCGTACAACACAATATACATAGTAACAGTGTTCCGAGAAACAATCAACACAATAACTGCTAGTTATAATTACGAAACGCCACACTTAGTTACAGGCACACAGTAAATTTGCGATCGGAAGTTGATAATGTATCGTAGTGCCGACCGCAGTAGTTATTATTAATCATGAAAAATATTTAAGTAAGTAAACTAGTGTATATTAAAATACTAATTGGCACGAAATTATATAAATTAGAATGTAAGTTTTACTTACGAAAATAATATGACTCTTTGAAAATTCTTATAACTCTTGCCTGACTTCTCAACTTTACTTCACTAATACGCTCCTCGTATATTCGCGTTTTTCCTGAGCTCTGTTTTTAAGCGATCGTGCCGAGAGGGGAAGGCTTACCCCATGCTTCTGCCTTTCAGCGAGTATGTTATTCGCGCTTTGCGTGTTACAACGGAGTAGGGGATTTCCGTAATATCGTTCTCTTGCTTATTATTACGTCACAGAACCCCGGATGTGTGATTATACAGAGTCGAATGTACTGCTGTTGGTATTGAAGAGAAGTTCACGAAACGTTAGCCTGCAGCGTGGTAAAACTCCAAGCCCACGCATGCGTCAATTCCAGCGCCTTGATAATTGGCTTAATAAATGCTTGTATCAATTCGCCTTTGGAATGTGTCGTCAAATGCACGCAATTTGGTCTTCTTATTTACACGCTCGTCTATACTGATGAGAATCAAGAAGTACTTTGCTACAATAAGTTTTGTTGTTGTGTTTTGTAAATATTTACTATAGAAAGGTACTCTGACAAACCGACTGATTCACTTGGAGTATGGAAAAAAAAAGAAAAAAGCAAAAGTAGTGTGTGGAGTGAGAAGCCGAAGAACAGGAGAACTTCTTATTGTCTGCATATTTCCTCCTGTGTCACATTGTGGTTCTATTCTTATCAGTCGTAGGTTGTTTAATCAGATGTGTCTGCAGCATATACTTAATTTGATTTATTATTAAAAGTAAATGTTTGTCTTAGCTGTAAAATTATTTCACTCACAAGAAAATCGGAAGGTATCCTTCCTTCAACGAAACTGTTTGTCTACTGCAATGCTGCGTCCTTCAAGTCGATGCACTTTTTCATTGAGTTTACTTTCTCGACCAGTATCCACGAGTATTGCAGCTTGATGTTACCGTACAAGCCCAATACTCCATTCCTTGGATATTCTCGTTCAAAAATGTTTAAATTCCATGACGGTTACTGACCATTTTGAGCCTCTGTTGGGAATCCTGTAAAAATATTTCGTAATTATTGATGTCAAGTAACTGTGAATATCCTTTTTCCAAAGCGAGACAAAATGCACTCTGTACACTAACTGTAAACAGATTCGACCGTCGATTCCTACTTTCATTAGCACGGTCGGTACAAGTCCCTTTATTTACTATAGTTACTACAGCATACTTGTGATACGAATCTTACAATTTCCCACTGAGCTAACTAGATGGCGACACTATACCGTTACCCACAGTGTACTATGCTATACATACAGTTTATTAGGAATTTTCAAATATATTAATTAACTCATTCGTCACAAATATTACGGAGTATAAAAATCTACAAGAGTCAATTAATTAGTACACATGAAAAATAGTAATCATAAAGTAATTACAAAATTTATAACCCTGATTCATTACTACAAATATTTATTCGTAATATTGAAATATTACGACTTGTTCTTCTCAGCATACCTAAATGAATGCTCTCAAGTTCGTAAGATCCCACGTAACATAAATTGGCACATCGATGACAATGATTCTAAGCTTTCTTACTCTTTTGTTTATCTCTTGCGTCTTTCACTCGAGGTGATGGTGGGGCTCGCACCATTTGTGTTGCACATTCTTGCCGATGGCGAGTAGTCGCGCACTGTCTCTCCTTGAGAATAGTGTCGATCGCTAGTTTTAGTAGTGTAGTGTAGTAAAGGAACGAAAAATTAGTTTACCTGTTGACGGAATTAGGAAGAACTGATTTGTGAAAAATGGCTCCTTTGAATTTAGCAGACGATCAGCGCTTCGCTCTGATGAAGGTAACGTGAAGGGGTTAATGTCACAGTGAAACACGTCAAATACGAAAAAGCAACTTATCTCTGCATGCTCTACAATAATCGGATAATAACTCATACTAAATAAAAGTAAACTTAGATAATACAAATTGGAGTAACCGTTCGATAATATCTACACAAATGATCGACCAGTTCCGTTGTCGTTTTGAAAAATACTTTTCGCAAGGTAATATAATATTACAGTATTGTAACATCATTAACGATTAAATAAAAATCCGTTATAGTAATTCAATGATAATGAAATTAGTTTGTTTACTTCATATAATTCGTACAATTTCAAAAAGGGTTAAACAATACATTAAGTCAGTGACCTATTATCATACTGTTACTGATTTGAATTAAATATCGCAATCCCGATAAGAATCGATTGATTTATCATGTATTATCATAGCACCAAGTTCTACGACCCGTGAAAAAATTCATTGCAAGCCTTTATTGTTAAAGAAATTACGAAAAAAAAAAAAAAAAACAGATAATATACCAAAGTAATTATTACTCGATAATGTAACGACAAAGTAAGTTTTTAATAACAATAACCTTGGAACCAAAGTACGTCAATCCAATCGTTTTATGCTTAAGCCGGTTTGAATTTATTTTTCAAGTAAAAAATATTGCCTGAAGGATGAGGAAAGACAGTCATAAGTTTATACATGTATGATGCTATTACATACTACCACCATATAGGTGAAACAAGACATGCGAGATGTATCTTCAAATATGCAGGAACCAATCACAATCTTCATCCTGTCATTTGCTATACAGTTTCATGCATATAGGGACAATTTTGTTGCATAAATTTCATCTCATTAAAGCTCTTTTCACGTATGACCTACATGTTTTTACGTAATGAAGAATACCAAAGACGTTAAAGTTCCTCCGTGATGTTCATAGCGAATATCATTCATATTGTACGCGCATCCTTTCGCCGTCGTTGCAACAAATAGTACAGCTCATTTGGCACTTGTCCATAATAGTTAAATAATTTTACGAACAACGTAGCTGATCTTGAAAATGACGTCATATGGTTCTAAAAAATATGTCAACTTAATAAAACGATAATAGAAAGTGTCTACAAAACTAGATAATATGTATAGTTATATAATATATGTATATATATATTAGTATCACGGTCAGCTGTGCAGTAATAGCCAAGAACCGGTATGTAGATAAACACGTGAGATAACTGGTAAGCAAATTTGTTGGAAAGAGTAAAAAGTGCAATTTTTATATTGGAGGTAAAACGAGAAATTACATGTATAAGCAATTTATGAAATTGTGGAAATCATTCAGTTGAGAAAATGTCATTATAATAAATATTTTTCAGCAGAATGAGCTTACATGGAAATTTTCATAATCGTTCGTTTGGCTTCGAACTATCGGATTGATTATGCAAAATATAATAAACTAATATATTCACCATAATCGATCTGTTCGCATTATAATAGACTGTCGGTACTGGTAGATTATATTTTCCTCGGCAAACAAGGGGACACCTCAGTGCATGAAATATTCTGACCCCAGCCGTGAACTTTGTCGGTTCATTATTCGATCGACGACCAAATACGGTGTGAAAAGTCATCGCTTTGGCGCATCCTTTTATTGTTTTATTTTCACATGGGTGTTTTTCTCGACGAAGCATTGAAACTGGTAGGGAAGCGATAAAAATTTACCAAACTCTCAAATATATACGGTTCGACAGAATTTGATTGGATCGCCCAAGCCCTAGACGTGTGTCGCAATGCTAAAGAAACTTGGTCGAGTCTCGTGCCATTCTTATGACTAGATTTTACATGCGGAAGTACATTTGGTATAAGGCGCTAATAAGTTAGAAAGTTTGTACAGTGTTCGGGCAGTAGATAATATTGTTCCCTTACGTAAACGAGAAATTGAGATTATTTTTCTATGGATTTTGTATGTTTTTATCTAATAAATTCAAAAAAAGAGAACGTATAAGGATCAAACAACAAGATCATGGATTGCATTTGCACTCATGATGCAATTCTACTTGAACAATTCTATTTTTAAAGATCAATATCATATGTTAATCAGTTGCACACCTAACGCTTAAGTAACAATTGGTAACATCTATTAAGTAATAAGAATTTTATTGAATGTCAATATAATTGTTTGAGTCTGATCGTTCAATGCGGTTTGAAGCAGACAGTTTATGTTATGGCGGGCATTGAACTATCTAGGAAATAAAGAAAGGAATCTCGTCTACGACTTAGGTACATGTACGTAACAAGTGTGAAAGACTAAATACTTGAAACTTTTACAATTTTTTGGTATATTTATATGACAAGTATCATCTGGGCTATGTTTGTTACCAAGTAACGACAATTTAATTCGTTAACTAAAGAGAGATTGCTCGATCGTTGTTCTACTGACACAATTATTTTCGTTTCGACTGATAGCTGCTATAACCGAGTAAGTCGATGCAGTCACACTTTTTTCCTTTCTTTCTCCTTTGTACAGTGTTTTGAGAGAATACAATCGCACGAAAACATAGCGCTAGTACATCTATGTGAAGTGTATCAAATTTTTAGTGGCGAACGCGTGAAACATGTAAATTTATAGATTTATTTTATAGCTTAGAGTGAAAGGAATTAGCATGAACGCAAGGACAGCTAGAATTTAGATACAGTAAAGGTTGATGTTAATTTTAAAATGATATGATTGGTATAGGATTTCGGATAATTTCGACAGGGAGTTATTATGTATTAACTCTCTGGCCGCGAGCGAATATTTAGATAGTCAATGAGCTTCTGTTAGGAATGAAGAAAGTATACGTAGAAACATTTGCCACGTGCGTGTATTACGTATTAGTGAACTTGTTATTGTCAAAAATTAATTTCTTATGATTTGATCATTATTGAAGCGAAAGTACTGAATATTTATAAGTCTGATTTACTAAATTCGATACGAGTCTCATTCATAGTATATTTGATTAATCTACGTTTTTTGAACATATGAATTGAAGTTTGTGCATGCTAATTCCTTGAAAATTTGTATTACTATTCTTGTTGCAGCTTAGACGTAGCGTGCACGAGGTTTTGCAGCCACATCATGATGATCATTTTTTACTTCGTTGGCTCAGAGGTAAGACAAGAAATGAAAGATTGATTTAATTATTTCAGTAAGCTCCATGAATCTTTTTGTTGGTGAAATTTTTGTTCGTCAAAATTTATCCAAAGTTCCGCATGGTATACTGTATCCGAGTAATATATTTTACCATTGTTTTTCAGCTAGGAAATGGGACGCTGTGGCTGCTGAAAAAATGCTTCGAGACGTGAGTATGCATTTATATTGATATTTTCTTTAGCTGTTTAGCGTCAGACTTTAATCCTTGTGTTAACGTAAGTCAAACGAAACGAGTCGTGCTGAACACAAATGACGGTCTGAGAAAGTCGAGGAAACGATTATAAGGTGGAACGGGCATTCTCCTTATTTGTGAACAGCATTAAGCACTTTAACAGATTCGATGCAGTAACGAGAAAATCATTTATTACAATTAAATGAGATTAACAAGCATGACTGTGAAAGCAACTCTCTCTCTGTGTTATTATAATGCCATTTAGTCTGAAAAAAAATGATGCTATAAAACAAACAGGCTCACCTATTTCAAGAAAAATGATTATATTAGTATAATGTATAGAAATAACTGAATTATGAATTCTTTTACCGACAGTCCTTGGAGTGGAGAAAACAATGGGAAGTTGATAAACTGGAAGAATGGGATCCACCTCAAATCCTCAAGGATCATTTACCGCATGGACTCAGTGGCTTCGATAAAGATGGAGCACCAGGTAGACAATTAACTGAAAAATTGTATAAAGACTATAGGTTTGAACTGATCTTTGTTTTTCTAGTTGTCATAACTCCTTTCGCTGGTTTGGATATGTATGGTATTCTTCATGTGGTCTCTCGAAGAGATATGATTTGCATTACTATTCAACAACTTGAACGTTATTTAAAAATCTGCGAGGAACAGGCCAAGAAACATGGAGAGGCAGCTGGACAAATCACAGTCATCTTCGATATGGAGGGATTTAATCTTAGACAGTATATGTGGCGACCAGGTATGTTATTCTCCTCGAGGTCGTGAAATCACACGTTCATGTACTTAATTTTCTGTAATCATCAAGAAGTACTACGTGAGGCATGCTTTTTTGATTTTAGCTGGCGAAGTTGTTATTGCGCTTATTCAAATGTATGAGGCCAATTACCCGGAAATCTTGAAAACGTGCTTTATCATAAACGGTAATATATGTATATGTATGATTTATGAATAGGAAAATCAGATATTTTGGCATTTAGATTATACGTTGTTACATACGAATTTTGCTCTGTAGCTCCTAAAGTATTTGCTTTGGCCTTTTCCGTTGCTAAAAAATTCATGAACGAGTACACTTTGTCCAAAATTCAAATACACAAAGCTGATCCATCCAGATGGAAACATGCATTATTAAAAGTCATTCCAGAGGATCAGATACCAGTACACTTTGGTGGTACTCTTACTGATCCTGATGGAAATCCCCGGCTCACAACCAAGGTAATTGATCATTTATATAACATGTAAGAGTTTGTGGAGATTGACTGAGTATATAAATTGTGCAGATTTGTCAAGGTGGTAAAGTACCGAAGGATCTTTATATAAATAAAGCAGAGAAGGATAAATCTAATGATGATTTTACTACAGTCACTGTACGCAAAGGAGATAAACTTAAATTAGATTTTAAACCAGCTCAAGTTGGATCATTTTTAAGGTAACAAAATAAATGCTTAGTAAATAAATGCAGTCACTTGCGTTTATGTAAATTTGCTTTAATGATTTATTATAGTTGGGAATTCAGAACTGAAGATCACGATATTAAATTTGGAATTGTGAGGAAAAACCATGATGGTGGACAAACGGAAATTATACCGATTCATAGAGTGGCTGCACATCAACTGGATGAGATCGGTATAGTTACCTGCGAAGTGCCAGCTACTTGTAAGTACATAATGATTGTTGTTCTGAGACCAGAACAGCAAAAAAAACTCGTTCATCTTTGGTCCTATGACGGCAATGGATGTTACTTCTTTCTTATTTCAGATTCCGTCGTATTTGACAACAGCTATAGTCTTTTACGGAATAAGAAAATACATTATTCGGTACGCGTTCTACCACCCAACGAGGGATTAGATGATCTTGCTCTTACAAACTCGTAAAAATAAGCAAATTAGTTCGAGTGAACGGAGCATTAAGAGAGTGAAAATTTTGTTACTGTACTTAAAGCATGAGAATGTGCGAAACGCAACAAATTTAAATGGAGTTGGAGAAATCTGTGTGGTGCAACGTCTGATAATCAAAGTTGCATTACGTATTTTGCACATAGGTATTTTTTTTAATTAATTAAGGCATGGGTGTAGTCATATATTGCCCTGGTTAGAATTATGGGAGATTCTATAAATGAATCTTCTTTGATATGAATCTTGTAATTATTTAAGGATCTTATAGAAAAAATTAATTTTTTATTAAGTAAAAATGTATAAGCTAAATACAGCCTTACGTATTAGATATAAATGTTTAATATATAATCACTTGGGCACATAAGATTTCAGTAAAGGACTTTTTTATATCCTTAATTATGTTACTCTTATGGACTTACGTGCTTGTCATTTATCCCATTAATAAACCATGCATGATGTATACTAATTATCTTCATCTGTTACCAACATTTCAACAAGGTCTGCATCTAAGCACTCATCACCTTCTAAACGTTTTTGTGTACCCCATCTTGCAAGTGTAGGTAAGACATTTAGTTTGGTCCTCGCATCTATACGGAATGGACACTTCAGATCCTTCCAACTAAAAAATAATTTATTTGGATTCATTATGAATTTTGCTTGAATTGTGAAATATTATAAAGATTATACGTACAAGGGTCTATCTCCAACTTCTACGTGAATGAAATGTGATTTTTCAGGTGCAGCACTCAATCCTTTCTCAATAAAAGGCTCAGCTGAAATGAAAGTAGCATTTGTGCTCAATAAATATTCACGTTAACATACAACTCCTATAGAGGAAGTAAAAATAATTGGAAATTGGTTAGTTATGTTTGTGGCACAAAGTTTTTCGCGTATACATAAAGGATATTATACTTAATATATTCTTTTTAGTTTATTCTGATGTGAAAAACATACCATACTAGATAAAATATCTGGATGGATATGACAGACAATTAATTACACCCTATTCATGCAACAATTTGTTTGGATACTGAATAAATAAGTCATATTTATAATGACACATACGAAACTGCGAAATGAAGACAAATGTATCTGAAGCAATAACATCAAAATGTAAGTGCCGGAATGAAGGTTGAGTTACGCAGATTTGCGAAATAATTACCTTCAACGCAGTCAGGACACCAGCTACTACCATTAGGTAATTTCGTTCCACTATAGAGAACATGAATAGGTCCATCAGCTTTGAAATTTTCCATAAATTTAATGAAATTCTCATAACCTTCTACGTGATGCCGTACCACCATTTTCGTCGATTTTTGCCTATTAAAAATATAATGCGCGACACGCCTACTGCCTGTGGTGAGCATATACTGCCCGTTACAGTGCAAGGATCAATTACAGATAAGAGTAGTATCGTTGAACTTCAATCTATTACTCATAGATTCCTAATACCGGACCGAAGCAAAAGCTAGCGAAAGCTTTGAACGACTCTCTCACTGATAATGTTGCTACAAATACATACCACATGTACAAACCACGAGCAATGTCGCCAACATTGATCACCTATATTCTGCATTGTTGCACAATTTCCGATATTTTTCCTAAATATGAAATCATTACTTATTTATTATGTGTATAAAGAAAGTGTCATACAACCACACCGCAAAACAATCCTTGATAAAGAGCATCATTACAAGAATTTAAAATAAACAACAGGAATCTGTCACAACTGACACGAGATTCTAACAATTTGTATCTTAATGTTTTCAAGCTTCTTCAAGGCGATATAAATGTGAAACAAAGAATTTCTTGCCTACATAAATTCTGTCATATATTCTTGAAAAGATAGAACTTTCTAAGGATACGAAATGGCTATTAAAACTACCTAATTTTGAATCTATTATAAGAATACGCGCATCGGAAAAATTGTCAGCACTGTCTGGCTTTCCTTATTGGTAAAGAAGGAGTGATCGTTCATAGCGGTTGGTGGAAAGTATCTCCTCTCCCACTGTGCAGAATTAAGTGGGGAATGGGATTTCCCACCAATGGATAGGTTTCCGAGTGTACCAGGTATAGGCCCGTGGTGAACGAGTATTCCAGGCGTGCGAGTCTTGTACAAATATTTCGCGTTGAACAATATTGTTCAGTAGTAAGTGCGAGGGCTGCGCGACAAATCCTTCGTTACAGTCCGGAGTGTATTGTTAAATGTGATATCGTTTTACGCAGAGAATGGCCGCAGTATTCGATATCGAACTGCACGACGGAGACACGGTCAACAGGGACGAGTCCGACGACGACATTATCGAGATCGGCGAGGTAAGTTTTTCAAATTGCTGTAAACAAACTAATAGAATTTTTCCATGTTACTTTCATCTTTACTACGTAACTATTGTGAGTGGCACGTCCTTGTAATTTTTGGGTGCTACTGATTATAATACTGGCACGAGTATATCGTGCTGTCGGAATTCAGCCATGCCTTCTCTTGTTTGCAGGGAGAGTACGATGCCAATCCAAACGTTAATGAAATAATTGAGTGAGTATTTCTGGCAAGTTGTAATGCTTGCGTTCTCGCCTTTGTCCACGTGCCCGAGGCGCGTCTTATCTATTGAGTCACGCCACTGTTCACGGTACTGATACACATCGGGAGCCAGCATTTGTCTGCTTGAGCTTTGTTTATATCAGCCATGGCGTACCATTAGTTGGCCACCATGTGTTTTGTATTTACTGCCTCTACACCCCATTCCAAGCAAAAGAATTATTCTACTGTCAGAGACTTTTGCTGATACCATAGAAATTCTTATGCATTTGTTGTTGCTATTAGTTTTCTTTTCTTATTTCTTTTTGCTATGCAGACATATGCTGGTGGGGGAAGGACGTCTTATGTAGTATGCAATGATTGTACAAAAAAAAGCAGTGGTGCAATTTTATGACTTCTATTCACATGCACCACACTTAATGTTTATGGCGAAATTGTTTCTTTTGTTCTGAAATATTTAAGTTAATTGATGTTTTTGCTCAAAAAAAAAACAATTATTTGTCAATATGTTAATCTTGTAGTGACATATGTGTTATTAATGTTTTATTCTAATCTTCATTAATATTATTCGTACATTTATGATAAGCTAGAGGTAAAGAGCCAATAATCAAGTCAAAATAAAATCATGAATTTTTCATTGATAGAACTGAGGGTGTTGAGGCTGTGCCTATATCAGAACAGAATGTTAATCGTGGAAGGGAAAGGGCTGGCCCTCAGGATTTTGAGCTATGTAAAGTAATTGGAAAAGGTGGATATGGAAAGGTCTTCCAAGTACGCAAGATCACAGGCAATGATAGTGGCACTATTTTTGCCATGAAGGTAAGGCTTTACTTTGCTGTGCACTGATAGAAATGCATGAAACGATTATTATTAATTTTTTTTATAAAACAGGTTTTGCGTAAAGCATCTATTATAAGGAATCAAAAGGATACTGCCCACACCAAAGCAGAGAGAAACATTTTGGAAGCTGTCAAGGTAACTTGTAACTTTAAAATGATCTACAAGAGTATGTTTAATGTAACTTTATTTACATATATTTTTATATGCCTCACAGCACCCTTTTATTGTCGATCTTATGTATGCTTTTCAAACCGGTGGAAAATTATATTTGATACTTGAATACATGTGTGGAGGAGAACTCTTTCGCCATTTAAATGACGAAGGCATTTTTTTGGAAGATACAGCATGGTATGATATATTAAATTACTCCATTGCAATCTTACAACAATAAATAAGAGAGCCACAGGCTAAATAGTAATATTCTTACAGCTTTTATTTATCAGAAATTATACTGGCTCTGCAACATCTTCACCTTCAAGGAATTATTTACAGGTATGCTAGTAGTATTGTATTGCCTTCCAGGATATAGAAGCAGTTATATTTTATGCAACATTCGTTTCCAGAGATTTGAAGCCAGAAAATATTTTGTTGGATGCCGAAGGGCATATCAAATTGACTGACTTTGGTCTGTGCAAGGAACATATACAAGAGGGCACTGTAACTCACACATTCTGTGGCACCATAGAGTATATGTAAGACTATAGAAATTTTTTATCTGACTTTAAAGACTGTCTGGCATTCTATATATAAATATTTGTTCAAAGGGCTCCAGAAATCTTAACTAGAAGTGGACATGGTAAAGCCGTAGATTGGTGGAGTCTTGGTACTTTGATGTATGACATGCTCACAGGCTCAGTAAGTGTATTCAATAATAGTATTCCTGAACTTGAACAAATTAATTACTAAATGCAATCTTATAAATGAATCATAACAATTATCACAGCCACCTTTCACATCGGACAACAGACGGAAGACCATAGAGAAGATTCTTCGCGGCAAATTAAACTTACCACCATATCTAACACCGGATGCTCGAGATCTTATTCGTAAATTATTAAAGGTTCGTAGCATATAAACAAATCAAAAAAAGGAAACCACCCGATCATCACTCTCTAATCAGTCCTTCCAATTTATTAAATTCTATTCAATAATTTTATCCAATTTCCATACCCACCTTTAGATGTTTCTCCTCTTTCGAACTTTCCACGAATCCCATATAAAAACTCTAAGGTAAAAAGTTACAAGCAGTGCTAACCAGTTACCCCAAAAAGATATTGCAATAATAATGAAATTTTTCATACAGCGTCAAGTTGCTCAGCGATTGGGATCAGTTCCAGCGGATGCTGAACAGATAAAAAATCATCAGTTTTTCAAGCACATCAACTGGAACGACGTTATATCCCGTAAACTGGAGCCGCCATTCAAACCAACCCTCACAAGTGAGGATGACGTGTCTCAATTTGACAAGAAATTCACAACTTCAGCTCCCGTAGACTCACCAGCAGAATACACATTGAGTGAATCAGCTAATAGAGTGTTCCAAGTGGGTCCCAATCATAATTGTTTTTAACCTTTAAAAATCACTCAAAGAGATCACGACCTCAACCTTTGCCTTTCTCGTGTCACTCCATGACCCTGTCCGTCTAGGCATTCACTTAATCTCGACACTTTTTTATTTTCAGGGTTTCACATACGTCGCTCCAAGTATTCTCGAAGACATGTACTCACAGCCGCGAGTAATAAATGCCCGCAGTCCTCGCAGAGGACACATGCGCGGATTCTCACCACGCGGAACCCACATTCATCTTAATTCTTCCCATTTACCCAATCACAGGTAAGTACGAAATAATTAATTCCCCTGTTTAGAATTTTACTGCGTAAGCATTAGACGTCAGCATATACATATGCCTGGCTGCATATTCTGACCTTGGTGGATTAAGTTCTCGCATCTTTCTCAGGCACAACGGCGTGGGACACAATAGCATAGAAGACACGGAGATGATTGAGATAGGCTAACTGCCAGTTATCTCATAACGGATAACGTTTAGCAGTTTATCGCCTAACTGCTGGGCTTCCCGTTACCGATGCCCGAGAGTCTCAGGGAGGGATTTTATAAATGCTTTAGACTGGTTAACGTCGGCATCGGTCGTGAACGATCGACCCGATCGACACTTGGACGCCCAGTAGTTATGCTTAGCTAATTAATTACATTATTATTTAATTACATGTAACGAATTATTACGGATATATTAGTTAAGAGATTATGCTTGAGTAGCAGCGGCGCTGCCAGCAGATAGCCCTTTAATAATGGATATTATGAGTACGATCAACGCGCGGATCATAATGACGCTAATTTTATTTTTTTCTGTGTCCACCTGTCAGAGAAGATATATTTCGGTGGACACACACGCGTGCGCGCGTACGTACGTAAGTACGTACGCTTCAATTTAACAAATTCTGCGCATATCGAGTCCAACTTTGTGGTACCCATTTTGTTTTATACTCTTTTAATGATCGCGTATGCGCACAGCGTATATACACTGTGATTGCGTCTATATAAATATATTATAAAATTTAGAGACATTTATATCGAAACAATCATTTTTCGTGCGCCAACAGTAGGACAGATAGTAGATGAGTAAATCAGTTGCGTGTATCGTTTTTTTGTACGCAGGTTAAATACGATTGATCGTCTCGCGAACGAAAGAATAACTGTGAAAAAATTATATCGAAAGGCCTCTAAGGTTTCTATGGCTGCACCGCCGCTAGCTTAAAGCTTGTTCCACACCAATTGTTCATTAAATAAGCGATCTGCAGCAGTAAATTATCGTTTATCGGTAGAATCATTATGCAACGATACCGACTGTACTGGGATTTGAACGTTCGAGCCACAAAACGTGAACGTTGATATAATAATTGATAATAATAATAAACTGCACAAGATCGATACATCGTGTGAGGGACAGAGGAACTCTTGAAATATTGTGGAAGCATATGAAAACGTCAGGCAAGGAATTGGCAACGTGCAACGGACAAGTATATAAAAAGGGAAGAAATTTAAGAAAAGACACATTGAAGTTCCTACGATCATTGATATCGACAACTTACGACGTTATTACGTATCCGATCGAGATTATCGAAGCCTACCCCACGTGTCACATTGATATTACTTAATTTTTTTTAATATTTTGCCTTTTTAAAATCTGTCTCGATAACGAGAAACTCCAGAGGGCTTCCCGTCGGCCGGTGTGCCATTCACTGTTAAACGGTAGGAACCAAAAGAAACGAGAACCGAAGCCGCGAACCGGACTTGAGAGAGATAAACAAGGAATGAAAAATAAAAGTATAAATACATTTAACGACTATATAACGTACGACGTTCCTTTCCACGTTGAGAAAGGGTATCGTTAACTAGACTCAACTGAAGATTCGTGCCTATGCCATTAATTACGTCTACGCCAAAAAAGGCGTCGGTCCTCTTTATAATTAAAATATCACGACTACGACTATGCTTACTACTGAGACGACGACGACGCTGACGCCGACGCCAGGCGTCGCAAGCAACGTTACATACGCAACCAATCGCGGTCCACGAGATTCGTGTATTTTTAACTGTTGGTTCTATTCAACCAATGATTATAATTAAAAAACATAACCGATCAAGCGACAATGAGAATTAGCAAACGCAAGATACTACGGGGATATGCAAATCCAACGTCTACTATGTGGAATTGCCCAAGAAACAGATTACGAAAACTGCCCAAGTGTTCACAGGTCGCCATAGCCGGCTAATAAACAAAATCTTACCTTTTACATAATACTTAAGGCGGTCGGTGGGCGTCGTGTTTTTTCCTCTTGGCTATTTTTTTTTAACATGCCATTTCTTATGTCAGTGTTAAGTTATACAGTTAGTGACTCTTCTTCCGTGACTGCCTTAAGGCAAATGGACAGTTGACTATTAGGAAAAGAACTCACGGATTTCTCAAAATGACTCTCTTAGTTTTTTAATGGCTGACGTCGCCCTTTCGACTGCGTCCACACGATTGCATACACTTACTCACATGCATACTGATTTATTATATATAAGTGCATATACATTAATGAATAAGATTGTAATATTCGTAAATGATTGTATTATATGATAATGCGAAAGTCATCGGCGTCATTGACTACGTTCGGCGAGCGTCTTGAGGTCACCAATACTTGCAATACGAAATTTTTTATGTGTATGTCTGATCGATTGATACATATGTATGTGCCTATGGATTTATCTGAAAGATTACGAATCAATTTTCCAGGTATGATATTGTAAAGCGTATCAAAAGAAATACTTTGTCACTTCGATGAATCTATCTGTGAAGCTCGCGGTGCGTCGTTGAGAAGACGTCGCAGGCGTCGCGACGCGTAACATATGACGATATAATAATTAAGAAACGTAGACGTTAAGAATTGACATTGTAGTATTGCGAGTTAACGCTGCTAATTGTTTTTTTTCCTCTTGCTGTCTCTCTTTTCTATTCTTTATCGTCCCTCTTTGCAGAGTCGATTCTTATAAAGTTTTGTTAACGTTTGTAATATCTATATTTAGTCTTTACTGTTGACGCGGTGTCCATCGACGGTAATGCATTTTTTGTGAAAGGGACACGTGGCGATTTAAATTAACGATTGATTCTTTTTATTCTTTTGTTTTGGTGCGAGACGAAAATGTGCTGTGAGGGGCTCCCGTAATGTCGACCCATTTTATAATATTTAGAGAGAACAAAGTAAAAGAAAAAGATTGAGCACGTGAATTAATATTTTATTCGTTGCTTATTTAATTGATAATCGGTATCACTAATCATACTTGATAAATCTACAATCGAAATTAGATTAAATTTATTAACGGAATATAACGGTGGAATAAAAATTTGTGCGGGGTTGGGAGAGTTTAGAGTGTAAGAATACGATTTTTTTCGGTCCAGTCAGAACGAAGAAATAATTGTGTAAGTGGTTTCTTCTCTAATTGTAACCTGAGAAATAAGCGATTGATTTTTATTGATCGAATTACGTATACCACAGCCTTATACAATTAGTGTAACGAGAAGATACACTCTTTCTCCCCACCCTCTCTCTCTCTCTAAGTCTCTCTCTATCGATTATTAATCGTGTGCATAATCAAATAGCTTGTAATGCCACGTTCATTAGTTGATGGCAGATAATTATGTATTATCGCAATTGTTTGTTTTTCTTTTTTTTTATTAAATCATTTCTCTCAACACCAAGAAATCATAACAAAAACTCAGTATTGCGTCGTTGCACAAATTCCGTTTGAATCGAGGATCGCTGTACCTCAAAATATCGTTGGCATTTTTGTACGTTCGATTTAGACATATTCATATACTGTTTGATGCTTCCAGTTAAAGTTATAAGCGTTAAGTGCACGCCTTGACATTTTAATATGACATTGAAATCACATTATTAGAAAGGCAATACGATTCGTTCGGGACTTCGAAAGAACATAGATTGAAAACTGTTCGTTTATGTTTCATGCTCGGATTGAAATGAATGTTGTTTTGTACATTTCGCATTAAAAAATATCTATCAGCTATGTCGAATTGTAGTTACCATCGATCGTTCGAAAATATGTTTATCATACGACTCCAAAACAGTCTAGTAAATAAACGAAATACACGGCGTCATTCGTAACAGTAAATTCGATTAAGTATTAAGGCTGCTTTTCAGTCGATTTTTGAACGTAGAAAAATAGCACGCGATCTTCTCGTGTATTATTTTTTCTAGACGGAGAATTGGCTGAATAGTAACTGTAATTAATGAGCGAACAATCGCTAATTTAGTTTCTAATGTAATCATATTTATTTGATTACAACTTTGTAATATGTAACGTGAATACAGAGCTATTTTAAATAAATATTATTCATATCGTCGTGGTAGGTACAGTTGACGCCAATGCGAAAGCACTATTCGTATCTTTCTTTTCGTCACATACGGTATTATTAGTACCGAAAGAAACGCTATTGTTAATAAAATTGGAAACTTTAATTTTGAATATACGTTAAAAGGTTTACACGATCCTATGTAATTGATGGATCCGATACTTATTAGATAATCGTGTATTGTGTGGAGCTAATCGCTTCTTGGCATTCATTGTAATTAAGGTAGTTTACTTAATACGATTAATACTGTACAATAAAGTCGTGAATGCTTTGAAATTACGAATAACGTCTTTTAATGACTCGCATGCAAGAATTTTTCTCAAGTTTTGCCCTAAAAAATCCTACTGGGTCTAATAAGCGTATTGAAATTTAAAATTATTCATTTACATTATATCCGTTAGTATTTCACTCCATTGTTATGAATCATTGGATTAAATGATTAGAACGTTCCTTATCTATGTTATATATTCGGTATTCTTGGATATATTAATATAATACTTACGTTGTCTTGGCTTTTCAAACAGTCCGAATGCTTTTCTTCCGATTGGCTGTTTCGTAATGGCGGTTCACTACGCGCGGTACGATTCATGTGTTCTAACCTAATTTTGTTTATTGGGAAAGACTGATGTTGTAGATCGTGAAAATTTATGTGAACCTGTCTTTTACGTATTGTGGTTTTACACTGCATAATGGAAGTAACTGTAGGTGACGTGGCGATGCCGGGAGATATTATAAAGGATATTTCAACACATAATGCCAAGGATAAAATAATATTAGGGCCAGGACTTCGTCGTGATGGCGACGTCATTGTTGCAAGTAAAGCTGGTGTTTTGCGGAAAGGCCAATCTGCCACCTACTATATTGACAATTACCAGAAGAGGTTTGGCAATTTAATATATGATTATTGTATTTTTGTAATTAGTCAATTAAAAACATTCAGTAAGCCTTACTTGTTCGTCGTTTCTATAGGTACATTCCAACCCGAGGTGAAAATGTTGTGGGTATAGTAACTCAAAAGGCTGGAGACATTTTTAAGGTTGACATTGGAGCTAGTGAACAAGCAGGCCTTTCTTATATGGCTTTTGAAGGCGCTAGTAAAAGAAATCGACCTGATGTTCAAGTTGGTGATGTAGTCTTTGCAAAACTATTGGTTGCAAGTAAAGATATGGAACCGGAATTAGTTTGTGTAGATTCTCTTGGAAAGAAGGGAAAATTAGGTGTATTGAGTTCAGATGGCATGTTGTTTACATGCTCTTTTAGTCTTGTAAGAAAGATTCTCAATCCTGACTGTCCATTACTCAAAATGTTGGGAATTGAACAAGCATACGATGTTGCAGTCGGTATGAATGGAAGAGTCTGGATAAAGGCAAGATCGGTTCATGAGACAATAGCAGTTGCTAATGCAATTCTTGCTGCAGAATACACAGCACTGTCAGAAATGAACTCTCTGTGTAATCGTATAGCAAAAACGCTACTACAGCAGAGATAACAATAGATGCTTTATGGTACTCCAAAGAATCCTGTGTATTTATTGTATCGATATTTGTGATAATTTTTGTAAATAAATTTTCATGACTTAATCGACGTTATTAATTTGCCTTACATATCAATTACAGTGACAAAAGGTAGACCAAAAGATACAAGTATTAGATATAATGCCATTGAAAATACATTGGTTGTGTACAATATTATATTAACTATGGTGGAAACAGTAGCTTGTATAATCATTAGATTAACATTAGTATCAAATGAAATAAGTGGTACTTTTTTTTTCATATTTCATTACTTTTTCTTGATACTCTCTTACCGTCTTGAACAGTGTCCTCTATACTCTGTTAATATGATTGTATTCGATAATCGAGCTGCAGCAGAGGAGTTGCAAACCTAGAATCCACTCTGCCTTGCTCAGGTACAACAATTCATCTGATTACGCAACAAAAAAAGTCTACGCCACAGTAGCTAAGAGCCATCACCAATAAAAGTACAAGCTTATTCATCATTAAGACACACCGATAACATCATGAAACAATTATTAATAAAAACGAACATGATTGATCTCTTAAGAATAACATCAGCAATCTCCTCCACAGCAATTCGATTTTCAAAAATGACCACTGAATTCACAACCCCTTTTGTCTCACTCTCTGATTAATAAGCAAGCCTTAAAATAAACAACCATTTTAAGTTGTAGTAGGTATCAATATTGCATAATACGTTCTAATATATAATATTGATGATAGGTACAAATCTAAACATAGAGAGTCGGTGCTGTAATAATAACATGAGAGAAATGAGTACGCAGTATCTTTTCTGATATGTACCTAAGGTTTGTCATCAAATGTATTGCAATAGTGTGATCCTAATAACACATGATTAATCTCACAAAGCGCTGATAGATACTCACGCGCGCGATTACTTTCTTTCATTTCATTCGGAAAATACAATAAAGAATTTGTCAATTAAGATAGGAGTGTCACACTTCCGTATTTATGGCTGGAGAGAATGATACATTAGACATTTTTGTACTTGGCATTTACACAATTTCTTTTTCGTTTATTTTTAATAAATAAAATGTGAACATCCGAGTATCATTGTCATTGGTAGATGCACACGTCAATGAAAGAATCAGATCCCGAATAACTATGCATGTTTTTGAAACATAAAACCTCTAAAAATGCTTAACGTAAAATAAAGTTTAAAAATTTATTTGAACTAACAAGTCAAATCTAAGACTGAAAAATTCACTTACAAAGAAGGTATCCCAAGTGTACCCCTACGATTTTGCTGTAATTCAAATACGTTGTAGAGTATAAAAAACTAACCGACACGTATTATTTTTATCGGCGGAAAAACGATTTTAAGGGGTGAAATTTACCCCTAAAATCTAACCCCCTCTCACTGCGATTTTCGAAGTTTCGCATATTTGCAGTAGAGATATTTAAATGAAAGCAATTGGAGATTAATGCTTATGACGAATAATGCAAAATACATTTTGTCCGGTTCAAATACAAGTGCCCGACTTTAGGGGTTAGTTTCACCCCTTAAAACCGTTTTCCCGTCCATAAAAAAATACTGTCGCTTAGTTTTTCATACTCTACGACATATTTGAGTTTCATCCAAATCGGAGGATAACATTTGGGATACCTTCTTTGTTAATCAAATTGAGCGTCGGTCTTTCAATGATCATCGGACGTCAATGATTATTCTGTAAATAAAATATATCTTTCCTCTCAAAGGCAATATCGTAATAATTCATAGGTAGAGAGTAATACGTTTGGTAAGCGTGCTTAAACATTGTGTAAATAAATTGTGCAGCTAAGTGTAACGTAAAAGCAAGTAAAGTGAACAACATAACATAACTTTCACATTAAATCTATTCGAATAAACATAAACGGAACCGATACGTCTAAACAAAGCGTAATAGGATAAAATTCGAAATACATATCGACCGGAACAAGGAACGATAAACTAACCAACAACGACCACATTGAATATAATATCAACGAAGAAAATAAACGATCGCATCAGCAATACCGATGGAATCAGTGCTCTGGTTTACGTTCACGCGCCTATTACATTTATTTCGATTATTAATTAAAAAATAAGGTATCGAACCGTGCACTGGGCAAAATGTAAATTCATTAAATTTGCAACGTAACCAGATACACGCATATTAAAGGAGCATAAAGCGTGAAACAATAAGCAAGAAACAAAATGACTACAACGATGATCGCAATGATCTCTGAATAAAACAATAAAATATATACGTAGTATGTTATACTTATACCAGATAGGATTTACTCATTAATCTTTGTCGCAGTTTTGCATAAAATCACTAACGATAATATCCCTTTTCTTTCCCATTCATCGTTTGAATTAAACGTTAGACAATGCGCATGCGCAGAAGTGCGCCACGTTACTCGCAAGGATATAAAACTAGCACTAACATATTAATATAGTAGAATACGACAATTGCAGCGTTTTTTACAAAGAGAAACCAAAGAGATAAATAAATCAAGTAACGAAGCTCCATCGGGGAATGTAAGTTGACGCACGTCCCATTAAATCGATACTGTCCGCACGAAAGATTCTAAAATACATCATAACGTCACTATCTTCTTCTTTTTTCTTTTGTAAAAATCGCTTCAGTTGTATCTTTATCTTTTTTTTAAATCCATCTTGGTATGTCAATAGGCAGGCAATATGTATGTTGGGGACGATCGAATGGTGCCACCAGCAACCATAACACTATTCTACGGTATTGTGCTTACTTAATAATAATAATAACACGAGTCCACGGATGTGAGTATGGTGTATAAATATGCATGTCATTATGCGTGTACATATAATGCTAATGTACCCGCGTATTGTGTTCCTTATGCGTGCTGTTTCAGATAAATAGAATATAGCAAATATCTTAAAAGCGACTATAAATGTGCGAGAATATGGAGGGAGAACCGAGAAGACAATTTGTTAAACTGTAACGTTACGTGACGAGAAACGATTCGCTAAATGGCACAAAGCTAAGTTTAACCTACAATTCGACATGACGTTTTCATATTTTTTTCCAATGATTTCTCTACCTTTTTTTTTCGATTCTCATGCGTCAGTCGTACGAATAAAATTTCGCAAATTGTTCACTGCCATAATCGCGCTAGAGATTCCTTCCTCGCACTCCCTCGTCTTAAATCTTTTTTAACAAATGTACTAAAAAAGGTGGTCTAATACTAAATGCTTATTACTAGAATTATTCAGTGTGCGTACATTCACTGATATCTTTTCTTGTGGTCGCCCGTTATTTTCTTATTAATTGAGCATTTATCTTATGCACGTTGTAACGCACGTCGTAGCTCGATTTGTTTTAATAGCAAAGAATTCAGTGAATGTAATTATTTTTATAAAGCGGTACCAAAGTGATTTTGGAGAGTGTCCTAATATAGGATCCTAGGTGCAGGACTGGGCCTCTATGGGCTTTTCGTTATTTGCTACCTTTTATATTATACAATAATAAAAGTACACTAAATAATAAACGACGGACATGTAAAACGACTAGTTTTTCTACTAAATATCATTGCAAACTACTACAAGGCTCCAGATATTTGAATTACCATGTAACCTAAACTACGGATTGGCTGCCATCTGCTTGGTTAATGCATAAGGATTATCGAAGGAATTAAACCCGCAAATTCCATTATCGTGTTACTGAGAATAACAGGTAAAATACATTAAAACTGAAAGTAAAGGTAAAACGAAATACGTGTGAGCGACATAGCAATCTGTGAATACAAACGTATGATACTTCACTAGTTTCTATATGAAAGACGTGCGATTTCATTTTTTCTTAATATTGCCAATTTTTAGGCACATTCGAGTAGAACGTGTGGAAGTATCTTGTTTGTCTTTTGCGCCTGATAAAATTTCGAAATCAATCTTTAGGCGGATTAATTGATACGTAGCTATTATCAAAAAGGTTAATTTCGAAAGATCAATCAAATGTTCCTTACGTTACTCGGCACAACTCAATACCAGGATTATAATACAGAATCGAATGTTTGCCAAATTTGACAATATACAATATTGCACATGAAATTTAAACTTCTCAAAATTCTCATCTCCTTCGTCACTCACTTTCAAAAATAATACTTGGACGTCGAAAGACTATTCCTATTACTACTATGTAAGCGCAGTACGTCCGAACATAATGTTTGTGCCTTTTTTCAAAATGCGAAGAGTCGTATCAGTTACAAAAATCTAATACAAACTTTAACAGTACTTCCTGGGCAATAGGCCACTGTATACTGTTCTACTTCGCTTACTAGGGAAAAACTGGTTTTGAAAAACCTCTCGGCACGAATACAGAAACTGTACGACTCTTCGAGATGAAACGGAAGAAACGAAAGACAATCGAAGGAACAATAAAATATGTGAGCAAGTCGAACTAACCGCTCACAAAGCTCAATGTATCATCGTAGGATAAAATCGTGACTATACGAATATTATACAGATAAATATTACACCATATCGCGTCTCAGCAATTTATATATATAAAAAATTGTCTTTGCATATAGCTAAAATATTACGATGCCTCGGCTATATAAATATATATTTATATATATTAATTATTATTATTATTACTATTATTATTATCGTATCGTATTATAATTATTTTCTTTTGTTTTCTTTTTATCAGCGTGTATAATATATATTTACCATTCACAACACAGAGTGCATAGTACGAAGCTGAAACGTATCTGTTTAGTCCTCCTTTCACGGTAATCCTTGTCGAAAATTCTTGTTACTATCTTTCTCTCTCGCTGTCATTAGATTCGATCATTACTTGTTTCTGTTCTTTTTTCGATACAGTATTACCGGGACAGGAGAAACGGATCGCGAAAGCTTCTACGTAACAACGCACAACCAATTTTTATACAACCTGCGTGCACCAAATTATCGCGGCTCACATTTTCAATTATTCTCTGACAGGAGCGAGCTTTCGTGGTTAGTTATTATGACTTTGTGTTTTAAACAGTTACTTTCGCATTCATAAGCATAACAAATCCATACTTAATCATACTGCATATGTGTCGCGTATCAACGGAATGTAATTTATTATACGATGACTTTGCCTTAAGTGTATAACTATAATTAGGAATCATCTAATGATGGATATTGATTCTGTGATCTGACGCGTGATTTTTTTTGTGGGGTCTTTTCTGCTTAAAATTTATTCGTATTTGAAGTTTCTCTTGACTTTGATGGTCCTGTCAGTGACATGTATCTATGATAAATCCTAAGCACGTATCCGAGTTTACAAATTAATGACTACGCGTGATTATAATAATGGCGATATAGTATTCGGCATATTTTTAAAATACGAAATATTAACTCTCAGGATGATAAGTGTACGCTGGTCTGTATGTGTGCTTTGTTTGTTTTTGACATTTGCGAGGAATACCGCAAAGGCTGGAAGTTATTACTAATGTGAAATTAAAAATGACTTTTTGCTTCTTGTTCTCGCTTCATGCACTCCCATTGCCCTTAAAACATTGCGTTATTTTCTTACGGTGCTTTAATTTTTGTTGTTTTTCTTTTGCAATTTTTGTAGCGAAACAATAACGCAACGTTCTGGGACTATACTATGTGTGTATAATTAGTCCAATAGTAAAATGTGAAGTTTAGGGGACTCTTATTCATTGACATTCATATTAAGATGGCCCCTCCAAAACACATTTTAATCGTGGACGGATTATATATATTTCTTACTCAGTACAGTCGTATCCGATTAAAAATTTTGATATGACGTTATTCGAAATTCACGAATATTCAAGGCTTCACGTAAAGTCTGTCTGTCATGGCAAATTTTCTTTTTTTCATGTACTTTATCAATAAGTTCTGCGACGAACAAATGTGCATAGTCTTCGTTAGGATTAAATTATAACAATCCAAATTCCCAGAGGAAAAAATTGGGCCCCTTATCGCGATGGCGGTTCGATGATAAATTATGATAAGAACATGAGAAAGCTCGCTTATACATTTCAAAAGAAAATTCTATTTTTACGATGCACCGTCTTCATTTTGTCTCATACACCCTTGATACGTTTAAAATTTTGTGTTCTATTAAACTCAACGAATTTTCGAAATAAGCCAGTGGAGGTTTAAGCTTCGAAATATTTTGAACATCAATTTTTCAGAGCACATTCAAAATCTTTTTTGTGCTGCACCTAATATTATTCACGCGACAATGGAATCTAATATTTTTTATCAACGTCTAACCCTTCACCTTTCTAAATGTTAACTATCGCAACTCTACTTCTTACATGTTAATTGCTTAGCAAAATTGTGCTTATGCGTATTTGTCTGGATCTCATTTGGATGCATTTTGATTCATATCGGAATCGGACATTCTGATTTACAAAGAACAGTGCACAACTTTAAAATGGAGAGAGTATTGCTTGAATCATTCGCTTATACATATGAGCGTTGGCGTATATTGCAACAGGATTCCATAGAAGCATGTGACATTTGAAAATTGATATTTGAATTTAAGCGACATTTTGTAGCTCGCTCTATTTCACTTGGAAGTATTACTTAGTGTGATTACGTTACAGTGTAGCAAAGCACTAAAGTGCTATTTCGTATATTGACGTTTTGACGTTTATACGTGCCAAGCAGGGCAGAACGCATTTCCGACTACAATCATTTTCTATAAATCGTACTGATTTTTCATGTATTCATAATTTTATGATAAAACTTAAAAAGAAAAGGTAGCAATATATTTAACGTTAGTTGCGCATTATGAGAGAGCAATGTTTTTCAATGATCGCATGTAGTAGATCATGTAAATGTCAGTAAATAGTATTTTACGAATTTGTCATGTCCCATTGGTTAATCTAGTGATGATTGAAGAGCGTAATACGTTAGCCTACAAAAAATCTCACTTACGACGCCTATGGCCTTAATGATAACTGTGCATCGTTTTACGTCCTTCCAAAAATCAGACACCCGTCGATTGGCGACTTCGCGATTGTTTGCAAAAATAAGTGTAAAAAAATATCTACAATCGAAGTAAGATTCACTGGAATGTGCAGGAAATACGCGACACATTCGTTAATGTCATGGTGATAGATCTGGTCATCATTTCCATGAATTCCAAAAAAAAAAAAAAAATAGATTGGAATCCCTAGTAAGAGTTTTACAGTCTTGCTAACGTTTCGTCTTATCATCCTTTTAGTTCCCTTCGATTTTTTTTCTCCTTTTCATTATGGAAAGTTTTCTGAGATAAGCTCAGTCAACGACGTGATTGACCGCCTGCCGTATCGTCACGGCCATACGTGCCATCTGCCGTGAGAACTTTTTTTTTTTTTTGAAAAACTTAGTAGTCCCATTTTTTTCTATTCCCGTATCATTTTCAATCACTCGAGAAACCTAACAGAGTCTTACAAGTTTCTTTTTTTTTTAGTTTGAACACTTTATATTGTGACTGAAATAATCTCCGTTCGTAACGATCGGTGAAATTTCAATTTCGTAGACAAGGAATCTTAAAACTTCGCAAGTAGCTTGTGAAAAGTCTTGTCACGTTAAATCATCTCTAGCTCTTACATTTATCTTGATACTAGAATCACGAACTGCGTACGTACGTGTTCTACCTGCTTAGGTATTTTGCGATGACGTTGTTCCTCCTTGTTTAGTGAGCCTTTGTGATATACTGAGATTACGAAAAGTTTCGTCTAGTCTAACAATCGCTAGAGTCGCCTTGGTTGTATGACGGTGTTATTGTTCAGTCGGGTAGTTGTTTGGTTATTTGAATTTTCATCCTGGGGAATGCGTTCTGTCCTCTCGTCGAAGAATCCTGGATTCAGGATAATGTTTGGCACCAGCTCAATCACCTCCTGCTCCTCCAGCTGCGCTGCAATTCGTGAGCGGAGATTAATTTTCATTGGTCTGGGCCACGAACCATATTGGCTTCTACCCTTTCCCTTTGTCCACTTATCCGCTGGGCGTTTGATGTTAAATGACCTCATATAAACCTTCGATAAAATAAAAGGAAGGCAGCGCGAACAACCGTGGGACGTGATCTTTTTTCTTAAAAATTTTCTTTTCTACTCTTTTCTTATTAACAAGGAAATTCTTTGCAAAATATCGATTCGTTGCCATTGGCGGCCCTTTCACCCAGCGGATGCATGTGCTAACCTTTGGCCTTACTGCTACCTGGCCAAAGATATTCTAGTAGCACATAACGACATTATCTAGGCCGTAATGCTCTACCTCTATCGTCATACTTGCTATTCATTACACTATTCCTCCATTCTGCATAACAGTTTTTGTATCAACCACCAAAGCTTATTAAATTATATCCCATAATAGTCGTTTATCAGTGTTTTATCAGAAATGTTTAACTGATAATTGGATCGTACATTAGAGAATAGTCGGTGGTTATTTAATAAGTTTAGTGGTTGCAAATCTATGTATTAATTTAGGGTCCCATACCAAGGATCTATGAAGTGCAGTACCAAGAGTTAAACGATCGTACATAGAAAAACGTTAAAAGTTAAATTTAGTGCCTTATATTTTAAAGCATCTAGTGCGAGAGTTGAGAGAGTAAAATGATTTGTATGATTGTTTTTTTGGTTGTTTAATTAAGATACTTTTAATAAGTCTAATCGTTTCGTAAAGCGCTTGCAGCTAGAAAAGATCAAGTGAAAGATAATTAATATTGTATTAGAGTAGCATTAAGTCGATCGAGAGGTAGGTGATTATTTTAAGGAAAGCTAGAGATCAGGGCCATAGATAAGTTTAGTGGATAGCAGTGTCGTTGCTGCTGCCAATAAGGGCAACCCACATTCAGAGTACTTCAGTGGAGAGCCAATCGATTGTATAAAGAAAGAGAAAAAAAACAATCAATAAGAAACTTGGATATTTAGAAAAATATTCGTGACTCCCGGCAGCAGCAACGGCTCCAAAGAGATAGAGTAGAAGCAAAAGCTTTTATGTAGAGTTACAAGAAGATGCTTACAGGGTGCCTTGCACTCATGGTACAAAAGGTAGCATGTCCCTAATCCGAGAATCATTAAGGTCCCCATGACAATGCCTACCGCTGCCACCCATACTCGAGTATCGAAATTCTCCACACCGGCAAGTAGATGCCTGGCGAGTTCTGAAATAATTAGATCATGTCTATCCTCTTGAAAACATGATGCCTTAGGAATGATCTAATAACAGTATGAGAGGTCGTAAATGAATTCCTACCTAGCTCCTCGATACTATGATGAGTATGACCTTCGACTTCCACGATTTCACCAGGTCCGAGTTGATTAGTAGCCCAGACGCGGAATGAGTACGTCGTATTTGGCTCCAAGTGATATACGTCTATTTGCCTCTGAAAATCAAAGGATAGTACAGTCGGATTGGAAGACGTCCAAGTGTATATTTTGATATGAGAAAAAGGTATATTTGGCTTATCACTGCTTACAGAATTTGGAGGAATGTGCGTTGGAATGATGGGCTTCCAGTCTTCGGGTTTCTCATCGGCACTCGGTTTTAGACGATACTCGGCAGTGAAATCTATAATAGGATAGCCGCCCGTCTCGGCTACTTCCCATAAAATATTAGCCAAAATCGTTGATGGTTTTACCCATACGTTGTGCAGAGCCGGAGGTGGTGCTAGAATGAAGATCATCGCCAATGATTAACTACTAAAACATTTTATATGTTACTCGTAAGGGTAATAATGACTGTAAAACGTACTTCTGACGTGTACGTTGATCCTGGTCTTAACAGCATCTGTGTCATTGTCTAAAGTGCAGGAGTAGTTTCCTGCATCATCCCTGCTTACATTGACCAATTCATATGATCCATCAAGTTCGACTGTTACCCTCTGAACCTGATCATCTTCACGGCCTTCACGAACCCACATCACCCCCGAAGACTGGCCCGTTGATATAAGTGCATCTTTCTCAGCACAGGCCAAGGTCAGGTTTTGGCCTAAGTCTACATCTACATCACGTACTGGTACTAACGCTAGTGCTTTTTGCCATCCTAGAATCACAGGAAATTGTATTGTGCATGGACTATGTATCTGAAAAGCAATGATCTGTTTCACCTCTATACCATTCCACTTCAATCTATCTAGTTGACTAATGTGACAAAGAAGACCTTGAGACATGCAATTTCCATGTACCAGCGTTGTACGGTTTTTGCTTTAAGCTATTCATTTGAATATCTAATTTTATGTAAAACTTTATATCTTCAACCTTTAATTTCAGCTGTACTCTATATAACAAACAGGTAAATGAAGCAAAACTGGTTCATTATAAAAAAGATAAAAATTACTATCAATCTATATAATGGTATATAAAAACAATCTCTAGCTCCTATAATCATGTATAAATACGTACATTCTCATATGCATAAAATTATAACAATCGTATACCAATATCCACTTTGTATCTTGTTACAATACATCCATCCTATCTATTCTTTACGTAATACAAATGGTACCAGTATTCTGAAAGTTGCAAATTATAATAAGCAGTATCGAAGGAAGACTATATCAGATCCAAACAACTATTATCAGATCACATTGTCTCAACTAACATATACAGGTGCACGATGAAACGGAAGTGCTCATATATATAAAGAACTGTGTAGCAGTGTGTGTATTATCAGTGAAACAAACGATTATTCTATTCCATCTAGAAGAAAAACATTTTATCACGATTGTCATGCTAACTCGCTCCAATGTCCAAAACATTAAGGTCCAAAATATAATTTTGCCAATTGACCATTTAGAGCGGCTAATCGAAACGATGACGACGACTTATTCGCAATTGGCATCCGCTTCGTTTATTCGGTGCATATCGTGTGACAGATGTATATAGCTACTAGACTCCCGGTGGCTTATATAAATACAAGAGCATTGATCGGCAGGTGTGCACGTCTCATGTAAAGTATCCGATTTTCTTACCTGCCAGTAAAAGTAGCAGTAACGGAGCCCCGTGCCCAACCATTCTCCCATATTAGGCAACCGTGACATACACGCGAAAACGTTATTAAACCTTCGTAGGCGACTTCGTCTCCATATCAACGAGTGGAACGTCACTTCTCAGCGTCGCCTGTCAAAAGCATCACGCCTTGGGGAACACCACCCGACCGTCGCACTTTATTGAATCGATCAAAGAGCCCTCTAGCGTGATCCGGACCAACTGCAAGCCCAACCCGAGTTACCAAATGATTCCCTGAAAAATACCTAGTATCAGAACCAAAGAAGTGAAGCTTTAAAAAATCACAAGAGTTAATTAGATATTCTAAAGTTGGAAATGACAGAATGACTGAACGTATTGTCGTTGAAAATAAGTACGGTAAATATTCATGTGAATGATACTGCATAAGTTTAAGCTTAGAAACGTTTATAAATATTTTTCTGAAGCATATTTACTGGATTATTAAACATTTACATCTGTCTTCCTTGGGTGTAACTTTTTCTGCGTATGTTGCTATGCGTGATAGCTTCGAGGTCGCCATTACGAATTGTCAATAGGGTAGGAATCTTCTCTGTCAACTGAATCGAGCAAGCTCAAGATCCCGGTCAGAAATAACCAGAGAAAACTGACGGACAGTTTGAGGATTGGATAATTGTGCAGTTTATGTGTGACAGTTGTGTATATGCAAGGGGGCAAAAACGTGGCTAGCATCACGGACACGTCAAAAAATTGGTACGTAGATTGTACTCGGAATAGTAGCCGCCATAATGATCGATCCGCTGCTCCTGTCAATTTAACGGACGTCTAAACTTTACATCCTACTAGAAGCGTTCTTTTTTTCCTTGCCAATAATATGTTTTTTGACAAGTGTTGAGTATGTCTAGTTTTTTACATATGTATACAAGACGCCGCGACGTTGTCTTCCACATACAATAAAGCATTTTATATCCTGTTTACCTTATCAAGACAGGATGAAGGAAAAGATATCCTCCGCTCTTTATTCGTACAAAAGTTATTGAAGATTTTTAGTATGAAATAAATCAGTCGAGATATTCGAATCATTAACGACGATCTTCAAGTTTATTAAAGATCTTATCATTAATGTCATACTGATTGTGTTCGTCTAGTGTGGTTACGATAAATCGTTAAGTATCATTAATAATCCTTAAAAGTCTTAGGATTCTAGTAAATATCGCACTTAATTTTGTTGATAATAAAAATGTCTATCATTTCAAGTATTCCTCTTTATGATTTACGATAAAATTTGCCTTTATAAGGTTTTATCAGTTTTGTTTTATCTATGCCCTTAATAGTTTCTCTGATCATTTAAAATTTTTTAAAAATTTCTTGCTTAACGACTCATAAGGTATATGCGGTACATATCCATCTATTATAATGTCAGCGACGTGTTTATGTTAACTAGAAAATATGTAACACATTGTTAAGTACTCATATCTCTTCAAGTCTCGTAAAGTGCTCGGCATATACTGAATTTCTGGCATACGTTAGCTAATTTCAAGAAGTAAATAAATTTTCAATGACTCAGTTGGTAAGGCGTCCTTCAAAGATAAACTAATCCCATTTGCATGGGGAAGCTTTGACTCGCCTCGCAATTTTTCAGGCGAGCTAAAACTAGATGTAAATTTTATCAATTTCATTCGGAATATTTTGATTGTCCTGGAGCCGTTCATTTAACGCGTTTCCGATCGCTCCGCTTTATCGTTCCGCAACGATTGTTAATGAATTATTCGTTTTTAGAAATTTTGATCATACGCGAACCAAGAGGTGTGCGTAATTGTATTATAACTTCTATTAATCACGTAAAAACACTCAAGATTAATCACAGTAAAATAGCACGAGTCGCTTCCACACTTATGAAGGAAATCTCAAAATCAATAATCGCTGTTGCAAAAAATTACCTTATGAAAACTTCAGTAAAACCGACTATGCACAACTGACAGCTCACGAATATAATTGTATGCATATAAAATATTCTTTAGTTGAATTTCCTCACTGGACTTCTACCCCGAATCGCATTCTGAACCCAACTATGACTCTGTCAACAAGCTATATAGTTATAGTAGGCGCAACACCGCAGATAACTAGTGTCAAAAGAAACCAGCTGTCTAGTCGGAGAAAACTGGTACTAATGGAAACGACCCGGATTCGTATAACGCGTGAATTCAAGATTGAAAATTAAATTCCGTAAGGTCCCAGCGTCAATACGTCAAACAAATAGTTACGTTGACTCTGCGTGGCGTTGTAGCACGGTTCGATAAATAAATAAATTGCCGAGGCGTGTTCTCGCTCAGTCCTGCTGCGTTCTCTCGGCCAAGAATTCAAGAGACTTGACGTCACGCGAGGTTCTCTTTGTCTGAATGACGTAAGAGGTGACGTCAGCAGGCTGATCGATTGGCGCAAAAAGGGCTAACCTGGCATGCCTATTCGTATATCAACAAACTACGTATGTAGTATATAATGTGTACTCCGTATGATGACTAGCTTAATGGACTTTGGCTCATTCTCAACTTTCTGTCGTTTACGAAATTCTCTCTGTCTTTCCTTTCAGTCACATACATGCTTTATCTTCGTTTCTCTCATCCTTAGTGCCTTCACAGATGCATATCGTGTTTTGATGTACGGTTTTGTTCGTCTATACGACGATGATAAAGAAGCGTCAGCTGTCATACGTAATAGCGGATATGTCTACAGGTTATAGGTACAAATTTTAATGGGATACAAATGACGCAAAGCGTGCTTTGATTATAGAATACGTAATTTGTCATTGATATACGAATGGACAGCTAAACATAAACCTAATTTATGTGACTATCAGTGATTTTTTGGCAATAGCTACACGATGAGGTCCTCTTGGATGCATATTTTTTGTTCTACAGTGGTGTAACAAAACCAGTGGCTGAATGTTTTTTTGACAGAGTGGAATTCGAGCCTTTGGAATCTCTGTTGTACAGGAGTGCACAGACATTGTTTGCCTTCCCATTGGGCGGATTGGAGTTCCATGTTTTGTGGAACAGACAATTCCTAATTAATGCGTGGAGTAATTAGCAGAAGTGGCCCACATGTCTGATTGTTTGTTTCGTGTCGACGAGGAATAGGTGGGGAATCTAACCTAATTGCATTGGCGTACCTACCGATACGGTGCCATAAAATTTGCTTCTATGCTTAGATTAACTGAAAAATTTACACGGATTTCGAAACGCCTGGTAAAATAACATAGAATTGGATACTACAATATGACCCGGGAAATTCTATCAGAGACAAATGACTCTTGTGATGTAAATTACATGGAAACCGAAGCAACGTAGACATGTAAAGGAAAAAGGTAAATTGTCTCGAAAAATTATTATCCCAGTACCGTTTTTCAGTTTTATATTCGGATCATTGAATTTTACGTTGATATAGATTTCACGTGGACTGTCAACTCGTTAAATTGTAGGAACGGTTGACCTTACAGCACAAGAGGTTACCACCATAAGGAAAGATCTCCTCTCACGGTTGACATTTTAACGTACGACTTCGGGTTGCATGATTCTTGCAAATTAACCTTGACGATTACATACACATTGGAAGTCGAAACAAGATAATCGCACCTGGAAATCAACTAGAGTTTCTTTTACAAGCAGCAATTTCCTTAGGAACTACCGAATCGCACGTCATCCCGTCATGCTCTCCTGATAGACTACGACGTCACAATGCCATCTCGTGCTATTTCTAATAACGTTCTATAGTCACTTCTATGTTGCCATGTCTGGCCTTGTTTGAGAACACGCGATCGAGTTCTCATCCCTGTGATTCGCAGAAGGTAAAGAAGCGAAATAACGAGAGCAATATATATATATATATGTATACTCTTAGTAACGTTGGAGCGGATTGCGCTTTTTATTGTTTCTCAGGAGAAGAAAAGAAGAGTCGAAAGAAAATTCGTGGGAATTTTTAGGTGAGCTTATACCTTGATATTTGGGCTGTGAGGCACAGCCAGAAACGGGATATCAACTCGGAGGGAGAAACTTCGACCCGTATTCTTGAAATGTCAAAGGTTACCGCGCAGGGTATCCGCTTGTTTCGCATCAACCCCTCCAGGAAAATTGTAGGCATTGCTATTGCTCCATTGCTGTAAAAATAATTCTTTATACGATCACATTAGCCTTTATACAAAAAAAAAACATCAGTTTTTGTTGCACCTTATGGTATCTTTTTCACGTGGAATGGATTAGTCGTACAGGACGCATAAATCGGTAAATCAGATCCGTCATTGGTCAGATTCGGTTCCAACGGAAAATTTATGCGACAGAATGGTCACGTGATGACCGATTGCAGCCAATCATGGATCTGATTTTCCAAGTTATCCATCTTGTACGTCTAGTTCGGTCAACGTGGGAAGATGCCTTTTCTGAAAATTATACCTTTATTTTTGGTGATTTTCAAAAAGAAAACCTGTTTCCGCTTCGATAAAGGATATATTCTCTCTATATATTTATGTCTGTTGTACGTGTAATTTTAAATAAGCGTATCCTCACGGGTGTACCAAATTTTTTGGCCTAGCTATAGGCTAATGTAATAGCTACACCAGGGTAGTACGTAGTGGAAATAATGAGTGGGTTTACTTTATATCCTCCAGACATTGTCCGTGACCCCAGACATCCTGGCGCGCTGATAAAATATATAAGCTGTACGAGACGTATCATCGGATATGCTATAGGTATATACTGTTATACAGTGTTATGTAATGTTAGGAGCATTTATACTGTATGAGGAATGCATAATAGCTATTGCTGTAGTCTGTGGAAAAATGGCGTCGCATCTACGAGTGTAATATGATTTATGTATATCATACATGTAAAATAATTTATGAGTTTTGTATTTTCGAATCAGTCGAGCTTCTATTATTTTATTTGATGAACGACTGTATATTTTTCCAGTACCAGTGAATTTCTGTTATGATAATTGGTATTCAAAACGTATTATTCTTCTGTTGAGAGCTGCCGCTTTAAAATCCATGATGATGATAAAAAGTTCCTATTCAGAAAATCGGCCACGTAAGCAATGAGAGTATTGCGAATTGTGTGTGCTATACGTGAATTGGTAATATTTGCTACACTAGCTAAATATATCTGATGTATAAACAATATAAAATATAAACCGACAGTCTGTTACGGTTAGCTGATAGGCATCAGAGTGTGTGCACAAAATCTTGAGATTTAGTAAGATGGGGAATTATGTAATACGAAAGACTTATTATGTTATTCCAATGTAATATTTTTTGTATATATTATAAATTTTCAATTTAGGAACTCGAGTAAATACAAGTTGGTATAAAACTGTGGTCTAAAAATTATTTTATGGTCTTAAAGCAAACTTTTCAAAATGACCAATGACGCAATTTTTTCCGTGTTTTGTCACTGACGTGGAAACAAAGAAGATTCACATTGGGATAATATGCTGATACAAAAAAAAAGAAAGGATACAATATGTCACGTGACAAATGAAATTTTCTTAAACTTGAGTCATTTGGGGTTGTTATCTGTGTCCAAAATCGAATGAATTATCTGTGTTAAAGATTATAAAAAATTCTTATCTTTTCAAAAAAAAAATAAAATGCAAAATGGCCAGATTTCTGCGACCTTGCTGGATAAGAATCATGAGTGTATCAGTTGTTGAAAATTCTTGCAGATATTCTATGCCCCTGGGAAAGATTTGGTCCAGACTCGCATCCTGCGAATGTCCACCGCCAAGGAATTCACCTGATGGAAAATGTCCTCCACCTGTATCTTCACCTGTAGAGGATCCTTGCTCCAGGACCTGTCCAGCAGATGAACATACACTACCTCCAGCTCCTTGTCCTTGTCCAGAACCTACGGATTGCGGGTCAAAGGGTAAACTAAAGAAAGATTGCTCAATAGTAATAAAAAATATTGTTTAAAAATGTCATGAATTATTTTTGAATTTTAAAACCAGATCAATCATCCCACGAGAGGCTGTGGCGAATTATTACACTGTTAACACTGCCAGTGATACTGTTAATGTCATCCCACGTGTATATGAAGCAACAGGAGAAAATGACAGAACCAAGACCAGAATATATACCATATGAGTACATGTATCAGCGTACAAAGGTACAACGTTCCCGACAAAGAAAAGCATATAAGATTTATTTAAGATTTTTCTATGCCGTTTAGTCATTTCCATGGGGCGACGGGAACCATACATTTTTTCATAATCCTCGTTTAAACGCCGTGCCGCCAAATGGATATGAAGTCGACGATCCATACGCGAGCAAACGGAAGGATAAGAGTAATTAAATATTTTGAATAAAACTATTAAATACAGAAGCGATGACAGGCGAAGATTAAATTAAGTTTTCCTCGTTGTGAATACATATACATATATTGATATGCCGGAAGGACTGTGTCTTCTTTATTTGTTTATTCCGTTATTTTGTCTGGGAAATAGATTTAGCTTTATGTGAGTCATCGATCGAATAAGAACTACCGGACGGGCACTTCCTGCACTTCTCAAAGGCATGTTATTATCGGTTGCCATTGCTATTCTATTAACGTTATTAATAGTCTATATCGACTCGTTTCTCCAAGAGGCTTTGCTGTTGTCTATGTTGCTTGGTAGCCGTTTTAGAATTGTTTTGTAAATTCGCATCCTGCCGTTCCTCACTTATTACACAATGATAGTTAAATTAAGACAATTACTTATAACGCGTTATTTATACAGTTAAAATACAAAGGATGCCGACATCATTATATACAGGACTTCATCGATCCTAACAACCTGTCAGCACTACGTTTCCAAGTTCGCAACAGGTTATACATCAATCTATAAACCAAAGCATTTCTTTCCTGAGTAAATGCACGTCCTAAAGTCTGCAAAGAAATAACCAGAAAAAAATAAATTACAAAATCTAATATTCCTACAGAATTATACTTGCAACGAATGTATATACATATATAATAATTTACAGGAATATATATTTTAATTTCATTCAAAACTGCGTCAACCAAGATTCTATCTACAAATGATACTTTAGATATATGAACAAAATGCATATCCAACAATCTATTCTATATAGAACGATCGCAAATCTAAATTCCACTATTGAGTCTCCTCATAAAATTCCCAGTGACAATCCGATCCCCTAAATTCTCCTGAATCGATCAGGGGATCCATGCTCTCACCTGGCCAGAACCCCCAGGAGGTTCTTCGTACCAGATCCCTAGTCTCCTCCGGTAGTGATGCTATCCATGTTGTGGCGCAGCTGGTCTCGCGTTCTACCTCAGGATTGGGGGTCGATCAATAGAAGGCGGTTGTCCGGTTCGCCGGGTCGGGGGCGGATGATTCGCACTCCTTTGCTTCCTTCCAACATCGCGGGTTGGCAGATCCGACACACGCGCTTTCACAGACGCGATCCAAGCGCGTTACCTGATAGGAACAAAATGGGGACAGATTATTTGAAGCTATCAACCGTTTAGAAATTCTATAGTGAGCTATAAAAGAGGGCTGAAGAATCTTTTACAAAGAGATTTACGTCAATCTTCATTAATCATGAAGTGAATCTTTCAGTTTATTTATCTCGAGTACGTTTCAAGGAACATCCGCACTCGTTGAACTGCGAATGATTGCGAGATAACATTGCTAATAATATATTAATTGTTATTCGTGAGTGACAAGCGTGAGGAGTGAGCAAGTTTTGATTGCTGTGCGATAGTGAATGCTATTGGATTATGAATATTTTTATGTATAGAGGATACTTTTATTTTTTTTTATTTTTTCTTAAACAGTGATGTACGGGGTGGATCTGACGATCGAATGGATTTCCTTTGCACGGGACTGGCGAAGGTGTTATAATGCTTGAGAGACTTTTTGGAGATATATGAACAGAATTCATTCATTGAATTCTCCTAAGTATCTACTGTGGTCGTCCTTGGAATTTGGATGCTGCGCGCTTTCTGGAGTCTGATCCTAGACGCTGAGAAGATTTACATATAGTGAGTAAACGACCCATGAAACTTAGCTTACATATATAGTAGTTGTTACATGACTTTTTTATGAGAAGCGAAATTTTATGTGTGGGCGAAACAGCACAGTTCGTTTATAGCTGACAGGATTGAGAAGAAAACATCAAAGGTGAAACCGCTGAAGAATATCAAAAACCGCGGTAAAATCATCCCCGGAAAGTTGTTGCATATATATTCTAGCAACCCTCCAATAAACTAGCTAGTAAATTAGCAACTGGTTGCCACTGTTAGACCGTTAGACTATGTTAAGGCCATTTTAAATTTCTGTAAAAACGCTAAACTCAAAAGGTCCATAAGTCAGATCTTGGTAAAAATTGCTTGGAAAATTACGTGGACTGTGATATGAATAATTTAATTATTTCCGCATACTAATAATAACTTTACAGCTGCTCTATTATCTGGGTCTTTGAATTTAAAACTGGCTACAATTAGAAAGCTCAGGTAGGTTTCTAAATCATTCTAGTAAAATCTAGTTTGGTTTGTATATCTGCCAGAGAATATGGACTGATATTTTTCACAAATTAGAAACAAGACAATTGCGACATTTCAAGGATGAATTAGGGACTTTAGTCGTTAGTTCGCACGCACACTGATTCTTGATTTCGATGAAAAAATTGTAACTAGGGCACGTAGAAGGTCATCGACTAGGTTTAACTTGGGGGTGTGTTCTACGTTAACACAAGGAATTGGCACTTGGTGTGATTCCACATAGGTGATGACTAGGTAGCCATGCATGTATGTGTAGCTTATCCAGTTGACAGAGAGGGTCACTATCCTTGATTACGTATACCTATAAATGTAGACGTCAATTAATTAATAATCAAGTCATTCTACTTAATTGTGCCTGAAGTGACGTGTATCCTGGCACCTAGAATCTGTGACAAGATAAATCACAATCTTTTCCATATACTGTTATTTATAATGAGAATTATGAATCTTGGCTTAATCTATTTTTCAGAGATGCTTGGGTGATAAAAAGCAATTGGCGACAAGATGTTAATAAAGGAATACCGAATACCATTGCCTCTTACGGTAGAGGAGTACAAGATTGCTCAGTTGTATATGATAGCGGTAAGAAAGATTTTTAGAAATCAATTTTCTTTATAACTTCAATGCTTATTTCAAGGCTGAGAATATTTTTTTCTTTTGTTTGTCCACAGAAAAAATCGAGGGAAGAGAGCAAAGGCGTGGGCAGTGGTGTTGAGATTATCGTTAACGAACCGTACAACGATGGTCCTGGAGGAAATGGACAGTACACACATAAAATCTATCACGTAGGAAGCCATCTTCCTGGATGGTTCAAGAGTCTACTTCCGAAATCGGCTCTCACGGTCAAGGAGGAAGCCTGGAACGCTTATCCTTATACTAAAACAAGATATACCTGTCCTTTCGTGGAGAAGTTCTTTATAGAGATCGAGACTTACTATTATCCTGATAATGGGCATCAAGAAAACGTTTTTAAGCTGAGCGGAAGTGACCTCAGAAACCGGGTTGTAGGTACGTCAGGGATAAATGTGTTATCGTGCCAAAGGCTCTGAGTAATACTTACTTCATAGCTAACGCAATTCGATCGCAGGGAAGTAGTGGAAGCCTGCAATTTCTTTGCGACTTCCCTCTGATTCATGTGCGTGTTGCTGGGATATGCTGATTTATATATTTTTATAATTTTGCAACGTAAACTTTCAAGTATGTCAAAAACGTTACAAAATTGCTATAAATTGAAATTCCTCTGCGAATGTCATATTCTAATTGCATCGCACATCTTTTTAGCTGTTCCTCATACATATATTACGACTTCAGAAGGTGTAACTTTTTCTAAAATCGCAGATATCCCAGCGAAGTCGGAGGTTTCCTGAGTTTACATAGTTCCTAAAATAGATGCGTAAAAATATACAGCAGCTTATGTGAGCTGGGAAGTAGAATGCATGGATTACTAAATGTATGAAGAACAGTCATTCTTCTTATCGAAGATTTACATGCTACAAATCTATTTCAAAAGATTGCATAATGAATTTATTATTATATTTTCTTGTTAATTTAGATATCATTGACGTGGTGAAGGATCAGTTATATGGAGCGGATTACGTGAAGGAGGAAGATCCTAAGGTGTACGTTTCAGAAAAAACAGGACGAGGACCTCTTACCGAATCATGGCTAGAAGATTATTGGGGAGAAGTCAAGGTATAAATAAGTTTGAGTTTCATTATTTATCCAATGATGTAAGGTATGTTTTTGGAACCTTTAACTCACTAGGGAAAACCCCAACCAACACCTTCGGGAAAGTCCCTGATGTGCGCTTACAAACTATGTCGGGTGGAATTTCGTTACTGGGGCATGCAGACAAAATTGGAAAAGTTCATTCACGATGTTGGTTAGTATATGTCTATAATTACTAATTATAATTATTTACGAAGCTTCAATAATTGTTAAAATGTCAAACTTAGCATTGCGGAAAATGATGCTACGTGCACATCGTCAAGCATGGGCGTGGCAGGATGAGTGGAATGGCTTGACCATGGAGGACATAAGAGAAATAGAAAGACAGACCCAACTGGCCCTGCAGAGGAAGATGGGCCTCAGTGAATCCACCGAGGATATAGCAGACGGCGAAGATCCAGCAGTAACAACAAACGCAGCTATGACGCCCCAAGATTCCGACGTAGCTAAGACACTAGCAGCTACCCTGGGAAGCATCGAGAAGAGCGAGGATCCCCAGAGTCCACCGTCCTTAAGAAAGCCTTCGGACATACCGATAATTAATACAGCCGTGAGTTCTGAGGGTGAACTCAGTCCCGAAGACTCACCCACTGAGTTATCTGCCCCAAGGTTAAATCCAATTTCTAACTTCGGACTAACTAATCAAACACTATTGATGAATTTCATTATTGATTGTTTTGGCGAACGAATATTCTATTTTAGGAGTGTCGAAGAAAAATCGGGGAGTAAGAAGCCGTGGAAGCGTAGCAATCCGTCTTTACATTCGCCAAGTTCGGCTAAGAGTTTTGAGATTCAAATAGCGAACTTACGGATGGAAAGTATCGTGAGAGAATCGGAATCCGGCAGCGAAGATGAGTTCTTCGACTGCCAAGGTAAATTCGTCGCTCGCACCCTTTACGGGAAGCATGGCTATGATTACATATTTGATAGACTAGGAGTAAGAATTTGATCAAGCATTTTAACGTACCATAATTGAATGATAGCTAGGCAACACTGATACTTGCGGTACGCGTTAGTTTCTCTATCGAGCCCTGTCACATGTCGATTATTCAATTCCTGATATTCAACAAATTAATGATACCTTTTAAAAGCATCGTTAGGTTGAATTTTTGAGAAACTGTCGCGTCCCGAAAGAATTGCATAATCGATATAAGCAAATAACGTAGCACGAGCTAGCCTTGACAGTTTCTGTTTTTTTATGTGTACTCTCTCTTTGTTCTGTCGCACTCCGATACCGCAGCTGGGTTCATTATACCTACTATACGCAAAGGTAGGCGACGTAGGTAATGAAAATAGCTTTATATTACAACAATCGCCTCAAATACTTTAAATACCTAACGACGCGTCACGTATAAATAGCTTATAACAGCATAAAGTATAACTTAAAATAAAGAATAATGTTGTAGTGGAGTCACGAAAGAGTGCTGCGTTCAAGAGACACATCATTAATTAATGTAGGTGTTGAGTGAGAAAACGTGGAGCCCTTTGATGAGAACGGATGTTTCGAAAATTTCTCCTTTCTTTTTCTGCTAAACAATAATTTAATGCTTCAGATCGTTTGAAATTGAATTCAATTTAGAAGCGGAAATTATGCGTACAGTCGGAAACTTCACTAGATTCCTTGGAGTCGAGCATGATTATTTATTAGACATTTGCAAAAGCATGTGCCAGCATGGCTATATTATATTTGACCGATAGTGTCGTACAGGAAGTTGAAATTTCACATGGATAGTTTAATTATTTCAGGGTTCACAATTGAGTTAGTATAATTAATCCAGATATGTGCACGTACGCATACAGAATTAATCCAACATGAGTAATATTTGGTTTAATCCTTGAAAAATTCTTCACAATCATTGCTTGTCTTTTATTGTAAAAAATAAGACACTTTTTAAACATTAATTAGCATTTGACCAGTCGGGCCCTTAATGAAATTCTAATCAGGGCTCTGCAGCCTGCGACGAATCCTCAAAGTTCGGCTAATTAACTAGACGACGCACTAGCAAGTTAACATTTTTGATTATACAGAGGACTTTGGAGATAATTCGGCATTAGCTAAATGGAGTTCTTTGGATCTTCTAGCTGAAGAGGAGGACACCGCATCTCCAACGGCATCCCCGGATAATAAGCAAGGTAATAAGAGTGAAATAATTATTCAATTATCAAGAAAAGATTTAGACAATGCTCTATTTTATAATCTTCTGCTTTCCTTTGTGTTTACAGAAGACACCATATTTTCGTCTTCGTACCTGCAACGCGTGGCCAGTGAACGGAGTAGCAAGAGGCTAACTATTCATACATCAGCTAGCATTGATGTTTCTTGTCCAGCATCTCCGCAGCATTCACCGACGCATCAGCCCTGCAGAACGACTGTGCTACTTATAGTGTTGCACGCAGGCAGCGTTCTAGGTATTAGACTCATTGAATTATTTATAATGTGAATGTTAGATTAACTTTCTTTATACGATATTAATTTTTAGATGCGAATGTCGATTTAGCTGCTAAGAAATCTGACATCACAACGTTTAAAGGAGCATTTGAGTCTGTTATGAGACAGCATTACCCCAGTATGGTTGGACATATTGCAATTAAGTTTGTTTCCTGCCCCTCAATATGTACGGAAGGTCTTGGTATTTTATCGAGGTAGAACAAAGAAATATATTCTTAAGATATCAGTGTTTTTTATCTATATATTTAAATGCCAATATTTATTATTGCAGCTTGAGTCCATACAGCTTTGACGTATCTCCATCGTGCATGGATACTCCGCAAGTAACTCACGATACAATTCCAATCGGTGCAATTCCATTGCTTGCAAGTTCTACGCCTGATTATCAGGACGCAGTTTCTCGCGTGGTTAACGGCGCCAATCAGGTTTATCAAGAGTTTATTAAGAATGAAGAGGGTCGTGGTTTTACTGGGCAGATTTGTTTTGTCAGTGACTCAGTAGGTTCCATTTTGGCCTACGATGTTCTGTGTCGATCAGCTCAGTATCAATCTAGGAATGACAGTGAGAATAGTATTTTGGAAAATGACAATCAAGGCATGGAGAACAACGGTGGGTACGAAGACGGCAAACATTTGTCAGCTCCGTCACCTAGGAGACGATCCTCGTCAACGAGGTACATCATCGAGCAGTTTGTATCATTCCCAGGTCACTGACTGACATAGAAAAATCACTGTTTTTAGCGACAATTCTCATCACTGTAAATTGGAGTTTGAAGTGGGCGAATTCTTCATGTTCGGCAGCCCGTTAGCACTTGTACTGGCATATAGAAAAATTTCATCCGCCGGAGAGAAGAACAGTATCATACCAAGGCCAATGGCTAATCAAGTTTACAATTTGTTCCATCCGACAGACCCAGTAGCTGCGAGATTAGAACCGTTAATTTCCGCAAGATTTTCACTTCTACCGCCGGTTAATGTTGCTCGATACCAGAAATATCCACTTGGGAATGGACAGCCGTATCACTTACGTAAGTATCAATGGCTTCAAGACTTCTTTTTTGCCTATTGTAAAAACTTGGTCACTTACAGTCGAGACGATACAGACGAATCCACAATTATTCGCTGATGGATTAAACGTTCCTAATACACCGTTACCACATCTGAGAAGGCTGTCTGATATATCTATCCAGAGCACCATGTCTGGAATCAACGATAATGTTCCTTTGCAGGCTGTATCTGCGTGTACGTATAGATACAATTAGTTTTAATAAAATAATTAGTTATAAGCTGATACGTACAATATTATCTATTCAGTAACACAAAAGTGGTGGGGCAATAAGAGAATGGACTACGCCCTATACTGCCCGGAAGGGTTAGCCAATTTTCCAACGAATGCTCTGCCTCATCTTTTCCATGCTAGTTATTGGGAATCCTCGGATGTCATTGCATTTATATTAAGACAACTCGGTAGGTTCGATCTCCCGATGCTTGGTAACGAAGAAAAAGAGCTCACGTGCTTCCGTCCAGGTCAGCCAAGAGAGAAGTGGAATAAGAAACGTACTTCTGTGAAGTTGAAGGTACAAGCTAAATATATTGTTGCTACAGGAAAAGGGAACTAAAGGTTTTTTTTTTTATTTAATTATTAGAGATTCTTATTTCATCCGCAGAATGTCGCTGCTAATCATAGAGCCAATGACGTTATTGTCAGAGAGGGTGCTGCGCAAATTCTAATTGCCAGGTTTATGTATGGGCCAATAGATATGATAGCTTTGACGGGTACGATGACTAATGAATTATCAAACGATGTAACTGATACTCTTGTAATATGCATTTATTTTTCTCATATTGTATTTTCAGGTGAAAAAGTTGATATTCACGTTATGAAAGATGCTCCAGCTGGTGAATGGTCGTTCCTATCTACTGAAGTGACTGATAAAACTGGCAGAGTTACCTATCGGATTCCTGACGAAAAAGCACTTGGCTATGGAATTTATCCAGTTAAGATGGTCGTGAGGTAAATTGACCTACCCTAAGGATTAACAAACTTACCTAATAATTTCATTAACTTATAAAAATAAATGAGATCCATCAACTTTCAGAGGTGATCATACATCTGTAGATTTTTTCATGGCTGTGATACCACCAAGGACAGAATGTGTTGTCTTTAGTATCGATGGCTCCTTTACTGCCAGTATGTCTGTTACTGGACGAGATCCTAAAGTAAGAGCTGGTGCCGTCGATGTAGTAAGGTATTATTAATTTCTTTATTACGTTAATATCAATAAGTCGTACTTTTATGATATGCAATCTCTATATTTCTATAATCAGGCATTGGCAAGAGCTGGGTTATCTGATTATCTACATAACCGGTCGACCGGATATGCAACAACAAAAAGTTGTGTCTTGGCTCTCACAACACAATTTTCCTCACGGTCTTGTATCCTTTGCAGACGGTCTCTCGACTGATCCTCTAGGTCATAAAGCTGCATACTTAAATAATCTCATACAGGTAATACAAAAAAGTTTAAACTTGTTCCTACGATATTCTGATTGATATAATAATTGTATCACTGTTAGGAACACGGCGTGATAATTCATCATGCCTACGGGAGTAGCAAGGACATCAGCGTCTACACGGCTATAAGTTTAAGGCCGAATCAAATATTTATCGTGGGCAAAGTCCCGAAGAAACAACATGCTCTAGCTACAGTGCTTCTCGAAGGCTATGCAGCTCATTTGAATACCCTACAAGCACACGGTGGCTCAAGACCAGCCCAGGGCAATGCTCGCATGGTCATTCCTAGGGGACAATTTGGTTTACCCGGGCAAAACGCTTCTCTACGTCGTAGAAGGTAAGTCCATGTATCCCCTGTCAACCATATACAGTACTCCAAAGAGCATCAAGATAATAATTATCTGGTGCACAAATGCAATAAGTCTATGGATCCAAGTGTAAATTATTATCTACCTTATCTCGAAGAAAGCAAATCTGCACATCTATAAGATGTTAGAAGAGAAATGAAATCATCAAAATCAATGCTTCTAGTTCAGCCACTGTCTAGCTATTAAGTAGTGTACTAAGTGTAGAGGTCAAAGGTAAGGTTTGCAAGCGATATGGACTAGCAAATTGTTTAAGGCCTTGGCTAACATCATCGTTTCGAAAGAGATACGGAAGCTGCACTGATAAGGGTATACCAGTGACTATAAACTGCCGGTGAACAGGAGATGATAAGAAGCAGACGCTTTGCCAGTCTATACCGTTTGGAATTTTGGGCTCGCAGAAAAAAAAATCGTGTGAACTTCCCAGTGTGTGTGTGTGGGTGTGTGTGAATACGAGCCCCGGCTCTGTTCCAGTAACGACACTGCAGTCAACTCACCGGCACGCAACAGCGTGTACTTAAAGCGGAAAGTCTACCTTAGTCACATCTAACACACGCCTATTATCTACCTACAATTAACTTACTCACATTGGTAACTATCTATATCCTGTCTTTCTTTCCCTAGTCTCGCTAATTCCACGCTGAGTTTACAGACAGAAAGATTGTTTCTTAGAAGATAAAGTTTTGAGCGCTATGTAGACAAATGTTGTATGACTACTTATGGACACGTCTGTACAAATGAAGTATAGATTATATTAACACTATGCCGTCAGATGACTCCACATTGGTGCCACGCAAAAAATATCAGGCAAGCGCCAATGTGGAGCCACCGGACGGCATAGTGTTAATTGTTACAAATTTCTATTGATACACATTGAGCTGCATGCACTGAGACTGTACCTTTCTGTCTTTAATGCGCTATCTATTATTTGTACCCCCGCTCTTTATTGTTATTATTCGTAGACTGAGAGATCCCTTTAGGACGTCATTCCGAAGCTTATCAGGTTCTTGGTTCCAGGTACCTGCTATGAGGATATGTCGCGTTGTGCAGCGTAGCTAATATTTCGTCCCGGCAACAGCTGTCCTGATTTATCGTTTAAACTGTCAGCCCATATATATGTCCAGGATTTGTGGTTAATACCGCTATGAATATCTAGGCAAGAGACTAGAATTTTTTCGTTCCACCCTGAAACGAAAGATGGTCTCACTTTAGTGAGCAAGGTAAACTGGGACCCGTCGTCGTTGTTCAAAATTTTTAGATGAATGTTCTGTGTATTAACGACTTAAGCGCTGGATCCACCACCGGTATTCATGATACATTGTATCAAGCTCGTCTTAAAAACCTGGATACAAAATATATTCTTGTCATCATTTTTCTTGTTCGTATATAAATATTTCTCATGGTCTACATGATTGTTATATTCTTAGAGATTATTGATCCCAGTTGATTTGCCTATGTTTCAATGCATTTGTACAGTTCGGTATCAGAGAGCTTTTTATGCAGGAACACCTTGCGTTAAGTGCAGTCTTGTACAATTGTTTTTGTAATATTCATTCCTGGTGCTGTAATAAGCTTTATTGTCATATTTCATGTACTTATTATTCTTAGTCTCTATTGCAATGGTATAGCCGTACCAGTGAGTTATACAAGTTCGGTGGTAGGTCGAGTTTTTCTTTTAATATTGGTTGTACAGATAAACACGACAGCACGATTGAAAGTGTTCTAGACTGCAACGATATGAATACACGATGCACGATGATAGATGTGAATGCAGACTTAACACCACAACTCGCGGACATACTGTGCTCTGATGACTAAGAAACGATATAGACAATATAATAGGAGTCAGTCTGTTGGTTATTTCCAATGAGAATTTTTGAATTTGATTATAACTGTTTTTATTGATTATTCTTAACTACTTCGTGGAATTTTTAGATGTGCCATCGTTTCTTAGACATCGTTATCTCTGGACGCTCCAAGAGTAATTGACAGAATTATTTGACGAGGAATAACATTCTTTTTAATTGTATAACTAAAGTGTACTCTTGGAACGTGATTGGAACACCACGAAAATTCTTAATGTTACTTCATCCAAATCCGTCCAGATACAACGGCTGTTATACTACTAATTAGAGCTACAATTATTCGCTTTTTTGCTAACACACCGTGTCTATATATGGTAATGATACAGTCTACACTTACAGCATACAGGACATCCTGCTTACTCTGTCATGCTGGCCACATCATGCTTTCATCAAGTTCAACCAGCGATAATTTACTCTCATCTCATCATATATTGATCCATGCATTTTATTATCATGATATCCATGATGGTCATCTGACTGACCAATTAGAATCTAATACCAAAACAAAGATGCACAATAAAGATCAGACAAATGTCTAATAAATTTTGAACGTACACTTTTGGTATTAGCTTCTATTCAGAATAAAAATACGCAACATACACGTATATTATACTCGACACTGATACTATACATATGTTTAACGCAAATTGTTTCTAATGAGTTCAATAATAGCATCCAGTTATGTTATTTAAAAAGAACAGTGCGAGTCACACGTATAAGGGGCACCGCTGCTTGTTGCATATGCTGCACAATGTTATAACATATGAACGATGTAAAAACTGTTAAATAATTGATGATTTAAAAAAGTATCAAACGAGTGTTTCGCTCACGAGCGAAATAAGCACAAAAATGACAGTTGATTGATCGTAGGTTGAACGTATGAAAAAAAGTAACCCCGTCGAAGGAACGTATAAAACTAATAGTCTCCAATTAGCACTTTCAAAATTACTTGTTTGAACGCTTACAGATTTTTTGGAAAAAGAAATTATACAGATCTAAGTACGTTTCCTCGTAGGGCATTCGGTGACCTTTCTCTTAATTAATTTAATAATGACAGCTCTTTTAGATCGGCTAAGCGTGCGATTTCGCATCCTCTGATGGGCAAAGTGACTACTTTGGAGAGAAGTACAAGCGTGGGTCCACCAGCGACGCCACAGTCGGCACCGCCAACGAGGACAGTTGCCCAGGAGAAACTCTGACGGTTTGCACGCTGCCGCTCGTTCTTTGAGTCTCGGCAGTAGAGGAATCATCATCCACGAGAAGATGAAGTAACTAGACGATGTCCTGATGTCTCGTAGTATAATACCCGGCAAGAGCAATATTACATGTGACTATCACGCGGCTGTAATTTTCCACACATTTTCATAAAGCCAGTATAATAGTGTTGTTACATAGACGTTATGTATACGAGTGGAAAATTACAACAAAACGTGCACGTTAACATGTAGTATAATGATTGGTGTATAATGGTAAAGTAAGAAGTCATCGTCCTGGGAATGACCACGCTGATGACACGCAATAACAAAAGGATTGAAGAAATCGAAATTCTTCTAATGTCGTTGACTATACGCTTCTTCCTGGTGCAAAGACAACAAGCCGGGAATTCATTCATATATCAGTAGGTATTAATTGACAGGCCGAGAGGGAACTAGCGTTCCCAGCAAAAGCTTTTGTCAGGTTTATGTAATTTTGACATAGCTAATGTATAACAACATGAAATAGATATAGCTGAGATGTAACTGTTACAAAATGTGTTTGCTGGGATATATACCTACTGAGGCCATTCATCCTGGTCATTCTTTAAGATTAAATAGATTCTAGAAGCTCCTATAACCTAATTACCCAAAACGCATCGATGCCGTTTATTATTACGATACGATGCGAATTGGATATAATGAAACTTGTTGAAACTGTTACCTGAGTCCCCACGTTGTTATCTAAGATAATGCATAGGATAGATTTCCATTGCCATATATCAGTTTATGGACTTTCGTCAAAATGTCAATCTAGCGGAATACGCAATGCTGAGGGAAATTAAATTAATTAAAAAAAAATAATGGCGCAGATGGCTGGGATCGAACCTGCGACGCGACATTCTTCGCTCACTCGTCATATTGAGCGATCGATACTCGTCACGGTTTTGGTCTACTTCTTTTTCATTGTTCGACGTGACTCGCAATGCAATAAGAATGATCGTTACTGATTTCATGATAAATCAAGAACCTCCAATTATGGGTATACTATATCTCTACTTCTCTGTCTCTTTGTTCTTCCCGTGGATTCGAGCTGGTTAATGTTGTGCCATATGAGGAGACAAAGCAATAACACGTAATACCAAAGCCGAACAATTTGCAACTGCGACTCGTTGATGCTGGATTCAATCCGTATTGGCAGTCACTGATTGCTTTATAATCTTGAGAAAGAAATATAATTATTACGTGCAGGATATTTATGTTGTTAATTAAGAGCACTGTGTATGACTTTGCTGGGTGCATTGCGTATTGCTCTATTTAATACTATATTTGCTATGATGTAATGCGTCGTGTAAGACATTACTGTAAAATGCATATTGACTGTTTGTATTGTTGTAATAAGTCATGAGAGTAGATCTATTATTATATATATTATATATTAAAAGAAAAGTATATATATATATATATATTCCTATGTGCATAAGTGACTGGAAAAAGTATTTTAATTATATGGATGAACGATTACTATCAGTGATAATAAAAGTTATATTTTTGTTAGCCTAACTTAAAGGAAGTTGTAACGATCGATGGGGAATCATTGTTTTGTATTTAACAATTGGTCTCGCTGGAATGACACATTCTTTTATAATGTCTTTGACTCAATATCGTTTTTTTCGGCAAGCGACAGCGGATTCTGGCTGTTGCGTTTCGTTGTGGAAATTATGCCTGACCGACGTGTATGTATTCGATTATCTTCTTGAATATTACAATAAATGATAAATCATTGGCGTTTAACTTTGTCATTAATTTATTATTTATTACAATTATTTGAAATTTTGCGTATCATCTTTTTCAGATTCATATTGACTACACTGAATTGTGTATAAAATAGATAAGACTATTCGATACGAATGACTATATGTAACAGTTAAAGAAATTAAATTTGATGACTTATTTGGAATCATCTATAGTCCTTTAACATCTTAGCTAACACAACATTTTAAGTAGCATGTACGTTACGTGTAAGATACATGCAAGCTATTAATTCCTACTCAAATATGTAACACCCTACATTTATCTTTGTTATATAAATCCAATATTGCCTCTTCATAACAAACATAAATGTAACGTGTTACATATTTGAATAGGAATTAATAGCTTGCATGTATCATACATGTAACGTGTGTTACTTATAATATTATGTGTTAGCTGGGATATTATCAAGTTCACTATTGAATTTAATTCATAAAAGTGTAATGTAACTTAACAAATATGTATTGAGATAGGCGTGTCATTAATTGCTATAAGTATTTCCTTTTGGTACAAAATTCTCCTGTTCATAATTTTAAATAACATGCAATCAACGTAAAAACTTGTTTTGGTCTACGATATAATTACGAGATCTTCAATTGTTTCTTAATATTATACTATGGGACCTTGAGCCACTCTGACATCTTACCTAATACTAAAAATATATTTTTTCAGTACATTTTTACGTTGTTCACATTAAATATATCTATACAGTCTATGTATGCACTATATGTATCCATTAGTAGAATTTTTAAGTCGTTAAGTAACCTATATACAAACCTACCTTTTCATTATACAAATCAGAAGATAATTTTTGTTAGGCGTTAAAAGCGCTTTGGATTAAGTTTTAACCACTTAAGTGTTCTTATTGATGGGATAAGGAGAGTTTGTTAGATTTATTTTTAAAGAAAAAAATCTTCCGAGCATCTCAAACGTATCCCAGGTAAGAGAAGAAGGACGATTGAAAAGTGGAATACGCACGCGCATTGCTCTAGATGCTGAAAATAAACAGTAACGCATGAGTTCATTTGTGGCCCATCTGTAACTGGTGTATTGCAGAGAATATTGAGTGAAATTCTACGATTGATAAAAATATGGCAAGCATTGTACTGAGTCCAAGCATGTCCGCAAAATTGAAGACCAGAGATTGTGCGAATAGGATGAAACACGGATCACCGAAATTACAGGAAGTTCTTAGACAGGTTAGGTCAATGTATTCCTGAGTCTTTTTTAATGTATAAGGTTTTATGAATATCTTGGAATTCAGAGATGCCGGGAAGAAATGCGAAAGAAACGTGGTCAGTTGTTCAATAAACGAAGAATTGGGCTTAATGATAATCCTGTCAATTTACAAGAAACGTTAACGGAAATTGTACGCAAAGAATTCAATAATCTTGGCACTTCTGATTGGCAAACTGATGATCCATCCGCTGCAGTCGAAGATATATTAGACTCTGACAAAGTTTTAGAGTTGGAAGATGAAATAATAGCAGAAACTGGTAGGTAATACTTATTGAAATCATAAACACACGATAGCAGAGAATAAAGGAATTATTTCTCCTAAAATTGAAACAGAACAATGGATTCTGGGAGAATATGAGGCATGGTCTCGCAATGAAGAAGATATATTTGCCCTCATTGCTGAGGAGAGCCTTAAAGAAGATGTTATATGTCCAATTTGTCAAAGATCTTCCTTGATTGAGATTCCAGAGTCTATAGTTTGTCAAGCATGTGGTCTTAGTCTGCCCGCTAGAGTAAGCATCATTGATCTTGGAAGAATTATAATGGAAAATGTCGAGGCTCACTCTGCAAAATGTAACAAACCTTCTTGTTTCACTGTTCTTCCTGAAAATAATAATATATCATTGTACCTAATGTGTCAAATGTGTTCAACATTTGAGCTCCTCTTGTAAGCTGAAGAAGTATTCTAAGTTTGGTGCGCAAGTAAGCCAGAATTATTGGTGTTCATTTTTCTAATTATTTATAACCAGATTGAAATAAGAAAATATTTTTGTAGTGATATAAACTTCAATCTTTTGATGTAGTTTTCCTTTTTGTAACTAATGATTGTCGCTATTAATATTAATTTGTGTAATTCCACGACAGGTACTTTTGTATTACAACTTCAAATATTGTGTCCCACTGTTGTACAATGATTTTTAATGAAGTTATCTACCATGACTCAAACTGTTTCTTTGAAGTATTTGGTTTATCCACCATGAAACAGTTTGTCATACCTAAACAATAATTTTTGTAATAAGACTAGGATATTCATTGTTAATTATTAATAAGGATAATGAGTGGACGCAGTGCGTCTGGAATTTGTTTGTTTATATCAGGTTCATTATAAAATAAATATTTGGGTAACAACTAAGTGAGTGTTTATGATTATATGATACATATTGTACAAAACAACATCCCTTCACTGATTCGTTTATGTCATATTCATCACTTACACATATACATACACAATATAATTTCAAGTAAAGGACGTTTGCTGATCGTTTAAATATTCAAGCAAATACACCAGCCAGTAAGTACCGATTTTATCAATTAAATAATTGAATGTTTCTAGATTAAAAGGAAGCAGCGGTACAATGAAATTTAGGTGTAGGAAGATATTGATAAATTTCTATCAATCTGAGGACCTGCATATGACGATACATACCATACAGGTACCACAAACTATTTGTTTATTTAAAAGTTTAACTTTATTCTTTTTCTTCTTCTATTAAAATACGCATAAATGGCTACCAGCCTAACGATTTCACAAAGGCCCTTTACCATACGTATAACACTACTCAATAATTGAACTGTAAGAAACGATTTGTACATTATCACATGAAATTTCATTAAAAAAACCTCATATTGCATAACATTATCGATGTAACATATTTATAATTGTATTCATGAGCAATACTCCCTTTACTTTTTGATGGGAGAAAAAAAGATTATCCTTACGTGTATACAAATCAATTTCTCATGTAAGGATCATCAGTATCGATAATGAAATTGCTGCGTAGGCACACATTTCAAGGTTTCACATATTTTTTGTCAGGCCGCGCAGGACCTTCACATTTGTTAGTAATAAAACTAAGATCAGATATAGTACAGATAACGTAATTCGTTGATAATATTTTGTATCGTTAATTATCTAAGATACATTACGAGAATATAATTCGCAATTTATAAAAATCTCTCCTTTTTCATCATCGTATCCGCTAGTGGTGTATCATCTCATATATAACAATGTAAGTAACATTTTTTTCTTTAAAATATCCCTCCTACGTATCTCCTGTCATTTGACCATACCGAATTCTCATTTTGTTTCATTATATCCATTTTCAAAAAACACCGAGCTATGGCACAATTCATGAGTTCGTCTCTGGCCGTTTTTTACATACATTTTTCTTTATATCCTCTTTATCAACTGATTCCACCCATCGACCGTATCCAACATCAATCAGTGAATCACTTTACCCTCGTGAAAAGTACATATCTCTGTAATCTACGTATGCGCGTCATTCAGATAAGCTCTTCTATATTTTCAGTCCTCTTTTTGTTTTTTTGCAATCTACCATTGGAACAATATATTATTAACAAAGAAAAATCTATTTGGCATCCTTCCGTTGTGATTCTCATCACAGTAGGGCTTTACAATATAAACGAACGTTTTCTTTTTGTCGGAATGTATCCCAGAATGCGAGCGAAAATAAGGAGACCGACCGTTTATCAAATTTAGCCGAACTTTAGAAAAATATTTGTTTCTCTATTTCCTTACTCGCACCTCCAGGATACTCTATTTATAATCTGTACATTGGTTCTGTAATCATCTTATATAAATACGTGTCTTACTGTTAACGAGGATTTATCTCGGCGATGATTGTCAAAAGGGTATGGAATGATTCGTCTACTATGCAATTTTTGAGTTTTCGTTTTCTTCGTTCGATGTGTGATGGACACGAGACAAATAGGCAAGTTGTCGGCCGAAAAATGGGCACCATAATTGAGCACGCGCGATAAGCATTTTGAAGCCAAAACACATACGTGTTTTGAAACACATACGAGTTTAAGAAATTTCTTGAAAATAAATATTGTAAATTCAGATTCTCCTTGACGTGGAACAATAAATGTTTATCACCGTACATATTTTAATATACATCCTTAGAGGTATTTAGAAAGTAATAGTAATACAATTAATCTTTAAAATTTGTTCGACTGGTTATTATTCTGAAGGCTGTTCTACGTGGTGGTCACAGGTCGTTCGACGAGAAACTTCGACAAATATCACCAGACGCCATCGGCATCATCTCATGAGACTGCAGGAAAATTAATTAACAATATTTTTGCTATCGGTGTGATGAATCTTTTTAGAAAGTAATAACATTTTTTCAAAATAGTAGAAACTTCTCATTGTTTACGTTTGCGGTGGATAACAAATAAAAACGGAGTCTCTCTCACAGGACCAGAAAAAATGCAGCAATTAATACCAATTTTTTCTGTATAAATGCAGAAAAAAAGAATACGTGAAGCTAGTCAGTACAATTTCTTCGAAACACTTGAAAAGTACAATTACAAATAATTTTTCCTAACTAAATGTGCGGTGTCTAGTGATATTTCATTTTTGTCTAGTCTGAGCCAATAACAAGTCAAAATGCTTTTGCAATGATGAAGTCCATACCAAAATGAAAAACAAATAATTAAAAGAATTGTTTATTCGCGACACGTATACGTACTACAAGCGAGAAACGATTAACACGTTGAATGCCACGCTAATTTTACATGGATTGCCTGTGCCGTGAATATGAATTATGTGTTTCTACAAACCCTGGCGTCGCCGATCACCGGTGATTACCATGGCGGTACTGACAAATTGAGTGCCGGTCACCGGTGAGCCCCATGGCATTCAACATGTTAAGAATGATTCGAGGTTGCACTGCAGATGCATATATTTAACAGGCAAGTCGACATTACAAATTCGAACCTAATGTATCTCAAAATATATTTCTAAATTTTGAGATTATGAAAGAGTTCATATTTATATTTTTTTCCGACAAGATAAAATTACGTGCACTGATGTTAAACAGAGCATAATAAAATTGCACTTTGGATACCAGTCCATTCGTTAAGTTGTGCCGTTGCAAAAGCAAAACCCGATAAACTAATATAAAGAAAGAAAGAGAGAGAAAAGAGAGAAGAAGAAAGGAAAGGTTTCAACAATTGTTTATACAACTATAACGTTTCTTGGCGTAAACTTAGTTCTACGGTAACTGTCCTTCGCCATCGAATGCGCTCCCCTCTTCCTTTCGCACCTTCAATAATGTAGATTATTGATTTGTCACATCCACGGGGTCACGAATGACGAATGATCATTGTGTGGATCGCCGTCGTTCTGTCTGATTAACAGCAGCAAGGGCCTCTTCTGGTAGACGTCCAGGATCTGACAGAATATCGGTTGCGGTGCACAAATACCTCAGAGAGTTGAGGACAGCTGTGAAGAGAATCAATAATAATTCACTTTGAGAATCAGCCAATAAACTTTATCTACGCTTGATAAAGCAATATAAATTGTTGATCGATTGAAAATGTACCTGGCCTGAGATCAACAAGTGAACAATGTTGCTCCACCCACAGTACTGTACTTCTGTATAAATCTTCTATGCTTGCAGTAGACACTGAAGCATTAAATGATATCATCAAAGGTTCAAGAAGTATGCTGAACTGATGGATATGGTCAAGGAAGTCATTTAGATTAAAAAGAACGTCTATGCTAATAAAAATAATATTCAAACATCTTGAGTAAAGGATACAATCCAGAACTTCCAATTTTCTCGAGTACGATTGCGTACGTATTCATCGAACATCTCCTTCATCTTGCTCGTTCTGTGTCTAGATACAGGAGCACCTGTAGCTGGTAGCATAGATTGACAGTTGCTAGAAAGACATAATAATCAACAACAGTTATTAATTATCAATAAGAAATATATTAGCTTAATGGACTGTCAGCGACAAATTTCTCAAAAATATTAATTAATATCCTTACCTAATAGAAGTATTAAGGCACTCAATTTGATGTCTTAAGCTGTCCATCTCCTCCTTTAATTGATTCCTCTCAGCTCTGAGCTGCCTGATGTAATCTGCCCCCTTTTGCAGCATCGCAGCTTTACTAAGCTTTGTGTTAGGATTCTGATTAAGCTGCGGGATCAGGCTGTGCAGCATATCAAAACCATTTTTAATATTATATCTGCGTTTTTGTTCGGCATGAATATGCCCAACTCTTCTTTGTTCCTTATACTGTCCTCTTTCTGGTTCACCCTTGACATATCCTCTCGACGGGGACAAGGGACTACCTATACTCATAGGGCTGTGCAAGGGACTAAGGTTAAGTGCTTGGGGACTGTGCGCATTGGAATTGTCCTTCGGCGAGCCAGGACTACCCTGAGGCAAGTGAGTTTGGTTGTTCGCGATGAGCAAAGCAGGTTGTCCACCGGTAGCTTGTGGTATTGTCTGTTTATTAAATGGATACTTATATTCGTACATACCATTGCAAGTAAAATAAGGCATTCATATTATAGAGCAATCAATTCTAAAAGTGGCTTACCTGTTGTTGCGTTTGCATGGACGACGCAACTTGCATAGGCTGCACCGCGACCGGCGCGGTAATATGGTGAGTGGTACTAGCAGATTGGTTGGAAGACGGCGTAGGTGGCAGCATTGGCAAAATATGCTTGACACCAGGCGGTTGACTGACAGCAGGCAGAACTTTTTCAGGGCCACTGCTCACCGTGTACAGACCGGACGTGTCTGCGTGGGGGATGATGTTGTTTTCTTTATATTCTTTAGAATGACTTGGAACAATAGTTTTTCCAAATCAATTATGATAGCAAGGACAAGAAGATGGCAAGCCAGTGAATCAAGAATACGTAGAGGTGGGACTACCATCATTGAAGATACTACTAGATTATGAATAAAAGTGGCACGTGATAAGTACATACTGTTCGTAAGTAGATGAGCGAGTAAAACATTGTTGTTAAGGTTCAAGGCCGGATCACTCATAGCTGATACCAAAGGTGGGGGATGCATTCTTGGTGCCGCCAGGGATGAACTACTTCGTGATCGATTCCTTGCCTTCACCTGATACTGGAAGAGGAAATTTCCACGATATTATTTTCTTTTTCTTTTTACTGTTTCCATGCAGCGATTCAGCGGTTAAGAGTGTGGCAAGTGATGGAGGCTCAAGGTATTCTTGTGAAATTTGTCAACTGGTTGAAGTCGCGTCTCTCCATTCACAGGTTTTGCAACAATATGTTTGTTGTCAGACTCCATTAGTAATATATATAGAAATAAGCACTCAGGAAGATATCCTCAAAGATATTCGACGCCTAGTTCACGTTGCACTGTCTAACGGGGACAATGTTTAAAAACTAACTAGTTGCTACGAATGTTATGTCGGATCTAGAGACTTTTACGCGCTACTGCGATGCTTGTAATGGAATTCTGTAGATAAGCTACCTACACAGCCAAGATTGCGCCCGACCTATGGCCCTTGGTAAGCAGAGTTCACAAGCAGATAAAGTAAACATCATAGGATCCCCAGAATCGTTTCTAATTACAATCGCTTCGTAGGCACTGATATTCGTGTATATATTTTTCGGTTATCTATTAAAAAGAGTCATGTGCATTGATACCCATCTCTGTCGTTGTATCAGTTAGACTAAACAAATATTTTTTACGAATCATTAGAGTTCACATTTTCAGGAAATGTATAATACCAGCTCTAGGAAACTTAAAAGCAAACCTTAGGTACTGCAAAGACTTCCTCCTTCTCAGAATTCGTTGTAGGCCGTGGAAGAAGTTTCGTGGGGTGTAGTGCAGGTGCGGTGGGATCCAGCACTGTAGGTCTGCATTGAAACAAGATATGCGATTGGGTTGGTTGATGCGGCGAGACTGACACCACTGGTTGCGCCGGCAAAGTCTAATTAAACAAATTAACAAATAGTGAATATGTATTTCTATCAAAACATAGACTGGACTGATAAATGGAGACAAAACATCTGAGAATGATTACCTTCATATTATTGGTGCTGAATTTGCATTGCTGAGTGTTGAAACTCTGCGTGGGAGTAGGAAATTTGTAGCCTTGCTGAGGCTGAACAGCCTTGTATGGCTTAGACATAGGAGTATTTGTTGGCAAGGGTCTTATGGCTCGTTGAGGTTGTGGCGGCGAATTTGATCGTGCGTAGCTCTGTGACGGCGTGGCCAGACTTTGGACGTGATTTGCGATTGAGGATATTTGACCGGCGCCAACAGGGTGGCTACTCAAAGCATTTAGTTGGACTTGATTTGACTGGCCAGGAGTCAATTGCACGTTTTGTATCTCCATGGCATAGGACGACGTTGACGATTGATTCTGCTGCTGTTGTGCTTGTTGATATACTAAAGTCTGGTGTTGTTGTGCTTGTTGATAGGCCATCTGTTGCTGTTGTTGTTGAGGTTGTTGTATCACACGATTCGCCCTTGTTGTGGATCTACTTTGTCGGCCTTTTCCGCGCACACTTTGTCCAGTTGTGGCAGTTTCAAAGCTTTGTTGAACCGTGCTGTAGTTGTCACCCATACTGTGTCAAGTAAAACACCTTCGTGTTTTATTTTGCTTAATATTTCACTGTATCCATTAAAATTAATACTCACACATTATTTCTGTATACATGCGTAGGTTCAGGTTGGGGCTGCGTGTATATTTTAGCCGTATACTGGAGATTCTGTAAAGTATTATGTTGCTGCTGCTGCTGTTGTTGGGCCGATTGCTTATTTGTGACTGAAGATACTTCATTCATCTGGCTGACTTGATTTATTTGATTCACCTGATTCACTTGATTTATTGGTGTCATCAGGTCCAGCTCAGGATAATTGCTATTCAATGCTTCACTGCGAAACATGTCATCCTCTTCCGGCACAGGTGGTAGCTTCGAATTAAGAAATTCTAAAAAAGAGAAACAGAATGAATAAGAAATAATCTTAAAAGTATACAAAATTCCTATTTACCTTGTAGGGGCTCCAGAGTATCCATGAAGTCATCTAGATTAGGCTGAAGGGGTCCTAAACTGGGTTGAATGAAATCTGCTAGACTCGCACCCCTTGCTGAAATCATTTTTTGATCGTTCAGCCAGTTTTCTCTAGCATAAAATTATCGAATGAACTAGTAAACAAACCAATTTCTCTCGGATCAGGAAAATATATGGGCTGATTCGAGCTTATAGTTGAGAACAATGTATCTGTCATCAGCTCCATATAATCTTCATCAACCATCATACTGTGAACATTTTCTCCACCAGGCATCCCACTGATTCCACAGTAAGAATTTCCCGCACCAATTCCAAAAGCTCCTGCATTTCCCATTCCACTGTCCCAATCGAGCATATCCATAGATTCCAGCTGAACAAAGAAGCATAACAGCAAAGAATTGTTTTTATAAGTTTGGAAATAACAGCATTGTTTTATCTTATTACTATTGCTAAATATTTCATTGCACGCTCTCTTACCATATCTGTACCATCTTTGTTTGTCCATCCAAGTATTTTGTTTCGATAAAACATACGCCATTTCTTGTATTCAGCAGTGACAGCAGCTAATTTTCGCTTCCAGTATTTACCCTCTAGGACAACCGCCTAGTCAAACAAAGATACAGAGGAAAAACATTAGACAAATTATTTCCAACGTATCTTTACAAAATATATCATTTCAGTTTAGCATAATTTATTTCTTATTTCATTGATATCGCTGTCTAAATTATCTGCTTCAATTTGACTAGAGCAATCAACGGTAATAAATAACTAATCAGCAGTAAAGTAACAAAGTTCGAGTAGAGTGGGTGTGAAACCAAAAAAGTGATTCAATTAGCCTCACAAGGGTTTCTTTAATTAAGAGAGAACAAGAGTGATAGCTTTCTCGGAGAAAACACAAAAAAGACTTGTCGTTCGAAAAGAAAACATTTCAAAACATCATTTACTTGCCTTCTATTTGTCTAACTAGATAAGATACGTATTGCAATTACAGTCAATAACATTATAGCAAGATATTAAATAATGTCATTGCGATTTGTCTTTGCTTATGTAACGTCGAATTTCGTGGAATACGAAACTCATATCAATACGTTATATTTCTGCTAAACACTGGTTCAATAAGATTACAGATTACAATATAATTATCAAAAACATAATTAAAAGCAATAGACAAAGTTCCCAGCGCTTCTAACTTCTCAAAGAGCTAACGTACAAAAAGAATTTGAATAAATAAGTAAGCTTATTCATCTCTCAGCAGATTGCAACGAGCAATCTGTTTACGTTACTATTTTCGACGTCTATAGATTCAAGTACTCGACATCTTCAGAAAGATTTACAATTTCATTCGAGTATCTTTCAAAGACCAATTCACATGTATTCTTTTCTACACGGAGACAGCATTACTAACGTACACGCGACATAAGAATATGTATAAAACGCCTAGAAAATTTTGTACCGCTCAATAAGAAAAACCTCAAGCGGAGTTTCCCGCGAGCGCGTAATTCCTATTAATAAGCAGATTAGCCCAGGAGAAAGAATGAGGCATGTTGCGAAATGGCAGCACGTGTCACAAGGTTACGCGATACGTGCGTCGTTACTATCTCGAAAAATGTGTCTCCGAACCGACTATCGCATGGGAAGAGTTCTCTCCGTTTGATTATCGCTTACTAACCCGTATATCTCCGAGCAGTGCATTTCAATCGACAATTGCACAATAGACATCGAGTATAACATATCTTATCGTCTAAATAGGATTAACATGGATTGACTGATACGCGACGTCGACTTTCTCTCTTCGTTGCTCCTCATATCCTTATCCATTATCCTTCTTCTTCATGTTTCTTCGTTTCAAATCCTATGCTTACCTCAGGCTTATTATGAGTGTCCACATCCAGAGGTGAGGCGAATTGGCAGACCAGGGTATTTTGTTTAAGTATAACTGAAAAATAAGAGTAAAACGTATATGAGTGACAATGAATTTTTCAATTAACCTACGTTACATTTTCATTCAAATTATTCTAATGCACGGTGGTCGTTGACAGCTTTAATGTTCTTTTGGATGACTGTACCGAGATCGTTGTGTGCGACAGGATGCAAAAATCTTTATCTATTTTTGGCAAGGTTGTCGCTGAAGTATTTTGACGAGTCATTCGAAACAATGTTTTACGTGGGGACGCGCAAAAATAAATTCACCATTACGTCTGTCGCGTATACGACACCTTGGAGGTGATTTCCTTGGTGTGTCAGTTTTACAACTTCTTAAATATCTTCACGACGCTTTTAGGCGTCCTTGCGTTTAGAAGACGGACATTCCGACTTGGCAGCTGCTGTTTCTATACGGTCGAATACTCGACTGTATCTACCTGTATATATATACTGAATATATGTATATCTATATATTCTCGTTATCGATAAAATTTATTAGCCCAGCCATTTCAATCTTGCGAACATTCTGCTAATCTTGTCAAGTTTATCAAGGCAATTTCGGTCCATGCGATTATCGTTGAAGTCAACTCGGTTCGAAGTACCTACGGGCCAATGAATCTGGCTCTTTCCGGTCAGTATGGCATACGCGGGATTTAATCTTTCGGATAAACGAGAGTAAAGGAATAAAACATTTGGACGTTGGAGAAAAAAATTGTTACGAATAAACTGTCAGGAGTTTATCGTTAAACAAAAAAAGGCATGTGCGATTAAAGTGAAGTATAAAAAATTAATACACTTCCGTAGCTCGAACGAGATTTTATTTACGACAGACGCGCACGATAAATACAAATTAACAGTAGAAACTTACTGCGACAAATTTCTTTCTCTTCGTCCCGAGAGAATCTCTTCTTTTTCACTAACTACCCTCCGCCCTGATCTCACCCTCGCGGATCGAAGCTCCGTCATAGCAACGTGTCCCGATGCCGACCTTTCTACGACGCATTCTCGAATGGCTTAGAAAAATTTTGAGATTTCCCCTGTCTCCAGAGTTCCAATGGGTCCCGTTTTTTTTTTTTTTTTTGGAAATCCCCAGAAATAAACTTTACCGAAATCGCACGACTATTGCCGATCACACTCGGGTGACAGTCCGATCGGCGAATAAACGTTGTCAGAATAAAGTCTAAGTCATCCGTTTAAAAACTAGGACGGGTAACCCGGTGAAGGTGGGAGCGACAAGGACGGGAGACGTTGAGAATCACAAGATAAAAAGAGAGAAGAAATAAATTAAACGAAAAAACGGAAACCGGCTGTCTGCAATGTCAGTGCCGAAAATAAGACGGATGAAAAGTGCGAACTGAACTCAAGTCACCGATCGGTTTCTATTAAAGCTTCGGTGATCTTGGCGCAAAGGTGGGGAGCGTCGCAATCATGAGCTCATCACATGCATGGACTTCTTGTTAGCAATCGACATTATCTCGATTCGAGTTTATGGAAAGGGAATGTGATAGGAGGAAAGCTGGGATTTTCTTGAGAGCGCACGTGTTGTTTGCACGACGTGATGCCTTTGCAGCTTATGCTCGTTTGTAATAGATTGGACTCAGTCATTCAGCTGATTATGACGTATTCGTTTAATGAATTTACTGTAGGACGATGTAAACTTTTTATTCGGATTGACAATTGTTATATGAATTATACTTGCTGACGTCATCGTTGAATTTATTTAATTGAATTCGCTTACATTGCATGTGCCAGCATCGCCATATCACATTGTTCAGTCTGATCTTGTCTTTCCACCTCAATCTGATTCCCTTGAAGCGATTCCATTTGGGCGATGTCAACTTCTGTCTGGAACAAATTCACGTGTTCACACGTTATGGAATCTTTTATAAGTATGCAAAAGTTGTTTTTTGTGAAACTACAAAATTTAAAAAAAAACACGCAGATTGACGTACATTCGTTCGATATTTAAATAGTTGGAATAAGTAGATGCAGTTGTTCCACAAGTACAAGATACTTCCAGGGGACTCATTTGCCTTAAAAGACATAAGAAGATGGCCCCTTCAAAAACTAATTTACTAATGTAAATGTCTTTACTCTGCAATGTCTTAGCTGAACTAATGAATTTTTCGAATAATACTGTCTTTATACTAATCCTTATACCAAGGGTTGTTCCTTATACTAAAAATTAATTTCAATTAAAACTGATGTTAGATATGAATTATGTACAGGGTGTCTAAAAATTACTGGACCTACGGGACATGACGGTATTCGCAAAACGCAACAGATCATAAATGTGATCTTAATTTTACTCAAAAGTGCTTAGTCTGTAAATGGAAACAGGTCAAAGTTGACCATTCAGAGTTTGTCTTTGTTTCTTGATGACCTGGAAGATGCTGCATACGCAACAGCTTTGGACGGATCGCGCGATTAGCAATTGTTTCATAGCGCGCCAAGCGCATTTCTTGACAGATTACAGATACTGGCGAAACGTCTTAGCTTCGCATAGAGAGAGAGAGAGAGAGGCTACAAAATACAAGAAAAATAATAAAATGCATTAAAAATTGAAATGGAAGGAAAAATTGCGCGTATCTTTTTTATACCTACAAACATTCCATATCAAATTGCATGACCTCGCGACTTATGATTTGAAAATCTAAAAATACGTGCAACTGTTAAATACTCTAAAAATGATTAGACGCTCAAAAATTGATTGGGAGGGAAGAGCAGATACGCGTCCCTTGTTTCGTCCCTAAAATACACAAATCAAATGGCAGCCATTCGCGACTTTCGATTTCAGTCGCAAAATACGTATAGCTGTCAAATACTATAAAAATGTTTAAACCCTAAGAACGGACTGGGAGAAAAGAGCAGAGACGTGTATCGTTTATTATTTTCCCTACAAGACCCACACGAAATTGCAGCCTATTGGAAGATTCGGTGACAGAAAATACTTGTGGACGTTGGTCGCTTGAAAAATATAAAAAATTTCAAAATGGTCCAGGAGAGTTAGAGAAAATAATGAAATACGGTCCAAAGTGCAAACCCGTAAAGTAAACACAAATCTTCTTGGAAGATTTCAACCTCCTTTCATCACCACGATATCTCACAGAAATTCTCCTTGGCACTCGAGTCTTAACCAATCGCGGGTTACTTCGGCCATTTTTACTTTACTCGTAATTCAATTGTACAAGGGGAATCCCGTTTATTTTAACGAAATTAGAAAATAAACTTCGTATACCAACTGTAACAATTCTCTCTACTTTACCATACGATAAACAGCCGTCTAATCAGTTTGACAATAAGCAGAGACTATTATCAAGCGGGACTGAAACTGGGCCACTCAAGCGTGACATTATGTAATGTACGTATATATAGTCAGGCCACCGCAAAACTCAATTGCAAACGGGACGAGCCTCCTATTTATTATCGTCTGCAATTCTGCGACCTGTTCCTATTACATACTGCTTAGATGTACCGGGTGTTCTGTAATAATTGAAACAGACACGCAACAGTCACGATTTCAAGCATCCGCAATTCTAATATTTCTCAATCAACTTAAAAACGTTTGTAGGAAATGAAAATTTATTTTAAAAAATTTGCAATTTCTCGCAGTCGTAACTTTCGAAAATAATTATCGACACCTTATATACGTCAATACCTTCCGAGCCAACTTTACTTATAATTTGATCCACAGTGAATTCTATGAATAGCAAATCAGCTCCCATAAAAAAAAATACGTCAGATTCCATACGGCGTTGAAATTTAATAATTATTTTTTACGAGTCTAATTTTTCAGACTCTTCAATAATATTGATTATTATTTCGCAATTTTACAATTTCTCAACCCTTAGAGGCTCGGCGTATTTTTCGACGAGATCTTGCAGATCTCCTCGCGTAAAATTATCGACATGATTGGTAGATAACTTAGGTGAAAATATTCAGCCGATTTGAAGACAATAATCGATTCGGTACGTGGGCAACACGTGTAGTTTCCTTCCGTATTAGCCAACTGGCAATAATAACCGGTTTCGTAATTATTCGTTTTATAGAACCAAGTGGTCAGTCAATGTAAACGTGATTTTGAAACATTCTAAACTAGCCTTAAACGGTGAGAAACAAATATACGTATACGGTGACTCGTGTCGTAGATATGACGAGGTAAAATCGTAATTGGAAATATCTAAGTATCATGTGACTTCTTATTATACATAAATGATTTGGCACGAATCGATAATATTTCCTTGTGATAAAAGTTCGTTATTGTCGACGAGTTCAGATTCTATGATACATAGTCGACGAGTAGAACAGATTAAAGTGACAGATGGAAACACGTGTTTCGTGCTACGAAGGTCCGTAGTAAAATTCCTCTTTTGCCAACGCCTTTTGCTAAACGTAATAAATGGTTGTCCATTGATTCCAATCGATTTCCCATACATTACCATTGAGAAAAAAGCATCGGCAAACATTTTGCTAAGAGCTTCGCATTTCTTTCATCTGTCACTATAAACTGCTTTACTTATGGACCGACCTATATATAGTGAGGTTATTTTCAACGATATCAGACCAAAAATTTCGTTACCCCGAGAATTTCGGTTTTTGATGAAAAATTATAAATTTTATAGGATCGACAGGCGATCTCAGTCATTTTGATTGCCCATAGTTCAATACTCACGGCGGGTAATGAGAGAGGCTGGGATCATAGAGAATCAAGTGGGTCCAGCTAGACACGATACGATTGATAAATCAATAAGAATTTTATTTATTCGATAATATTTTTATGAAAAAAAAAAAAAAAAACTTCCAAAGTATATAAAATTAGGTTAAATTTTCATCTTTAAGCCAGCCACCAACACTGGATGGTTAATCGTGAATAAATAAAGAGAATGAGATGATACAAGGAAATAATTAAAGACTTGAATCAATCGACGACGACACGCAGACACGTTTCTCTTATGAACATTTGCTGATTTATGACAAAAACGTTTCTAAATGTCAAGTCCCATATTCCTGGAATCATCGACGACGGATCAATGATACCGACAGATGAATACAGCAGATTTCATTATTCTCGGACGCGGGGTTAAAAAATTAGATAAATTGCATCACGCTAAGAACATCGAATCTCCAGATGATAAGAAAAATTGTATTGACAAGCAACAGTCACTTAAGATTATGTTAAAGTATTAAAAAAAAATTAACATGCGACTGCTAAACCGAGATATCGCGGCGTTCGAGGAATTTTGAGAAGGTCCAAAAATTCTGTCTAAATAATTACTCAAATTATGTGTACCTGATCCTAACCAATTTGAAGACGCTTAATCAATACAATTTTCAAAGAAACCAACAGTCCAATCGATACTTGTTCGTCGGTATAATCGAACGCTAATAATATATTAAAAATTATTTATTAATATTTTGTAAAAAGAATGTACGCTAATAAAATATTAAAAAATTTTTTTTTAATTTTGGAAAAAAAATTTACGTCTGCCACGTTTTACGAATCTTCGTAAAAGTTACGTTTGGCTATTTCATAACGTAAACCTTGGTAGCAATGGCGTGATAACTCCGGAAGGCATCGTATCGTATATGTAAATAAGAAGGAGGCTCGTCCAAATATGATGGCCGAAAGGAGTCTTCGCGTAGCAATGTTATACTATAAGCCGTTATTTACTGCGCACTTAATATAAAAAGCGTAAGCGGAAGACACAACGCGTATGGATGACGCAGCAAAAAATCGGCCCAAAAGTTTCTTCGATGCCAGTGGAAAAATTGTACGATTATGTGTAACCAAGTACGTTATCATATTGAACTCACGTCCAGATAACAAATTATGAAGATTTAATAAAAAATATCTTTTGGCACGATACGAACTGCATCAATGCTAAAGCAGCATCAAGACTATAGATGAGAGAAGAGGTCAACCACGTCTGAGGTTGAACTCACGATCAAGTTATCGACTTTCCGTCGTACAAAAGTCTAATATTGTTATTACTAACGTCAACGTTCTATCTTGCGTCGCGACGCTCGGAAACTTTAATTTGCTCGACTCGGTCGGTAAAACAGACACCGATTAGCGATGTCGTTTACTGCGCGATCTAAAAATATACTAATATTTATTGTCTATTGTCCGAGAATCGTGACCCTAAATTTAGAAAGAGAGATTTAGATTCGTTAGATTCGACTGTTCGATCGGTATACGTATGAACATTGAAATAATAATAATAATGGTAATTGGCGATTGTTTTGCTAGACAGATAATTAGAATAGCTTGAGTTGCATACACATGGCTTTTTTATTAATAAAAATATTCTGTATCGATTGCATAAAGTGTGCAGAGTATATCGAATACAATGACCACCTTGTTTGGAATTTCGCAATCAATCTTTAGTGTTCAATGATTTTATATAGGCGCAGAGACAGGTCTCTCGGAGATAGTCGTAACCATTAGTGTTGTAGGTGTAACTGTTTTACCGACGCGGATAACGGATAGTTTTAAGACAAGGAGTCAATATTCATTATATCTGTTTTTCTTCTCTTCGCAGCCCCTCCTGACCATCGTTGCGAGATAACGAGAAGATAGTGAGTTATTTGTCGGGCTTTTGTAGATAGCAGGGTTTATCAATTATCAAGCTCGTTGATGTTATCGCGATGAAATACGGCAGCGTCAAATATATTTATCGTACCTAAATCGTGCAGAATATGTCACTATCGAGTGCCTGCAATACGCACAGCAAACGTAAATAATAAAATGTTAATAAAGAGTCTGTGTTGAGATAATGAAAAATGTCAAAAGTCGTCAGTCGCGGATAAAAAAAATGTAAACTATGTCATACGAGTTACATGATCTTCAAAGAACACCAATTAGCATGAAATATCAATGCGAAAAAAATTGAGGAGCAAAAACGACATCTCCGCAACTTCCACTGTCGTTGTAAACGCTTAAAATGGTAAAACGTGGTATTAAAAAAAAGGAACAGAAGAAATACCAATCAGACGAGGCAACAAGGACGTTCTTAATCGTGTGACGTTACAAAACGCGTGCGTTACATACGCACTAATAATGTGGTAATCGACTATCCGATGACGACGACCTTGCCCGTCGGCAACGACATAAATTGTGATATAGAAGATCCGAAGTTTCGAACCACAGAGTAAATTCGTCAACGAGCATTTAAAACAACTCAAATAGAGTTGACTGAACTCGTTGGTAACAGCAACACGGCGGAATCGCAACATGGCGTTACTGACGACAACATTGTACGTACACATCTCGACTGTATAACAATGAAGCCATTGAGCCTTAGACTGTATAAATAAAATCTATAAAGCCAGTACTACTCCTAGCCTAAGTCGTTAAAGTATGACCACATACCTGTAACTATGTATCGACACAATGTCGACAGGAAAAAAATTGGTCAGCGAGGTTATGTCGATCGTTGAAAATGATATGGTAGAAGGTCGCGTCGCTTCTTGCAAGAGCTTCCACGGTTCATCGGCATATCTTCATATAGACTATACTATGATATAATATGAAGAGCGCGAAGCAATGAATTAATTAACAATACGTAATAAATATTACAGCGAAGAAACATGGGAGACATTTCTTCCGAATTTTCATGGTTCGACTTGACGCTCTTCGCGTCGCATACAATTTTTCGAACTGACGTTCGCTGTGTTGTGTTTCTGTAGGACGCCGTAAGGTCGCGCTATGACAATTAAGCTAGATACTCGAGACTGTTTCTGTCTAACCGTCCCCTTGGATTTTCGCCGTAGCCAACATGCTGGTCCGTGCGACTAAACAAAAGAAGGAAATCAGAAAGGAAAGAAAACAACGTGACCGACAGTCGTCGCAGGACTCCGACGTCAATTACGTTGTAGATACACCCATTGGGCTTCCTTCTCTCAATATATGTATACATACACAGTCCATTCCCACCCACTCGGTCTTCTCTGTTTTTCCTGGCTTTTACGATCTTATCGATGTTATAGTTTTATAAATAACATCGTACACTCGTTTATAAGGTAAAATACACGAGTGCAACAGTGCGAGCGAAGAATTTCATAGAGCGAAAAGAAAGTAAATATCGAGTGAGGTAATGAGCTCAAAATTATTAAAAATTCCTGGCCACTGTCGGATTACATAAACTTCACAGTGCGTTGCAACGGTGGAAGCGATAAGAGAGAAAAAGAAGCACGTTGACTCCCAGTCTGCGAGACCGTCTTATGGCGAGGGGTACAGTCGGGAGAGAAAGTCGTGATGTTACCGAAAGAATTCGATTGGCTGAACTGTCGGGTGCAGGTGATAAGATACTGGGGGTTGTTTGCGATTACGTGTATACGACTATCTTCTTACTGCTTAGATTTACGAGTCTGTTATTCTCGGCGTGAGCTTAGTCGTTCGGCTTAGAAAAACACTAGAGCTAATTCACATTGCAGGATGTAGCGACGTATGTATTTGCGCGCTGAAATAGCAAGCGAGGAAAATAATTGGATCGATATGCCTTACAAAATTATATTCTTACGAAATTTGTCAACCGTATTGATCGTCTTGAGATTAAATATAAGATTCGATCGGAATCGTTCGATTAATTTTCTATATCTGTAATATCATTGCGACCGGTAAAGTTAATAATCTTTTTATACGAACTGGATCATCGAGGAGAAGTATATACGATACGCCTTGAGGATACGAAAACACGTGACTCCACTCTCGTGAGGATGAATTTCTCGTCGCGTGGGACAATATTACCAATAAGCACTTTTATATCACTTAAGAATTTTAATTTATCACTTTAAACCATTCTCAGTCTTATCTACGTGGCACGACTAGCTTGAAGTGTCTCTGATTTTAATTATCGTGCTTCCCAGATCTTTGTATACCATTCGCTTGAATGAGAAACGAGAATGTAACACGGTGCATCAAATGGCTGAGGTGAACGAAGAATCAATCTTATATCTTTAACCACAAACTTTCCTCTAAGTAGTAATGAATTCAGTACAGTTTATACTCCACGTTAAAATTATTGTAACTGAACTACGTGGTCACCACCGCTGACATTTCTCAATATGATTACACTGACAAAGATGTCAAATTTTTTCAATCCATAAAACCCACCTCGATAAATTCTCCATTTCAAGGTGTCGCTTAGAATTTATTCGTTTACATGAAAAAGCCAGATTTTACAATCACCTCGCAGATCCTTTGTCGTAACAGTACAAAATGACAAAAAGGTCGTATAAGAAATTTTATAAAATTTCATGATTTCTCAACCCAGTCATGTTTCATTGTCACTGCATCTTTTTCTTCCTGATAAATTTAGCCCAGTATACCATACGCCGAACTGATGAAAAGTGATAGAAAGTCAGTCTAAGCTAACCACGGTTCTCAATCGGTTATTAAGATTGAATTATGTGCGTTAGACTACACGTAAAGACAACAATAGTAATTTGAGGAACCCTGTCCATGCCAATTACAACGAACACCGTTATACGTTCTCCCAGACGTCAAGGTCTCGTGTCGAACATTAAGACCCATTTTTTTACGAGTCTCTTGCGACAGAATCGAGCTCACTGAGAATCACACAATACCGAATCGAATTAATGTCTTAAGCAAAGCTTAACAATGCGTCGCTTTGATCTAACAAACTAACAAGTATAAAGACTGCAATAAAGCACGGCAGTCTCGATATTCCAAAGACTTTGGATCTCTAGAAAAACATAACGAGCAACAAGAGTGGATCGTATGAATACATAATTATGAATAACGTATATCAGTTTCGCGCGACGACGATCAGACTAGAGTAATTCGCTGTCTGCTTTTTCTACAGGAAATAAAATGGCCGCCGTGCACCCGATATGCAGTAAAATAGAAAATTGAGAATTGACGTGGGTCCCGTCCGTTGTATTTAATTGCGTAGTGCCTGGCCCTACGACCTCTGCCATTAATTCAATTAGCTCTTATCAGTCGTGACTGTTGAGCGACACGTTAATGTATGTAAAATAGCGTTCAGTGGTTACAAAAGACATTGGTAGGAATTCTTACAGTCTTATCTACCAAGTAAGAGAGTCGGTTTGATGAATTGCAAATTTACCTGTTGGTATCCGCGAGGAATTAGCTTGTTATTACTTGTAGAGATTCAAAGTTCGTTTGGCAGGAAAGTTTGAGTTTCTCGTATCACGTAATAACGCATTGCCCTTTGGGAAGAACAGATCTGGATGAACTTATGTATATTTAGATAAAGCAGAGTTCAGGCAAGTAAACAGAATAATTGTTGAGAACGAAGATACTTGGACATTGAATACAAAGATTGAGGTTATGTATTTCGTCCACGTATGGGATTTCCTGAACTCCGTATACGCAACGGGCGCGCGCGTAGTTTGAAAATAAAGTTTGATGACTCAATCGTGCCCAGTCGTCATTTTACATCAACGAGATAAAGAATAAGATGTAATTGTAGCGGCAGTAGCATCAGCCTTGCATTTCTTATGGTCGTTGATAAGCAGAGTTTATCAATTAAAAGATGGCCTCGAATTTTGGAAACGTCTATCGCCAGAATTTGAATTCGGTACGAATTCCGTCAAAGTTCACGTTAACGAGTGGAATTGTTATTTGTAAATATTTATAATAAACGATATTTGCCTTACGTGATAACACAGAGCGCACGACCATCTGCGTTTTATTGAGTCACTAAGTGCTATATTTGCTATGCCCGACCTCTTTCCTAGTTATACAAGCCTGCACTTTTCCACCTTCTACTACGGTTTAAATATTCTACGATTATTTTCACCTACTGCGTAAACAGCTGTAAATTTCTTTACGGACTAATGTTCAATGAGTGAACGACCTTCGACCTTTTCACAAGGCCTTGTACTCAGTCGGCATGTTTTCCAATTGCTGCTGACCGAACGTAAAGGCAGCTGACGGAAGCGAATCGAATATGTACCATGAAGTCAGGGTTACATTAGAAATTGTGTAAGAGCACGAATTACAAGGAGGAAAACATTTCTTATGAAATAAGGCTTGTACAGTCCTTACCAAAGTTATTAATAGACTTGTCGATTCTGAGTAACATGACCCATTGCATATTTACGTATTTGAATTACAGCGAAGAATTGACAAACACTTATTTTCCTTGTACATCTGTAATATTTAAACTTTGAAAAATTACTGGTCCGACGAGCTTCCCAAGGAAGTGTCACTGTCATATTGGACGTAGCGTTAATTTCATGTTAAATAAAAAAGTTTACTCAACGGTCTGTACATTTAATAAAATGCTCGTAACAGTCGCCAAATATCCACGTTGTGAAAGAAACACAGTAGGCATTTCAAGTATCAGGTGTTATCCGTGCCTCTGATTATTCCAATAAGTAGTAACAAAGCTTAAAATTGATTATTATAAAGATCACATATAATTGATGAATGTAATAAAATCAAGTGAATGTTTTTAATAGAAATTACTTAATCTCTCACCTGTAGGCTAAGGACATGCACTGGAAGAGTTTGTTGAGTGAAGTTTCAATGCTGAGCTGTTGCGAGTTTTTGTCAACAGAAGAATTAGCGACGAATTTCTCCAAGGAGAATCCGGCCGGTGCGATAATGGCTAACCTGGCAGCCTCTTCCTCTGGTACGGGTACAGCCAACTCATCCTCGTCGTCCTGTGCCTCAGCTTCGAAGTCCGATACCATAAAGTGTCCAGAATGTATGGTTTCCCTGGAGTTGCCGTTGTCCCGTTTCCCACGATGGACGCCTTGGGTAGCGGCGCCCTGAGACGTCGTCATCACCGTTGCCTTCCGATACATCAATTCGGCCTGCATCCCTGTTGCATTTTAATTAGTGAATTCGTTTTATCACGGTTTACAACAATTTTCAAATCAATTACATATCTTTGACGCGGTAGAGAAATTTAAAAAGCGCGCGCTCTTTCTGACCGACAGATGGCACCACGCATCAAGTGATTTTGGAACGCATAGAGAAACGGCTAGACTCAATATTCAAGTGGAAGCTTGTACGGTTGTTTGGTGACTTTACAATTGATTGTCACAAAATGAGACGCACTCGGTAACAGACTCAACAAGTCGTTATCGCTAAGTCTTGTCTGACTTCGCCAAGCGGATTGGTCTGGATGTATTTTTATTTTAGCGAGTGTGACTATTTTGGGAATATACGGAATTCCGGATATTTTTGATACACTATTGTAGGATAAATGTAAATACGTTATAAAGTGAATATTCAAATTTTAATGGTAGATACTTGCTTATGGTGCATTATGGGAATTTCGGAGTGACTAACTGTAACATTTATCGTACTCGAATTATTGATTCAGGATGAAAGTGATATGCATCACTGTCACTCATAGATGAGGAATTGGATTATTGTTGTAATTAATTAAAAGAAATCATTGGGCAAAAATCATCATATTGTGGATCCAGGGATTCCTTTGTAGTGGCTAATAGTGTACTTCGCGATATACGGGACTATTGAATGTGAAGAAAAAATGTCTGAAAAAACATGCAGACTCCAAACAGACTATCGATTACTCCATTTTCTTTATCCTAATGAATTGCCCCAACGCATTCAGAATGCAATAAAGAGATGTAAAAAAAGAAATAATGTAATCCAACGCACTTTGCCCCTTTCTTCAAGAATACTATAGTAGTAGCGGTAAGTAAAAATAACGTTTTTCAACTTAGATAATATATAAAGCATGATTTTCAACAAGCTTCGCTGCACTCAGTTTCCATTACCAAACACAAATTTTTAAATACTGCCTACACAAAGTATCGATGTTCAAAACTGAGTATTTTGTACGATATATTTTTTTATACTTTGTCACACCCTGATTTTTTCCTTTAATTCCAAGGCACTATCGATCTTTATCAGCAATTTTTTACAATTTTTTGCACAACAGTTACTAGCCCCGCCTTCGTGGCTATCGTCGAAGTGTTAATGCCCTGCGATCTCGAGGTTGCCGATATCACTTAAAGTTGTCAGTTTTTCGTTTCTAATTTTTCTACAAGATTTTTTGTCAGAAGACGTTACTTTCAACACGGGATCCGACAAAGAGAATATATCCACAGCCTCGAGCAATCCTATAATATAAAAATATAATCCAACTGTATCCTTAACATGCTAATAAAACAGTTCATTTACGAAATGCCAAAGAAAGTAATTAAAGATGTAGAAAATTAATAATTTGTCTACTTTCGCACGATTACCATCGATAAAAAAGCAGGTGTAGGAGATACATACAAAATTACAGGTTATCCGAGAAAGATGGTATCTCGACGAATGGTTTGATCGCTATCGATCTTGTTTTTCATACAATAGTATCGAGGCCACATAGACATCATTAATTTCCAGATGATTTAACGCGTCACGAGCGAACTGCGAAAAGACAAATACTTTTATGTACGCATAGAAGCTAGTAGTTATCCTCTCTGTTCCTTTGTTTACTACGTTAAAACACATTCATTTACACTACGTTTTTAGTTCTAAGGGTTAAAACATAAATTATAGAGAACCACATTCTCATTCACAAGAATTGTACAGGTACTGAAAAAATAGTGGTGCGACCAGTAACGCTGCACTTATGCAATTGTCAATCCTCTTTGGGGTATGTCACAACAAAAACATTCCAACGCGCCCGCATGCGTACGACAGAACCAGAATCTCACGGGGATGCTTCATAAAAATTTCCAGGTTTTAACGCTCTAATACTTCATATTAGAAATTCCCAGTAGATGCACCTGTCAACGAATCTTGATTTCGTATCAATGCTGTGGACGCTTACAGAATTTAAATAAGACACAAAATAGCAATCTTCTGAGCAGTGGCGCCTACTGTAGTAACAGTAGATAAATTCCCGTGTAAAATGTATCGTACGATCCGAACAAAATTTGACACCATCGAAAATAGAAATCAGAGCATTGCTGGTATCACGGGACAATTGCGATTTGGTAGACGAGGGTATACAAGGGCGATATATTATCTTTAGGTTGTTTCGGGCTAGTGCCAGATATTCAATCGCTTTCAGATAATAACAAACCTTCTCTGGATGAGAACCGTGTATTACACTACACACTTGGAGCGCAGAGGAAATAAAGCTCACACCTCGCGGCTTTTACACACTCTTTGACGCTCACTGTGTCAACCCACGTTTTTTCACTTTCGTATGTCGCGATTCCGTTGCCGTCAGGCTGGGTCGCGGACCACGGGGCCTGCAGAGGACCCGTACGCGTTACTACGCGGCACACGCTCGATCATTCTGCCAGCACCGCCATTTACGAATCGCGTTGTTCAATGTTACGTTTCACAAGCCACAGCTGACCGATGGCGCGACCTGATCGCCACTTCTAGGGTCCCTAGCCGACGGTGGCGCTTCGCGTGGCTTTGAAGCGTACTACGCGCGGGAAAGTTTGAAGTATAATATACTGAATCAAGTAGCGTAGAGTATAATCTGGAATGCTATGTTTCATTAAATAATAGTAGATGTTTGGACAATTATGTGTAAATTAAAAAACACTAACTTTTGAGTAATATGAACTTATGCTACGACTATAAAAATAATATGTATAGTTTATTGAGATAAAAAAGTATTCAGAAAGTTGCATCCCAGTCTGAGAAATCATCTGGTGGTGTGTCACGGTCCGGAGGATACCGATCGAAGTTTCTCATGTCGAGATGATTGATGATCTGATTGAAAAAGAAGATTCAATAAGAGGAATGTCTTTGGAGTATTGTTGTGGTAGAATATTATTTACCCTGGGTATGAGAGGCGATGTGAGCGTCTGGTTTTGCAGAGAATTCCAATTAAACAAACTGAACCATCTGCGGGAAAAAACAGTCATCAATAAAAAGTAATAGCGTTATTTTCATGATACAATTCTTATATGCTATAAAATTTATTTACTTATGATTCCTTATGTCCATTATTCCATGACGTAAATATCCCAATCTCTGAGCAGGATTCAGTCGCAGCAATTTTCGAATAAGATTATCAGCAGTTCGCCTAATATTATTAGGAATACCTACGACGTCTATTCCCTTAAGTATCTTATTATAAGTAGCCAGAGTGTCCGTTGCTCGAAATGGCGGTCTGCCTATCAATATTTCATACAATAAAATACCAAGGGACCAATAATCAACGGCTCTGTATAAGAACAACAAATTAATATGAGTAAAGATTTTGAATGAACCTGTGATACGATTGTTGAAACTAACCTATCGTGACCTTTATTCAAAATTATCTCTGGTGCCATATACTCTGGAGTCCCAGCAAAAGTCCAAGTCTTATCTGGACCTATTCTTTTGCTAAATCCAAAGTCCGTCTGTAAGTAAATAAATTTAAAAAACGTTGAATTGTTTAATACAATTTTCAAAAAACCCACCAGCTTTAAGTATCCACGGTTGTCCACCATGATGTTTTCTGGTTTCAGATCTCGACAAACAATGTCAAGAGAGTGAAGATGATCCAACGCCTCTACCATACATCCTATTACGAATTTTGCTATGGAATCACTAAAGCATCCTCTTCTTTGAAGGGCAGTACACAAGTCGCCACCCAAACAAGCTTCCATAAGAAAATAGACGTACTTATTGTCCTTGAAAGTTTGATACAATCTAGGGAATTTTTTAAAAGACATAATATTAATATTGTGAATATGAAGTATACAATAATTAATCGGTACAGGATGTCTGATATTGTTTCTCAATAATTAACAATTGTTATCACCAATATATAAATAACTAAATCAAAAGTTTTAACGGTATCCAGCAAACACAAAACATAGTTGTTTATAACTTTGACTAGAACAAATCAACATGACACAACAATGTCATAACATAACAATGGCATACAATCTACATGTAACAGTTATTAAAATTTCCATGTTACTTAAACACAGACAAAAGCTATAGAATTGCAATCTCATTTGATTTCATTCCTGCTAGATTGAACAAGTTATGAATTGTATCGTTAAAAGTATGTCCGCTAGGTCGCAGGGCGTGAAACAATCAACCCGCGATTAAAGTGTGTTTCAGAAATGTATATACGCAAGTAATACGTTTATGCAACACACTTTGTTAATAGCGTTTAGCGTAGTGCACCAGCCACACTAAACATTTTGAACAACTTGAGTCTAATTATTCAAGGTCTAAAATACTTGTATCTCATAAAATGAACTAATTTACAAGCAAACACGAATGTCACAATTTATGTCACTGTTGCGTAGCTACTACGTAGCAGCATCAATGTCACATTACAATTACATAACTGTTTGCTGGGTAAGCAACGATAAGTTCGTTTTTTCAGAGTAACTGCAATTGATGCCATCAAATAATCGCTTACTCGCATATAAAGGGCGACTTGCAAGCTTGCATAACATATTTCTCATTATAAATATGTCTGGCGTGTCCCCTGCGTGAAATTGTTATTTTTTTCACTTTCTTCCTGGCGAAGCTTCTATTCGGAATGGATTCAGCTACCACCAATTCGACTCTACCGAAAGAACCTGTTCCAAGAGTGCCTATGACTTTCAGGTCAGAAAGTTTGAGTTTCAGGTACTCGCTGGTCCATTCTATATTCAGAGATCGTCTTCTTAATTCATAATCCTCGATCCAATTTTTATTTCTAATTGACTCAACATCGCCAAGATAATTAATGAAGGATCTGGAAACATCTAGCAATGTAATGTTTTCCTGCCATGTATGTCAAGACGATTAAAATTTATATATTCGTGGGTACACTTACTCTCTGTCTATTGTCAAGCATTCGACGCCACGTGGCATTGCTATGACGTTAGCTTGACGACGTCTATCGGCATTGTCGTAAAGAGCTTTTTCGCCAAAATATTTTCCTTTGCCAAGAATTAGGGGTGGCTCGTTCTCGCAGAAGTTTAATTTAACCATAACATTGCCGCCATTTATTATATAGAACTTATCACCCAGCTCACCCTGACGAATGATGCACGCGTTCCCTGGAAAGAATTCCTGCCAAGTAAATCGTGAACGATCTTCGTAAAGCGTCCCAATGTATACTCACGACATTGATCAGGTCGGATATTTTGGCGAGGACCTGATCCGGAAGAGTCTGCAGGACTGATATGCGTCGAAGAAGACGTATGTTATTATCTATATTTAATTTGGCGGATTTTATCATAGCCGCCATGAAGGCTGATCTGTCTATGACCCAAACCTTTCCACCCTTTTTTACTAAAACGTAAAACGTGTTATCAAACAAATTGCTTATTTTGGTTCTGTCATTAGTTAATCTGATATAATTATTGTTTACCATCGATAGAACGCATTCTCTTCACATTGTAGAGCAAAGCGAGCTCACCAAATGCATAACCTGGTCCAAAACTTCCTTGATAATCTGCACCATCGTAAACTTCAAATTCACCCTCCTCTGAGACATAGAGATGAGTACCTGCAATCATGATGAATTGAATTGTACATAAATTAATTAAATTGTTCAATTAAATAATTGTAAAAGTTATTTACCAATATCACCCTCGTTTATTATCCTGGTCTTCGGGGGAATTATTTGTGGATACATTGCTGAGATAATCCCCTCGATTTGAGCGTTATCTAAATTACTAAGAAATTCGTTTCTCATAATCGCCTCCTTGATTCTGTCCCGTGTTCTGTGAATTGTATAGAAACGTTATTGGGTTTAATCGAATGAAACAAAAACGATGGTTCACTCCATAAGAGTTATTAATACAACAAGGTCTTTTCATCTTTTTTCTTTTTATCATCCAGAAAGATCTTGGCACTTATTAGACTTAATTGGTACACAAGTAATTTCTTGTTAATCAAGTCAATAACTAATATACCATATGATAAATAGGGTAAAGTGCCAATGTAGGATCAGTTTCTAAGTTGGATAAAAAAATTTCAAATGTCTCCCAAGTCAACTACATCGCTTGTAAATAAATTCTGTATCATCAGCATATGTAATCACCTCTATAGCAATACAATAAATTGTCAAATTGGTACTGGTTGCTATTGGTAACGGACAGGCATCTTCTAAACAACGCTCTGTAAAATTAGAGTCATATGCGCGACTGATAAATAAGAGAATTAAACAGAGGTACATATTTATGTTTGTTCTGACATAACTACGTGTTATTTTTCAATGAAAATTGACATGCATACCTTTTAAATTACCCGGAATCTACTTGTCACGATAATTTGACCAAATATTCTACGTAGAAGAAATATAAAGCATGGTGAAAACGGTCATTGTGTAATTTGCTTTTTGGCCTACGCTGTGGTCACGTAGCAACGAACTCGTCCGCGAGTGCTGCTTGCTCATTGAATTTATCTGTTTTATTGTAATTTAGATGTCGTAATAGTATATTTTATTAAATCCAAGACATTAGGTCCCAATTCGTATCAAAGATGCTACTTCAATCTAATCTGAGACTAATTCAAATAGATCAACCGTTCAAAATTCGTCCCAAATTTAAAGCTAAATGAAGGGTTCATATTTCGAGACTTTATGCGAAATGAGCATAACATTTCTTGAGATATCAGAATCTAGTATCCCAATCTTTCTTCTTACGATGATTGACTCGGTAGACCATTATATCACGTGACTAAAAGCAAAAAGGCGTATAAAACAGGAATTTCCACAACCATACACCTTTTCGATTTCACTCGCGCGACATACACACAATGTTTTATTATATATGAGGCTTTGATGAATCTGTATCTTTGTTTGCTTACCTAACATCCTTTTTATAACTAGGAATTCGCTCCCTCAGTGTATCAGGAACTCCACCGATGACACCAACTTTCCTCTCATTATTAGATAATCTGCGATATACTTCATGACAAGATATCCCCGTTTCCTCATATTGATTAAAATTATAAAGTCCACCCGAAGTGCCAAAAACTGAAAATTTCATGATGCGTGCACGACTATCGCATAGTCATTGGATCACCAGTTGGTCCCTTGTTGGTCTCTACGACATAAAGAAATAATGTTTTATAAAAATTCCAAGCATTTTCATTCACGCGTCATAAAAGTATAAGTTAATTATATATATTATTAACAATTAATGAATATTCAAATAGCAAACTGTCGTTATTTTTCTACAAATAATTTTAATTGACGTTGCATTACTCACCAGGAATTTTATTATCTTCGTTGCTTATCCGTATGGATTACCAACTCGGAGTAGTTAAACAGCTTGGACAAAGCAGTGACACAATTTTCTGAAGGTTTTGAAATATCAAGAAAGAAACTAAGGAAAAACACAGGACGACAATAAGCAGGAACGAGATGTTGAAAAATAAATGCAACTTTAAGAATATCGTTAGCTACCCTCAGCGAGGCGGAATGTCACGGACGACACAATCGACTGGATCGATTCTTCATCGGTAAAAAAAAATGCCTGAATCTTATCTTCAGGAAACAGTAACGAGATAATATGTTGGGCATCACTCTTTTTTGTATGACCTAGACGCATGACCGATCGATGCACAAGCTGAGCATCACAATATAATTGTCACAGTAAACACAATTTTATATGTAACCTGCAATGTTATGTTGTCGATATAACAGAACTGTTGCATTGACTTTATGCATATGAATCGGAAATCACAGCTGACATTTACGTTACACGTAATATTATGTATGTTCGAATTAGCTTCCACGTTAAAATTAATTTTACGATTTCATTATGACGTCATATTACTCATTGCGGATGTAGTAAAAAAATATGTACACTTTGCAGCACTGATTTGAGTTACTGTAGCAATAATTATTATGGCTGACAGTCGCAGCTATATACATACTACTATATACAGGTTACTCGGATGCGTTGCACAAAATTACGAAATGTGTAATATAGCTGTAGTATTTGTTATGGCGAAAATTCTTATATCGTATCTAACTAAACCTAATATATGATATACCGATTAGAAAGATATGCTTCAGGGTAGTGACAAATTGTGACTCAGTCATACATCTACAATCTATTAGCACGAAAGTATTTGCAATGAGTGGAATTATGACTGTGATCTTCTTCATTCAGATACTCGGCTTTATTTCCTAATTATGATGATGATATTATGATTTTAAACAAAATACACTTCACGTCATTTTTCATTCTCATTCGATGTGGCTGGTGCGACTGTTTTGCTTCCGTAGCTATACGCTTGTGGCTCGTTCAGCAATATGCCGGTAGATGGCCAACTGAACTATTTGAAAAAGCATCTATTGCGCATGAAAACATGCTCAAAGTTAAAGTAATTTTTTCAATTGTTATCATTGCAGCTCTCACAGCTAAGTCCAATAGTTAAAATAATAATATATGGTACATTATTTTCATGCAGATTCAGTTATGATTAATTGATTGCATAATTACTGCTGTAGACTCATAGTATTTTTTGTATCAGTGCAATGCAAGCAAACGATACATAACAATTGTATATTTATGTACAATATTAAAATGTCAGACTGAGTGATATGGTAGTTATAAAACACGTCACAAGCATATCCATTATATCCCTTAGTATGATATTGCAATATAGTCGATACATAACTGTTACCTGTTGTTTACTGGAATGACATTAATTTAATGGATGACTCTGCCTCGCACATTCGACTGTTTTCTAGAGCGCGACATTATCAAAATAGATTGCAACTCTGTTCTGCCGATTTTTTTTGTACGTGATTAAGACAACTGTAGACATTATGAGACATTATGAGACTGTAGACATTTATCAATAATTACTATTACAACAAGTCATTACAAATAAATAGTTCTTGTACGAGTTTATCGTAAGGTCTTTGTTCGAACGTTTTTTATCAGCCGATAAGATTTTTTTTTTCGTTTAATCGCACATACCAGTGATATAATTTATTACACGTAAACTATTATATTTTTCTTACGAATTCATGGGCCGACGTGAAATTCCTTAAAATGTGATTACGACTAGATATATTTTTGGTATAACTGATAAGTCCTAGGAAATATTCTGAATCGATGAGAATACATGTTATTAATTGGAGATAAAAATTACAAGAGAGGTAGAAGGGGCTAAAACAAGGATACAAAGTACAATACAAGGTAATGAATAAATAGTCAAAACCTGAAAAGAGGATTTATGATACGAGGCTGTGAATGTACGAGTAATATGGATTAGACATAAGTGACGATGATATTAGGTTAGGTTAAGGATATCAAAGCTACGTAGCGCAGAGTACGAAAGACTTATTGGAGAGGAAGTATGGAAATTGTTGATGAAACCATGCAATGGAAATAATAAATATTAATACGAAATAAAAAGTAAACAGAACAATTTTCGTTAAACATGTTATCCGATGACATCACTTTTTATAACAGTTATTTCTTACACGTCTTAATCTGTAATACCCACTGATATCCTTTTGACAGTTATTAATCATTCTTACCAAATCAGGTACCTGTTATCGTTCGCATGTCGCGCGATAATTTTTGCTCCTTTCCGAAGCAATACCTACTCAAAATAATCAGACACTCGTCATATACACGTACAAATCGCTTGAAATAATTGACAGGTAAGATTAATCTACGAATAAAGTAACAAAATTGGATGAGATTTGTATGCCGAGACGCAATTCATTTTACGTAGATAAAAATCGTGTGCGTTCGTAGTAATATAGCTAACTTATAAAGGTTGTATTAAAATAAATATATAAAATAGCTGTATATAATATCGTACCAAGTAGGATGTTTGAAGTTACCACGTCTTGAGTGAATTCCACAAACGCTTTCGCGTGAAAGTCTAGCGATATTGGCCAGCGATAAAATATTTGGATAGTTTTGTTATGTGTCACGGAATTCAAAGATAATCCAAAACTCCAGTTAGGTTATGGAAGATAATTACATCTACTGAATGACTTCTACCTGCGTAACACTACTATGATAAGTAACTTGATTATTAATAAGATTCATCTAAGTAATCAATCTATTATTTTTTACGTAAAAGACTCTCACAGTTGGTTCTCTTTATAAGCACAGTCATTGTAATATAGCTGAATTGTGTTCTAGGAATCTTCAAACCTTGCCAACCCTACGTAAATCTATGAGCATCGCGCATGCGCGTCATATCGGTAAAACAGAGTATGTTTTCAGTCCTTTGCAGTTTAAAAAAATACATAGGATTTTATCTACATTTACATACAGTCTGAATCAACTATTCTACGTGGCTTTTGATTGAGGAAAAGCTTAGTGAGCTATAAAGCGAGACGTCTTCTCAAAGAGTGGTGACGTAGAGAGAATAGATTCCTTTAGATCAGTATTAACTAAACCGGTTTAGTACTGCCGTGTAAACTTAGTCTATGATAATTTACAATGTTAACTTATAAATACTTGTCGTTCTCCCTTTTCAGACAATCAATTTTCGTTTTATTTTACTGCAGTTGTCTAAGGAGTTCAACTACGATGATTCAATGCAATCTCGTGCCATAAATTAATCCTTCGCGGGCGTATGTCTGCTCTCAGACACCGAAGTACCCACATCTGATTGTGAGGTAAATACGACCGCTAACTAAACACTCTTATTCGAAAGACCACTTTAGAGTTTATATCGGATTCTTTCGTTTTTGTCGCTCTCGCACGTGGGAACTTAAGGTGTCCTACTTCAGACGGGACATAGGGTATATATCTATACATATACATGCACTATGTTGAGTGAAAATGTACAATTAATGTCTAGTAAAATTGAATTACGTATATAACAAAAATTCAGATAATTCATCGTCATTCGATTCCTATAAAATGTTTGGATGTATTGAGTATATAGTTTGTTGATTTTGCGAATGCAACTTTATTGATCACTTCACGACGAAAGTTTGCTTGATATACATGGAAGCTACTAGGTCCAGATCATTATATAAAAAAATATAACTACAGTACTACCTCTGTCGCTGCACTCTCGATCGTTCATCGTCTACTATACCTTTCATCGATACTCGAGTCCTATGAGAAGTGAGGTTAGGTATCGCCCGATTGGCGTCGGTCAGGTAGACGACTGTTAAATGTTTATTACTCTTTCCATTGAAAGCACATACTCCATTGGTTCTTGTTCGTTGCACGGATCTCGATAGATGCTTGACTAATCGATCCACTAGGTAGAGTCGGTCCACGAGTTTGATGTGCTTTTTTTGACAGATCGAAAACAATGAGGTCTCTAGTAAGGCACACATGTCATTGCATAAAACATTTGTTACAAAAGTGAATATGCGTGGTTTTGAACTAAATATATTTTATTTTCCTATTTTAGCATATATTTACGTTATTTTATGGAAAACCACGTATGATTTTCTTAGGACTGCATTATTTGCGAACTGTCAAAAAACCTCCTGGAACTCGTGGACCGACTATATACACTGATAGAGATTGTACTGTATGTAACGCGAAACTCGATTCGGCTTTCTTCGACATTCTTCGGCTGCATCCGTAAGATTGAATCTGATATTCCTGTAGCCGAAGTAACATGTCCAAATAAATAATTCTTTCTTTTGCATTGTTAATCTTTTTCTCTTCGATTTTTACATTCTCATCAGAACTCCATGTCCCAGCCGGAGAATTCATCTGGCGGTACTTCTCGGTCCGGTGGATATCTTTCGAAATTTCTTGTGTCAACGTGGCTGCGAATCTATAATGAAATAGAAAGCAGATAGAAAATGCGTTTTTATGAGATCGCATAAGTTTCTTGTAGATAAATTATTTATTTGATTTCTAACCGTAGGAACGATCGGTGCTGGTAGACCTAACCTCTGTAAGGCTTGCCAGTTGAAATCCAAGAACCACCTATACGAAAATGAATTATAATAACGTTTATATAAATATACGTTATCATGTAAATTCATACAAACTCACTTGTGATCTCTGATATCTTGAATCCCATTTTTTTGATAACCTAAACGCTCGGACGGACTAAGTCGTAGGAGTTTCTTAATAAGATTATTCGCATTTTTGTTAACGATACTAGGTATTCCAACCATATCTACACCCTTTAGAATTTTATTGTAGGTCGTCATGTGATCAGGACCTCTGAACGGTGGTTTACCAACTAGAAGTTCATGCGTGAGGATACCTAGGGCCCAATAATCTACGGCTCTAGAAAAAAGTAATATAAAAATAACAATGAACTTTACTAATTAATCAAATAATAAAAAATATACCTAATTTATATTTATAAACGCACCTATCGTGTCCTTTATTCAAAATTATTTCAGGGGCTACGTATTCAGGTGTCCCAGCAAAGGTCCAAGTCTTATCCGGACCAATTTTCTTACTAAATCCAAAGTCCACCTAAGATACATATGAAATATACAATATCACTGCGGTACAGTATATGACAAAAATAAACGAAACATCTATCCTTACCAATTTCAAATATCCACGAGCATCTAGCATAAGATTTTCAGGCTTGAGATCTCGATAGACAATATTAAGAGAATGAAGATGGTCCAGAGCTTCCACCACACATCCCACCATGAATTGTGCTGTGTGATCGTCGAAATATCTTCTTCTCTGTAACGTCGTCCACACGTCACCTCCCAGACAAACTTCCATAAGGAAGTATACGTATTTATGGTCCTTGTACGTTTGATAGAGCCTAGTGACAAGTATTATTTTCAAAAAGTGTTCTGAGCACTTGGAATAGTTTTGGAAATATGTATCACGTACACAATGGATTACTTACTTGCAAATGAATGGCGAATCACAAGCCTGCATAATATGCTTCTCATTAAGAACATGTTCCTGCTGTTGCTGATCAACCATCACCTTCTTCTTGAGCTTCTTCAAGGCAAAGCTCTTATCAGGATCTGAACGAAGTGTTACCAATTCAACGCGACCAAATCCACCGACTCCTAGAGTACCACGCACCTCCAGGTCGGACAGAACTAAATTCGAATAGGCATTGGACCATCTTTTTGGTGTCAGGGAACGTTTCTGCTTTTCATATTCTGCTAACCAGTCCTTATTGCGAATATCGTCAAGACCACCCAAGTAATTTAAAAAGGTTCTGTAAAATGATAATATGATAATCCAATATAAAATATATTATAAGAGATACAAATAAAAGAGTCTCTGGTACTCACGTTCTGTCCAAGGTGAGACACTCTACACCAGGTGCCAGAGCAATGGCGTTTGCATGCCTTCGATTTTCACCCGCGTCATCGAAAAGTGCCTTTTCACCAAAATATTGTCCTCTTCCCAAAACCAGTAATTCTTCCTCACCATTATAGTCGGTGTCCTTTGTTATCCTTACGTTACCTCCGCTGATAATATAGAATTTCTCACCATGCTCACCTTGCCTGACTATTCGTGCACCAGCTGGGAAAAATTCCTGCACGAAAGTATCAAAGCTCATTATGGCTCACAGAGAACGATTAATTTTCAAATGAAAATTTAGAGTACTTACAACGCGTATTAGATCCGAAATTTTTGTAAGGACGTGTTCTCTAGGTTCAGGTAGTTTTTGCAGAACGGATACCCGTCTGAGGAATCGTATGTTGGCTTCTAGTCGTTCCTGGGCGCTTCTCATCATCACAGTAAGAAATACAGATCTGTCAAGAACCCATACCTTGCCACCTTTTTTCACTGAAATTTCAAAGAATTATTTGTAGGACCAATTTCATAGTTACTTGCAATTCATCATTCATATAGGACATATGTAATACCGGCTATGGAACGTAGTCTCTTTGTATTGTACAGCAGCGCCAGTTCTCCAAATGCTACACCAGGACCAAAACTTCTCTGAAACTTATTACCTTCATAAATATCAAATTCACCCTCGGCCGAGACATACAGATGAGATCCTAAAAATGTGTACATTAATCACCAGATTTTTTATTAATAGCAAAACCAAAATAATAAATCACACAATTTTTACCTATATCTCCTTCTCGAATTACTTGAGTACTTGGGGGTATCTGTTTCGGGTACATGGCAGACACCAGAGCTTCAACCTGGTTCTCTTCAAGGTTACCCAAAAATTCATTTTCGAGAATTGCTCTCTTGATTTGACGTCTCGATCTAGAATACCAATGACAACGATTTAATTTAAATTTTTACAAATTTATTATTATTGATATCTTACGTACCTAGAATCTTTTTCATAAACGGGTGTCGGGGCCGAGGGTGGCGTCGGCGTCCGCCCAATGACACCGCCCCTCGGATTGTGCGTGGGATGTTGTGTCAGCTGTGGCGTCGATGGGTGGGAGAATTGTTGTTGATTTTGTGGAATAGTCGGCGGCGCCGGTGCTCTGGCCTTAGTATTTGAGTGTAGAGTCGAAGTTGGACCATTTGACACAGTCACACCCGGCACAGGTCGTATCTGCAAGAAGCGATAGAAGGGAATGAAGAGAGTCAAAAAATTACCATAGAAATGCTAAGACGTTTTAATAGAGTGAAATTGTACCATTTATTCAAATAGAATTGTTTTCAATAAACTCACCACACTATTAGTAATATCAATTTCGCTGGAACGTTTGTAGCTCATGGCTATAGGTTCTTTTGCGCTTCCATTCTATAAGAAAGACTGATTATCTTATTGACTCATAATTAACGTAAATATTTGTACAAAATGATAATTAACCATTTGCGCACTACTCATCCCTGCTGACGATTCATCGTTTCCTGGCAGGGGAGTCAAATTCATGCTACCCCTTTGCGCCAGGATGCTTGGTCTTGGAAAGCACGAAAATCTCATCATGTCTTATATATTCCCTGCATTATCCACTGGAATAACGTCCGATCGAGCTTTCTGAAAATAAAAAAAATTTATCTTATTTTTTACCCCTTAGTTAATAAATTAACAAAAATTCTCTTCCCTTTCTGCTCAGTTCTCACTGCGCTAGGTGTCTCGTGTAAACTTCGTCCCAGATCGCTTCATTGTCGTACAACTTCAAGGCGTAACTCATATATGGAGTACAAAGGGAACACAACAGAATCCTGTTATATTATCACAGAACTCAAAGCAAGTGCTAAGCACGTGGCTTATTCTACACGACCAATAGTCACATGGTTATGCTAATGATTCAGCAGGCAATACTGTGTTATGCTGACAGGACTCGTTAACACAATTTCACGGCAGTGGTACGAACGAGGTGTATTTACGAATGAAATAGAAAGAGATGATACCGATTTTTCTAAAATGACTGTACCCGAGGATATTTTCAGCATCGGAGATAATTTACATTGAAAAAAGACGTAATCGAGTTTTTGAGGTTATATGAAAATAATACAATTTTAAATGATGCTTTCGTAGCTATACTTCCTTGGAAAATAATAATAGCAGTCTGTGCCTTAGAATGGGCTTATTAAAAGTTATAAAAAGGTCCTGGTACACACTGACTTGTCTTATTTGCTATCAGTCTCGCATAACGTACGAGTGACGTCATCCGATAACCAAGATTACACGTAAGCACGAGTTGGTCTTCTTTATGAAAACAAGGCCTTGTGAAATCTCATATTGTAAGACTGCTTTTGTTCCTACAGCAATTATAGTGTTAATTCTGATTGTAAATAATCCTGTGTAGTTAATTACGATACGCACGGGATCCTAGACTGAGTTCGATAGTATCGATTATAAAGTTATTATTCGATATTCGGATATGTTCTCGACGATAAGAAAGTCGATCGATCATCGATCGATATATTCGACATTATTTCTCGTGCAACTACAACTTCCGACATTATCGATTTTTTTATTTACACGACTCAATCTCGTGTCCGACAAGAACGATCTTAATCGATCACAAACATTGGAACGATCGGAATCAATCTTTTTTAAATAGAAATTTCGGTTTACGACGCTGTACTAAAATACTTAATTGTCTTTTTATACCGCGATCATAGATTTATCGTCGTCAGTGTCATTCGTGAATGATAAGTCGTTGATAATTATCAGATTTTATGCTTCCAGAAAAATTCACAATAAAAGGGTTAATCTTTATATCCGATAGATACTGATTCCCGGTAATTGAAGAACAATTCAGATATAATTCGAACGAGTGAATATAAAGATTATGAAAATTGTTTTTTAACGCCACACATTAAATCCAGCTTTTCGGTATGGCAAATCATCGGAAAACTTATGGTGAGCAAGTGTTGATAACATTTAAACGTTTCTGTCTTGATATTGATGATAACGATATTCGATAAACCATATGGTACTGCGTTGACCAAATTTTTATGGAACTGATTATTCATTACCTCTGTTTTGCGTTAAATTACACATAATTTTTTTGATTAATTACGGAATTACGGTACGCGCTATTAACGTTATGCAATGCGAATATTGTAAGAGGTTACGTCTGATTTTTTTTTCTCCATTTCTCACTTTGATTTACAAAATATTTATTTTTTTCATATATTTTTTCTCAGTCTGCATTGCCTCGAGGTTGCGAGTCGCACTTACGAAACGAGCAATTATACCGGACGCACTAAACATAGTTATTTCCTTACGAGTAAACAGTCAAGAGTTGTGCTAAGAAAAAATCACCTTGTTTTTCCCTCGTGCTGAATAATTCACAAGCGGAAGTAACGATGTATAGTCACAGGAAGAGTCTTAATTACATAATTTCCAAACAAATCAGGATTGTGAAAAATGATGCAACTCATTTATTGCTGCTGCCATTTACTGTACGTAGATAGTTTCGAGAATATTGACTTATACGGTATTGATTTATCAGTGTCATTACGTTGCTATCGTTATGCAGAAAATTTGAAAAGTAAATCGAATCGATAAGCTGAGCTTTGTTAATTCTGACTTTGTCGTTTTCGGTGGGACAATCCCAATTAGGAAATTACGATGAAAATTATTTTTGGAGACACTAATCATAGATTTCTGATGTACAACAATGTATAGGTACTAAATGAGAAACGAAAAAAAAAAAAAAAACAGATAACCTAAAAAATGATTCATTAAATTACCGTACATCTTGATTACGCATGTATTTTCTCGTAAGTTTGAATATACAGTCAAATTAGATTGAAAAGAATGTCAATATTGTATAAAAATCCATATCAATGTTTATCCAAAAAAAATAATAGGATTGAGGCAATATTTTAAGTTTCAGATAAAAATCCAGATGACGAGTCATTATCATCAGTATGAGAGCTTATCGATTTTCGGTCGATTGATCGACGATAATAGGTTAAGATTATTACGAATCAAGACGAGAAGACTCACCCTGCAGCGTCAACGTGTAGATTTAACTTAATAAGAAGAAGCTGGAATACAGCTCGTCTCGTATACTGAACTAATGACTTTTCGTTCAACAAAGACACTGAAATCTTATCTATCTGATAACGTGGCGACGTAGTATCAACAGGTATACCTACGTGGATATTGTCTATAAAAAGTCATACAAATTTTTTCACCAAGTGTTCCTATTCCATTGGGTTTCGCTAACGTCCTGAATGCGACGTCACTTCATATGATGCTTAACCACTTAACCAAGAATCACGTCTCCCAGACGTTCAGCCCTCCAAACGGCCTCCTGCCTGTGTCTAAAAATTGTTTGTCGCGAAGCAGATTCGATTCGCCCAACTGCCGATTGAATGTTAGGTTAAGTTGCTAAGTATGTTTTTTTTTATTAGTAATCCGTCGGCTTTCCAAGTTTTGCATTAAGGACAAAGAAAATTGTTCGGCATCGTCGAACGATAAGGTACCGACATAACAGGTACACAACTCTTTACCGTCGGTACGCCTAAGTGCGCTCACCTTAGTTACACCTATGTTTGCACTTATATGAGATAAACGTTACATTATTGATATAGCTGAGCCAATGACGTAGGATACGTGTGACAATCGGGCAAATTTTAAAGTGAAAAACGATGGAATAATTAATCTCAATATCGCGCGTTATCGTAATTTCTTGTATTATCTTCTCTAATGTCTCTCCCTTGTTTAATATTTACACCTCAATTATCGAAGTGGTACGCTTCTTTTTTTATGTATATACATTTGTATAGAGATTTACATGAAACTAATCAAATTGACACTTGTAGATTTTGTCAAATTTCTTCAGATACAGCTTATTGACTGTAGTTGTAATATTGACTGTACATTACAAACTATATATAATGTGGCACACACCTGTTTCAATGGAGGCTGCTGTTTGACTTCGGTACGTTGACGTAATTGGTTTATATCAGGGTCGCTGAAAACTTCATGTTTCTGGCTCTTCTTTTTGAGTGAAGAAAAAATGGCATCATGGATTCCTTATGGAGGCGTTACAGAATAACAATGTTTGATTGTTTCGTCTAAATCATTTACAGAGATGTAGATTGAGTATCAGTCGATTAAATTATCTGTATTATTTTTTTGTTTTATGACTGCACGTAATTTCATTTGAGTACTGTATAATTTTCTTTGTTAAAAAATTTCATTTGAAAATTTTACTTCGTCCCGTAGTTACTTAATAATTATTTTAACACTTCACTGTAACTTCATGACCACCAAAATTCTCATAACTATGAGATCGCACTATTTGATTATTGTATTTTTCCAAAAATAATACAGAGTATTTTAAAGACGAATCCCAAACAGGTTTCTCAGGTTTCCGTAATCCTTGTCATTTTGTAAAAGAAACGTCTTCCCACGAGTCTTCATAAATAATCCAGAATCATGTTAAACTTTGGAATTTATGTCAAGGCTGATGATTCATTCAGAAAAAAAAAATGGATTTCTGCCGTACAAAGAAGACGCCTTGCTTTCGGCATGCCGGCTTTCGTGCTACTAACAGAAATAAACGCCCTCCGTTCTGACGGTGATAGCGCTGCGAGTATCGGTAATTATTATCGTTTGGCACCTTATCCGAACGATATAACGGGTGAGCAGTATTTTCTTGACAAACATCAATTCCCTACTAATCCTGTGTGGGCCGTATATTCTTAAATTATTAAACTGCAGTAGATACAATGTTTTGTCGTTGAGTAATCGATGGAAAATTTTAACACTAAACCTACCACGTCCGGTCTAAATGACCGGTTTTCCCATTCAGAAAGGCCGTGTTAGATATTAATCGGTAGGTCTAGTGTTAAGGAAGACTCGAAACAAATCATTATAAATAAATAAGAAAAATTTCCTTCGAACGAATTACCACATAAGTCACGTAAAGGAATTCGCTGACGACATAGCTATGGCTTGGCTATTTATTAGGCATTTACACCGGCGTAGCGCGGCGCATTATGTACACAGAATGTAAATTTATAATACAACGTCTAGCACTCCGTTAACATTAGAAAAATAGTCTCGCGCCTTTGTCACACTTAGGCAACCTATCAAGGGGCAAAGGAATTATGTACATAGAAATATGGAATATTTTCGTTTTCCATTAGTAAAATAGACGCTTAATAATCTCATTATTGTTTCATCGATCGTCCAAACTTTCAACATATTTGGGACAACCGTATTGAATATTGGACCTCTCTAACTTAATTAAATAAAATATTGAGTATTTGGATAATCGAAATATCATCGATGGATCGTCGTAGAAATATTTTGGTGATATTAGGTTTTTTCTTTGGTGTCTTCTGACGCTCTCAGCATCGCTGAGAAAAAGCCCATTGGTCTTCTCATGAGATCTTTTGGTGGTCCATCCTCCACGACTTTGCCTTCGTCGAAGACTATGACCCTGTCACAGTCTAATAGAGAAGCGACTCTATGCTGAAAGATAGTAAAAAGCATTGTGATAATGATTTTTTTCGTTAATAAATTTAAAGGGTGTGGGTCAAGTAAGGGGACCATATCGCGTTTGGCTAATCGTTGATGATCGATGGGCCTTGTCAAAAATGTGTATAAATATAAGAGTGTCAACAAACCGCAATTGTGATTACTGTTCGACTTTTAAACGCTAATGAGGCAGCACGCAGTAATGACTGTTCTGTGGTTGGATCCAAAGCACTAGTTGCTTCGTCTAAGATTACAACAGCAGACTGACGTAATGCAGCACGCGCCATACTTAAAAGTTGACGTTGACCAGCTGAGAAGTTTTCACCACCTTCTCGTACTTCAGAATCTGTATAAATATTGATAGAGATGATCAATACAGTGAGTATAAATATTGACCTGTTATGCTGATTATGGAAAATATGTTTACTTAGTCCTTCTGGATGAGATGAGATTATATCTTTTATCTGAGCCAATTCCAAAGCTGACCAGAGTTCCTCATCCGTATGTTGCGATAAGGGGTCCAGGTTTTCCCTGTAAAAATAAGTTTTTTTCTACACCGTGGGAAGTTTAGTAAAATATCTTTAGAATTCAAATACAGCTTAGGTACGTACCTGACGGTCCCACTAAACATAATGACATCCTGGGGAATAGTGGATAGTCGTGATCTAAGGATACGTAGAGGAACCTGACGAATATCGATACCATCCAGAAGGATACGACCTTGATTAATCTCAACCAACTGTAGCAGAGACATGGCTGTTGAAGATTTTCCGCTTCCGGTTCGGCCGCATATACCCAGCTGCGAATATATGCATAGAATAATATTTTTAGTACTTACTTAGAGCAGGAAAACTACCAATAGAAATTTGTGATAAAATTACTTTTTGACCAGGAGGTATATGCAAGTTAAGATTCACGACCACAGGTTCTCTCTGCGGATCATATCTTAGTGAGACAGTTTCGAAAGTAATTTCCCCTTTACTGGGCCATTCCTTTGATACACTGCAACCTACAAATACGTTGTTTAAAACGATATTTTGGAATATTCAAGATAATCTTACTTAGAGATAGAGTATAAGAAATTTTACCATTTTCACGATAATTTTCTTGTGGTGTTTTTGTATAGGCAGACAGACGCGCCACACTACCCATGTACATTTCAATTTCGGAAACGAACTTGACCACCCAGTTCAAATATATTGGCACTAATAGGGTGTAATTCACAGCTAGACCAACAAGGGCTGGAGTAACACGGTTGGGATACAATTCGGCGGATATAATAGCAGTAAAAACTGCAGCTATTACAATAACTGCACCTAGATAGTCCTAAAATGTGGAATAAATAATTGGATTATCAGTGTCAACTAAACTATATCTGATTCAGTTGCATTTTTCTTTACCAAAGCAATTCCCAGCCACCTGCTACTCGTGTTCAGAATAAGGAATGCATTAGAATTTGAGTCTAGATGCTCGACCATGTCTTCCATAAACCGTGATTGCTGTTTAGAAGCTCTCAGTGTCGTCAAACCAGCAAGTGTCTCAGAAAAATATGCTGCAGCTGGACCACGAGTGCTAAAAACAATAAAGTAACATTAATTGTTTTACTAGTTATTGCTTAATGATTTATTTTTACCTTCCATCAAGCCTTTGAAGTTCCCGTGCACTTCGCCTGTAGAAACGTTGCAGGAAGTAATAAGCCATACAGGTTGGAAGTGCGGCAATCAAAAACCAAGGTGAAATTATGGCATTGACCAACATGGCGGAGCCACAAAGAAGCATGAAGGCTGTAAGTCGTTGTACGGATGTAGACAATTTCTATAAGAGTTTTAAAAAAAGTTCAGTAATCATGAGTAATCTTGAAATTTTACGTGTACGATATACCTTATCAATAACACCCATATCGGCACTGAATCTGTTTAGTATCCTTCCGATGGGCGTGTGCTCGAAAAAGAATAATGGAGCCTTGAGAAGACCTGCGATGGCTTCTTGATGAAGATGTCGCCGAGCTCTTGCACCAGCCCATTGTCCAACTGCGTTATAAAGAGCCGATAGGAGGATAGAGCCTACTGAAAGGGCTATGTAGACTTGGAAGTAAAAAACCGTCTGCGAACAAATTTTTCCATAATTTAGCCACAAACAATCTTTTGAGTCATTAATTACTTTGCTTCCTTAACGCAACTCACATCTTCGTGTCTACGTTTGAATGAGTTTGGTATACTTCCTCGATCGGTCCATCTACTTAACCACAAATCAGTATAAACACGAAGTGCCTGACAAGTCAAAGCTGCAGCAATGTAAGTGAGACCAGGTCCTATACCACCAGCCTTTAAATAATCCAGCCAAACTACAGCAGTGACCAAACCACTAGTATCTTCTTGAAGATCTTCATTTAGATGATGGGAGCTCGAGTTTTCTGAAAATTACAAAAATTAAAAATTGAACAATTTTGAAATGGAAATTAAAAGATTTATTTGTACTAACCATCATCCACGTCGTCCACATCATCCATGATTCCAGATTCCGTAGACAGAAGCCTCTTCACGGGATGATGATCCCACTCTGGCGTTGGGGTACTTCTGTAAAAATATAATACCTCCTTAATTATTTTTCTATATTTCTTCCATGCACGATAGGCAGAAACGTGCCATGCGCAAACAAACAATTTATGACGTTGAAACACGAAAATCATGCGATTAGGGTATCTTTAATCACTTAAAGATACCCTACAAGTCCGTAAAACATACTTGTTCGTGTTTGTAGACATCAGTTTACGAAGTACACTTCGTTCTCTACTAAGTGTAGCCTCTTCTGAATTGAGGCTAACTATCCTGTAAGGCGCGTACACGTTATAACAATAGTCAATGATTTTAAGAAAATTTGACATACCTCCCTGAGAAGAGCTGCTTTAGCATACTATTATGCTGGCCATTGTCAATGGTATTGTACCTCTTCCTAAATAAGTAATTAAAACAATGAAGCAAATAACTTGCAGTATAAAACAATGAAATGATACATTTTTATAATTATATGCAACATACCTAGGAACTATATAATGACTTTCTAATATAGTTGGAGTGCTGCTCTGTCGCAAAACAGGTGGCGGATGTTTTGGTGGCTGAAGACTAGTGGCTCTTACAGCATGTCGATGTTTTTTTGATCTTCTTCTAACAATCCCCCATTCTTCAGTTGGTACCGGAAGATCAGTAAGATCATGCGCAAGATATCTGGAACCTAACAACGTCGACCTTCTCATTCTGAGTGGAACAAAGGTTGGCGGTGTCTGAAAAAAAAATCAATTAATGAATGATCATGCTGTAGAATGATTACAAGGATTACTTACCACATGAGCATCTTGATCGGTGATCCAGGATCCATCGCTGGCGTGTCTGTGTCTAATAGTTATACCAATCCTTGATATCAATCTCACCAAGGACCACCGGTCTCTAGCAGTTTTGTGTGCTCGATGTTCATCGTCCTGCCTACGTGCAGCTTCCTTCCATTCAGCTGCCAATTCAGGATCATGATCTTCGATCCAAGCTGTAGACCCTACTGCACGAACTTTACACCCTTCCATAGCTACGATCTACAATTAGAAAAGAACAATTTATATATTGTATTCGTGTCACTAGATTTTTACGCATAAAATGTATACCTGCTCGGCTGCAGACATCAATTCCAATCTATGGGTCACCATGATCACGGAGCGACCTCTTCTGAGTAAGAGTCTCTGAATACCATGGTCAAAAATTTGTTGTCCTACTTGTTGGTCCAGGGCGGACAATGGATCGTCCTGAAAATATGAGCTTAGAAATTCTGTTGACAATTAGGGATAACTAAATTCGGTAATAATGGCCGAACCAAGATTATGGTGTCAGCATCACTATAGATGGCTCTGGCTATTGTGATTCTTTGCTTCTGACCACCGCTTAGATTTATTCCCTTTTCTCCGATCCTTGTCAAATCTCGACCTGGCAGGATATCCACATCAGGTTGCAGAGCGCAGGCTCTTAGGACACTACGATATCTCCTAGGGCGATATTCAGAGCCAAAGAGGATATTGTCCCTTAGTGTTGCGTTAAGGAGCCATGGTTTTTGTGCTACGTACGCCACTTTTGTACCCCTGATAAAAATATCGGGTAAGGGCATGATCGATACCGGTCCAATAATTTCAAATACTTACTTGGCCCATTCGACTTTTCCACTCACTCTGGATATTTCGCCAAGCATCGCCGAGAGTAAGGACGTTTTTCCACTTCCAATTCGACCGACGACCAGGGTCAGTTTACCTGAATGATAATTAAAATGTAATATCATTCTTGTGAAGACTTTGTATTTACTTGGGATGCCATTATTGTACCTCGTGGAAAACGAAGATCATTAACTATTAGCTGATTGTCTTCACAACCCCAAGAGAAGATACCGTCCATCCTGACTACAAAATCTTTGGAATCGGAATCCTTTTCAAAAACTGTATCAGAAGATGATGCATGAGTTAAACCATTCTTTATATTTGAATGACAGTGATGATCTTCCTCTCCTTCTTCAATATTGTCCAAAGAACCAAAAATTAATACACCCTGAGAGTTGTTTGCCTCTGCCTAGATCAGTTAAGAGACAACAGTTTTATTTACTTGTACTTATTATTAAATAATCTATGCAAATACTGAATACTCACGACACTGCCGATAGAATTGTTTTTGGAATTATTAATATTTCCAGTGTCTTTTACTTCCTCATCCGGAAGTATATCCACAGCTTCCGGTAGCAGCAAGAATTCCTCGAGTCTCGTCGTTGAGATCTACAAAAAGAATTCCAGTATCCACAGAGCTGTCTCAGTATGGCATAATTTTAGGTAATTACCATTGCGTTTATAATAATGGGAACTGTAACAGGGAAGATGAACAGTGGTACAGTCAGTTGTGAAAATAGAGCCAGACTGGCAAAGACATTTCCGGCATCCAAATGTCGTTCTTCCACCCAAAAGTAAACTCCGAATGTGAACAGAGTCATCAGGACTGAGGAAGCGTGCGTAAGAAAAGCTGTAAAAATATAAAGTTAATAAATCATAGAACGTGCAAATAATCATGACATAAGTTTACAATACTAAAACCCACTAATCAACGCCCAGTACAAAGAATCCTTGTCTAATAGTTGCAGTTCCTGATTCCTGCTTTGTCGAATTCTATCTTCGAAGAGATCCTCCCACGCTCTGAGCTTCACTAAACGTATCCCTTGAAGAACTTCATTGACAAGTCTAAGTCGTGCATCGCTTCTTTCCTAAAGAATTATTGAAGAAATAAAAAATGAAATTATATTAAAATATATAACTTTGCAAAAATTTAGTCAATAAAAAACGTACTGTAATTGATTTTGAGTTGATCGACATTTTCTTTCCCAGGTATAGCTGCATTGGAGTGACTATCAAGATGCAACAGACTGCACCGACAATAGCACTGACTCCCAATTTCAGATAGAGTAGAAAAATGATAGCAAAGATCTGAAAGAAATTATGATGAATTCTAGTTTATTTATTTTCTAATATATTCAAAACAAAATACCTTCAGTGGTACAGCCCAAGTGTAATGACCGATCCAAAAGAAGCTCATTACGTTGTACGCATCTTCGGCCATTAAATTGGTTAGTGTTCCAATGTCTGCCGTTTGATGACGCTGTACGTCTTTGTCTTTTTCTTTTTCCTTTTCAGGGGGTTTCTCTTCCTCGATAATACTCCAGGAGCAGAGTCTTAAAGCTTTATCATACACTAATGCCTATTGTTTAATTCATGATCAATTAAATGTCTTAACGATCTGGCATAGCGATTAATTAAATTTTATTAATTTCACATACCTGAAGAGCTGTCCTAAGATGAATCCCTTCGATATTCAGAATATGCGTCGATGCCTGACTGAGTGTACTTTGTAAAATGGCCGCAAGGAATACCAAAATCCCCAAGAAGTATCCATTTTGAGTTAATTGATGAATGGTAACAAAACTCTAAAATCCAAATTACCATCACAATACAATTCACAACTCTTTATATACATATCAAATACTTGACCTACCCCATAATTAAAGTCATGATGACCCGAAGTTGAATTTTGGGTAGCAGAAACATAATCAATAATTCTCGAAATGGCCATTGGTCCCACAAGAGTCGTAGCATCCCCTAACAGCTTAAAAATTCCGCCAATAGTAAAAGCAAACCAAACTCTCCTCCAGAAGCATCTCCATAAAGACAATTTGCCACTTTCACATTTCTTCTGAAAAGTAAAAGTTACTCCTTAATGTATCTTGTAAATTTGTCTCCGGAAGACTATTAATCAAGAAAGTACATTAACAGCTACTTACTTTCTCATTTTCGTAAATGCTCCGAAATTTCTCAAACTGCACCTTGGTCGTTTCCGCTTCTGGTAACTCGCCTAGGTCGAGTAAGTCCAAGGGTGCTTGATATCCTCGTGCCAAAAGTTTGACAACCCAGTGAAAAGTGAGTCTGCTGAGTAAGGTAGAGCTATCATGCTGGTAGGAAGCGTGTATATGTTCGGTGTGACGTACCGTGTACCGTTTACTCCTTTGCATCTAAACACGTCAAGAAATTCAAAAGTTATTTATGAGAACGTAAACGCCACGAGGTATACAGTTTAGTCCAGGAAAATGTTAACGTTGCAAATATACATCACGGTGTCATGTAAAAAAATAATATTAACCAATAGCAGTAAATTCGCTATTTTCAAAAAGCTCAATTCAAATTTTCACGCTGCAATATACCATTTTAATTTACCTGTACCACTTATGCATATCTAAAAAAAGAACAGACTACAAAAATGTCCGTTCATATAAACCCTCGAAATCCGAATTATCTAACAGAAAATAAAAATAATGAGACTACATAATTGAGCCCAGGGCCTGTCAAGAACAAAGATCATCGTGGATGCTGTGATGCTAGAAAATTTTTAATGGTTCAGCAGGAACTCGCGGTAACGTTAAAATCAGATGATCCTGTAGAAGAAATTCTGAAGATAACCTGATATCTTTAATACGTTATACCTATCATTAAATGATCCATTAGAATCTGTAATAAACTCCGATTAAGGAAATTCCAACTTTTATACATCCATTATACATTATCTGCAAAACGGTTTAAACAGCCCAGAGTGATAATTAAAAATCTGACTCGAAGCTTCTCAGAGAGGTAAAACGTGTTTAACGTTTTAACGTGATAAGCACGTGCCAACGTATGTATAATAATAACAACCATTATTATGCAAATAAGCTTCACCCAATTATAAACTGTGTATAATATAAAATGGCTGGCTACGTAGTACGCTGGAAATTGTCGATAGCGAGGTACTTACTCTTCCTCTAGATGTTTAAACCCAGCAGTAATAAGTTTGCGCCTTAATCTTGGCCTGTTTACATGATAACTACTTACGGAGAGTTATCGCCACTAGATGAACAAGAAGAAGGTATCAAGGTGTTAGGTATGATCGAGCAGTATAGAGTGCAGAGAGAAAACGATTTTCAGTCAGACAGAAAAATATCAGAAGATTAAGTACCTATCGAAAGATTACAGTAATCGTCGGCAGTCTCCCTTACCATTTTGTAAAGCGTGAAGGAATCAATCATGGCGAGCAAACCGCAGCAACAGGATACGGCGGCAGTAGAAAATAGTCGAACGTGTATGATGGTAAGGCCAAATCTAAAATGAACATCACTTGAAAAATGTATAAAAAGGGGAACGATAAATCTACTCGATACAACATACAAACCGAATATCTCAAATTGGAACAGAGCAATCAAATTCAGTACAATTATTCATTCGATCATTGATTTCCAAATAAAATTCTTATTAGTTGATTGCATCACTTACCTGTGCAAATAAAGTAATCTCCATGCACGCGCCACGGCCATGATTGTAAATCCACCGCCGGAAATCGCCACTCCGAATCCATCTCTTATTTCTGTTTGACGATGGACCACCCAGCAGGAGATTGTTGCTAGGATACTCAGAAACGGCAGTAGAGGTACTGGTACCAGTAAGGATTCCGTGAGCTCGAATAGTAGTATCAATAGTAACGAGATGCATAATAATGTTCTTGTGTTATGCAGCGGGAGTAAAACAGTTGTTACTCTGCAACAGACGGTTTACCATAGGAGATACTTCGTGTTGACAGTGCGAAATAGGTTATGTTTGATCAGTGTGATATTGCAATTGATAATACATTAGAATAATATCACTTTGTTTTCACTTGGAGTACCAATAGCAACGAGATGCATAATAACGATCTTGTGTTATGCAGTGGAAGTAAATCAGCTGTCATTGTACAACGTACGGTTACCATAGGAAATCTTCTATGTTGACAGTACGAAATAGGTTATGTGTGATTAACATGTTATTGCAACTATTACGCATTATAAGAACGTTACCTGGTTCTCTTGTGTATACCAATGCGTATGCCTTTCTATTTTCAACGAATAAAACCGGTACTGTGTATCAAGTAACACTACACGAAATCAAATAGCATTGTACACTCGTGACGCATAACATGTCACGTATAACGTAGTATAATGATGAAGAATCAAACGAAATCCGAAACTTTCTGTTGAACTCGTGAATATACCAAACCCGTTTTAGATTCACGTGTACTGCAAACAAGGAAATCCCAGCGCACGGGTCTCATTGTCCGCCATTAAAATTCTGTCAAGCTCGTTGATGACGTAACCGAATTCGAAGTAGCTGTACGTTTGTTACGATTTGATTCGATTGTATAACTACAATTATTATTGTGTACAGATAACTTATTTATTTAGCTAGGACTCTTGGACAATGACAGGTAACGTCAATCGAAGTTTTATTAAACATTTTTAAATAATTTCTTGACGATGCTTGATGTACGTTAGGAAGTTCTATATATAGTAGTAATTCAAACGTAGCGTTCCTTCCCTGCACACGCATAACGTATTAAGTAACATACATATTAGATGGAAGATACATGCAAACGTGTAATGTGTTACACACGTGAGTAGGAATTTAAAGCTTGCATGTATCTTCCATCTAATATGTACGTTACTTAAAATGTGTTAGCTGAGTTCTTTATATAGAATTGTCTAGCGCATTTGCATTTAGTATCGTAGATTGACTGTCTATTCTTGTGGCTTAGAGACGATTGTTCCAAATATTAATATCGATTTGATTTATTCAAGAATATGTTTGAATCGACATTCGCCGGAAAGTGAAGTAATTCCAGAGTATTGTAAGAGCCGGTTCGTGCGCCGGGTGTATTATGTTTGCTGAAAGAAACACGTACCGCACGTGTTTTAACTTGGCTTTGCGACTCCTCAGTGTAGTAAACACGAAGAGTTACGAGGAAGCTGATAAAAGTTCACGCCTTCGAGGAAAACCCGAAGATAACTAATCGAACGTAATATACATACATTATAGACAGGGTAATTATGAACTCCTGTATGGAATTTCCTACATTTTAGGTTAATATTTCTTCACTTATTCTTTCATAATCAAATATACTTTTTTAAATTATATTCTCAATATCGTGGGGAATCACACAAACCGTACGTAACTACATGTATCGGTACGTTACACAGTGACAGTGGAATTGAGCATACGTGAAATATAAATTTTCAATTAATAAATGTTGCATGTCAACATGACTCGTTTCGAATAAAATTCACAGAAAATTATCACCGTGTGTAAAAACATTGACAGTAATTCTAATTAGCAATTTATGCAAAATGAATGACTCACGTTGATCTGCCTGTACGTACGTGTTTGAATTTAATACATTTGATTCAAGTAGTACCGACGCCGACTATAAGTATGCTAATTATTATAGCGATACCGAGAACTAATTAACATACAGGGTGCATCGAACAGCCTATTATTATCTAAAGGCCAAAATAGATGATTCGCTGCGTGTAGAAAATATCTAAGCAGTCATTGAATGTCTTATCCACGTATAAATAACAGTTTCAGGGTGCCACCTTCTTATGGTATGTCCGTATAAAAGAGTCCCCTGAAATTGTTATTGATACGATAAGCTTCCCATATGCAGGCAAAAGCCTAACAGAAATTTCTTTCTCTTCTAAAATAATCATCATGGACCACTATTGCGTAATTAGATAAAATTCTTAAGACACATACGTAACAGCCATAACGAGATGAATCATCCAGAGACCAAGGTACATTAAACGATAAAGTTCTTAAACTCGCTTCACTTAACCCCATTGGGAATTCCCAACGTTGTTTTCCTCATAGAGAACAAACTCGCCGGCTCGTTTCAATGTGGTTAATTGAGAGTTCAACCAATTTCATCGAATATGTCATAGTATTCAAAAGCTTACTTACTTGCGAGTTTTCGTGCATCTATACTTGATCGACAGACTGCAAGCAACGAATAGTGTCAAAACGACAACAAAGACGTTCACCAGCTCTACAAGACAGTCTCCATGTGAATTGGTCTTCCCACTTACACGAACAGTGGTGCCATTTTCGCTTTTCCAAGACCACACAAGCTGTCTTCCGGGCGGTACCAGAAGACGGGATAACGAGCTCATCTCCTCGCAGATTCCCATGATGCTCGTCGTAAATATTCACTGCTAATCATACGTAGGTAAAATGACGTTGATTTCTCATCCCTTGAAACACTTCATCCCTCAGTCACTTGGTCCATTAATTCTCATCTCCCTATGTCCACTGCTAATTAAAATCTTTTCTCAATCTCTCACTCGCATCACCTGCGTCTAATCCACGTGTTATATTTTCCAGTTGCTGCCCATTCAGCAATTCCAAATCTATGCAGCACAGAGGCCAGCGTCGTGTACAATGTCTGGCAAACGTACTGACTGCATATGGCGTGTAAACACGTATGTTTAGTATGCAGCTAACGATAAGCTTACACTACTGTATAACTGCTCGGCACACATTAGATTAGAAAAGCTGGACAAGACAATAGGAAGCCACTGTACACTTCCTCTCGTGAGTATACACTGTTACGTAATGTTATCTTTGTATATATTTTTAGAATAATCCCAATCGAAGCATTTGAAACTTCCGTGCGATCAGCAACAGTGTCCTCTTCACATGATAAATTATCCTCGTTTATTATCACACCATTTTTTCAGGCATAACACATCGGCCCCAGTTTTATGCGTCGGTCCTGTCTTTCATCTGCCGCTCTTTAAACCAATCCGCCGCGACCCGTTTAAGATTAATAGCCAGTTTCCAGTGGTACGCGTGGGACTCGCTGAATATCAGGGAAGCACCAAACGTCACTTATTGAAGCCTTGGAATATCCTTTGTATATTTTTTGTATATCATATCTCACGGCGTCGCGACGCTATTCCTGTTATTCAAGATATACACGTTAAAATCGTTATACGCATAGTCATATTTCTACCAAAAAATAATATTTTTATTGACAGCTACGAAAATTCAAAATTCAATTCAAAAAATACTTTTATTCATTTATCATTCTTCTAATTATGATTTTCAGTCAAATAATCTTGTGTCTGATAGGATGTGGGTTTGGCTATACGTATTTAGGTAACTGACCCCACGACAGAAAAGACCCCAGTGTTAATTGCTTATATATTAACACCTCGGCCCTTGCGACAGACCTGATGAATAGTACTGGGACATATTGAATCGAACGAGTTATTTTTGTCGAATTTCTTTTGTGGATAAAAATTTATCAAATGCGAAGAAGAAACTGTGTAGTGAATTTGTCGAAAGATTTTTACATAAAATATATATTTTTTCATTCAGTGCATAAGTACCTGATATAGATGAATTAGCATGTAGCATAAATATGCATCGTACCGGTTATGACACTAATAGTTTTCCTTGACTTGTTCCAAGAAATCAAATGGCCATTTGATATATGATCGGAATTAATCGAATGGATGCTGCAGAAGCTTTGATCTATTTTTAAACTGGCTTCGTCCGCTGTTCGACCAGTCGTGATGCTTGTTGACAGTTCAATTATTCACCATTGGTCATTCACACATTATTCAACTATGACACGTCACAGGTGTTTCTAATCCATGCATAAACCACGTGTCTGGATCCTCGTGGAAACGAAGAACAGAGCTCCGTTCTCGTTGACGGTGCGCGCACTACTGACTGTTAGTTCACGAAGAGAGCAGCCTCCACTAGCTTCGCTACAGAGAGATTTTCTGATAGGTGAGTCACAGTCGTGAAATTGCTATGCCAGATATTTACTCATTGTTAAACCAGTAGTATACACAGGAATCGTGACTGTGAGAAAGAGAATTTCGAATTCAACGAATTGCTTACTGGTACTATTGATATAGATGACATAAAAAATTGTTGGAAAAATTTTTGGCCTGTCACCAGGTTAGTTTTTTTTTTTTTTTGCAAATATAATTAATGTAATGAATACCATTTTTGTTCTAGCATTACATTACTACATTACTAGGTTACCAAATGAAATTTTTGAACCACATACTGGAGACGGATAACGAGAATACAGCTGAGTAAACATAACGTGCATGTAAAGCTGCCCCAGCTTGACAAACGAGACATAACAAGGCATATGGATTTGTTGCTCCCGAAATGGTCACGTTTTGTAAATGTAAATACAACGCAGAGATAGTAACGCTAGTGGCTACTGGTACGTAGTGCCAGGAACATTGTGTGTACGTATATGATTGCATAATGGTATCTATGCATTGAGCAGAAATAGAGAGTACAACAAAGATGATGATTTATTTGAAAAATATTTAATAATAAACATTGACAATATACAGAGAAAATACGCCATAAGAAGTCGCTATGGGAGTAGTAATAAGAACCTAACAACTGGTCCAGACTTACAAAATATCATTCAAATCAGACAATGACGTAGGTGTTTGCGAGGACACCTCGACTTTTGCATTTAACTATCGACTTTCTTTCTTTTCCTTTTTTTTCTCATTTTCCAAACTAAACTCCGAGTCTGTTCTTCCTTCAATTTCCTTCTGACAATAATCATTGCCCGTTCTTCCTTTTCTTCCAATGTGTTTTTATACTCCGATATTCTCGTACCTCTGTGTTAGAGTAGACATCGAGTTTAACATGAAAATTCGTGGTCTATGCTTTTAACGTACTCGTCACTCTGCTATGCTCTTTCACGTATGTATTTTATTACCCATAGACACCGTTTTCTGAAGTTTCACGAAAATTACCTCGATCCGAATTCTGCTGATTCATTTATCCAAGCGTCACTCTCTGTCCGTTTTACGATTCAATTTGTTACACTGCGAGAAGCAAAAAAAAAAAACAATTGGCATATAATAGCTGACGAAATTTTTTCCCATTTTTTTTTCTTTCTTTGCTTTGTTCTCGATGCTACTACCTTACTTAGAATTATTTTTAAGAATGTGCTCGCGTTACTTGCTCGTCAGCCAATTGGCTGGTCTTATCAACATGGTTACTACATAGTTAAATCGCTACCTGGCCAGTTGTTAGTCAGCCAATTGGTTGGCAGGCCGCACAGACCTTATATTAAACTTTACTTTATACACGCACGCACTCATTCTAGAAAGTATGCAACTTCATAATGTCATGGAACATCCCATTTCAAAGTACTCACACTTTTATTTCCACGTTAGTTATTCTCATTTAATAATTCAAAAAACCATCGACGTGGCTTTGCCGTTCTCGCGCGTGAACCATCCGTGCGTCTTTACTCTCATGGAAGCTTGACCGACAAGAGACATTAGAATTGTATTCGAATTACTATTTGTAATGATCTACGATAGAAATATTCAAACTGTATAAATTTGCTATCAATGCGTACTGGGAGATCAATTTTTCAGAACGAATATCCAATCATTAAATTGAACTATACCGACTGAGGTAACTGACTGATGGTAATTATTGACTAATACAAAAACTTAGAATAATTTTTGTCACATTCTCTGTCATTGAAGTTTCGAGGAGAAACACGCAACGGAATTTCATTTTACTTTTCTTCGAGAGTCACGGTAACGCCACGTACCCGTACACTAGGATATGTTGCTCGTAAGATGTGTCATTACGTAGTCATGAAGTCATCTAGAGTCATTTTTTAACGGTATTACATATCGTATGGTGCGTATCATCGAATATTTTACATTGCGTTCGCTAATCGTAATCGTTTTTAATCGACGGTAAATTAATATCGTTAATAGGAGCTTTTTCCATCGCGTTTCCTTTCTTATCTTCGTTTGCTTCCTCGCTTAAGTCCTTTCGCTTTTATCGATAAACCCCTGGGTGTTACGTAAGCAGCGAGAAGATAAGAGAGCGAGCCGATCGGTATAGATCGTTATGATCGTGGCTGATCGATCGTATTGATCTAGAGGGATAGAGGAAGGGATAAAAGTATCTTGAAGGAATTTGCCAAATTTCTGTGCTGTTACTTCAACGTGACGTACGTGACATGATATTTTTTCTGTCAAAAAGTAAAATCTTCCATGATGATTTAGGAACGATCATTATTATCTGCGTGAGAACATTAAGAAAGGACCAAGATAATTTTTCAATTAAAGTGCTTAAGAATAGTTGATATATATAAAAAAAAAATCATTCAATATCCATTATGAAATTTCACTTTGATTGGAAACGTTTTTCAAATAAAAAGATACTTTTGAAAATATTCTCCTTATTAATAGTCGTTGGTCATTTTCCATGTAATATGGTTAAGGTCGTTTATTAATGATGAAAAAATATCTGTCACGTTACGCGATAGGCCTGTCATGTATGAGGCGACGAGGATATTTGTTAATTTCTTTTCGTTTCAGGATCAAAGTAAAGTAGACGTCATAAGAAAAAATCAGACGAGGGATTTAAACTGTGATAGTGGTGGTAGTAATAGTTAATACTAGTAATAGCAATGTAATAGTATTAATTGAAGAGAATTGTAGTTGTGCACGTGACGAAAAACTGACGGAAATATCGTTAAAGGCTTTTTACAGGGGCCTCGTCTAATTTGAGCTTGACTTACACTAGCAGCTAATAGTAATAGCCTACCGGTAAAGGTAATTTTAATTACGAATAGTATAAATCGTAGTTACAGTATATAATATACAGGTTTTGTAGGGCTGGGGATTTAGGGGTGGGTCGTGGGTTGTCGTGAGAGGGTAGAAATAATGAGATAATATATCGTAATACGAATCGGCACGCACCGTGGAAATTCGAATTGACGAGATTTTGGATCCCGTTAGAAAAAATACCGGAAACCGGAAATGCAACTGCGTCGTAGCAATGCACGATCGACTGCAGTCACGCGCAATGCTGATGCATTGAGTGGAATTAATAATGAGAGAGAGAGAGAGAGAGAAGGTACAGTCATTCTAGAAAACTTTTAGATTTTCTATAAACAATAAAAACGACTAGGCGTAGGTTACTATTGAACAATTAGACGCCATCAGCATTGAGCGTGAACTGCGCATGCGCGCGTTGCACAGGTAGAGATACTGTATGACGCGAGTATCCGGTGTCGTTGCTAAGGACACGCGACAACAATCAGTTGTATTAGATTTAGATTAATGTTACATCGAAGTATGTTCGTGTTGATCAATCCTTAATTAATCGGTTAGTTGATGAACGCATCGCTCTCGCGGCTACCGCCAGCCTGATTTGTGCTCGACGATATTTACATGTGCTGGTGGCGCCATCCCACTTATACGCACAGTGACTTCCCGGTTGTAATCGGACGCTTTCGCACTATGCTATACTAACCTAGCAAGTATTCGGATTAAAACGTAACGACGGCCCTATATATCTAACGTACTCCTAAACGAATCTTTGTCATATTTGGCTATTTTCCCATCGCAGTATACCTCCCTTCCCTACTAACCCCAACTGTTCCTTTCGCGAATTTCAACTCGCCACTTTATATTCTATTCGGTCATTCCTCCTCTTTCTCTCCCTCTGTCGCTGTCATTCAATTACAGTCATTCGCGCATGCGCACTTAACAATCTACGCAATATATAGCTTCACTTAATTCTAATCTTAACGGGATATCACTCACTCTGCTCAATGTGCGTACTATTTTCTTTTTTTACTCGCGACTTATCCATTTCTCACGTCTAAGGACTCCTCACTGATTTCCCACGGCGTTGTGCCAAAGAGAAAGAGTGAGAGGTCATGGAGACGACGACCTTACCAATTCGCGTTTCGATATCGCTAATCACTAATTAAACGCAGAGGATAGACGAGAATTGATTTGAGAAAAGAAAGGAGAGAGCCTGTGCCGTGTCGCGCTCTTAGACAGTAGACTGTAATTATAGTATTTGTATCTTTTATTAATAATCTGGCAAATTTTTACTTTTCATTTCTTTTTCTTTCTCATCGCTCATTTCCACATATGCGAATTACTATTACTTAACTTCTCTCCCGTGTCCCGACAATCCAGCCCATATTTATAATGCGCGCGCAAGAATTTTATGCAGTCTGTTATGTCTGCACGTCTTCCAGAACTTCCAAGGCCAACGCTACAAAGACTTCTGGTTTTGCATCTGTACAATAGTGCGCGGTTATCTCTAACACGGCCAGCTTTTTGGCGACGGGTCCGTGCCAACCTCTACTTATTTATTTAATTATTTATTATTTACTTCTTAATCGAGTACAATATTTCAATAGCTCGAGAACGATACTCGTGAACGAGTTTAATGAGTTTACGTCGTTCATGAGAATGCAGCCCTCGCTACGCTTACGTGCGCTTTTTCATCGCGAATACGATCCTTCACTGAGATTCCAGAGACAGTCGAAGGCATGTGCTGCCTTACGATATTAGATCAATATTATAGAAAATATAACAAAACAAAAAAAAGAAAGGGATAAACATTGTTAATCCAAAAAAAAATATGGGGAAGTAGGAACGGGATGTATAGGTACAATAAGGAGGAAGTGAAAACAAATTTATATAAGGGAGGAATAGAAACGACGTGTCATGTCCGTTTTGGCGACTAACTAAGAAATAAATTAATTACACTCGATTTGGTTGATCCGCAGAGCTTTGTAAATTTTGTACCGATTAACGGTGAAGGAAAGAGTTGTGAGATGGCGGGTGACGAGGGTTTTTCTCATTTTTTTCCCTCTTTCTTATTACTTGACGGATTAGGATATTAATGGATGGTACAAGGGAGGGGGGTTGTAGGTACATTACAGGTGGATGTATACAAGTTGACAGGTTGCTCGTCTCGCATATCTACAGAGTGCTTTACAGAATTACTTTGGAAATCGCTAACGAATGCAAAACAAAAAAAAAAAAGTAAAAAGGACTATGAGTAATCGCGTTTGATTAAAACCGGTTCGAGAATGATGACTAGACCCTGTTTACCAGAATCCGGTACGTCGGTCTAGGAGTTTTCCTTCCTTGTTTTTTCCTCTTTTTTATCTAATAAAACGCTAATTCTATTAATCGTACCTAACGTTTGGTTCGCAACCTACACACATATTTGGCATAGAAACCTAACCAACTTACGCACGTTTCTAACAGCTAGCTACCTAGGTCTCATTTTACAATTAATCTTCCGCGCTACTCGTTCATACGGAAATACAATAATTGCAATAACGCGCACGACCAATTTTTCACTCGCGAGTAGAGCGGCAGCCATTTTGTTTGATATACTAAGGACGAGTGATCGTCCACGTCGCGTGTAACTGTGCTTGACAAAAGACTATGTAATAAAAAAAGGAGAAATATACAAAAAAAAAAAAAAGGAATCAAAAAATGATTAGGGTAGAAACCGCGACTCGGACATATAAATATGATAAAAAGATTTTCCTTCCTGTTTACGTATGGAAAGCGAGTAGAGGGAAGATAAAAAAAAAGATAATCAAAAGGATCATACTTTGCGATTCTCTATGCCAAACCAGGCATACACGTTGGACAAATTACGTATTTCTACCAAATAGACTACGTACTAACGAGTACATTGCAACGATACTACACGGGCTATATTACATTTTGACAGTGGCAATTTTACTTGTACAATTAAATCTCCCCGTATGCGATCTTCATGGTCGAATATTACAGAGACCATGTATTTCACGAATTGAAGCTTACGCGCATGTGCAGTGTTATCGAGGGAACCACTCGTCCTTTGACGGCTGCCGTTTACTTGGCGGACGCTTATCATTTATCATTTCGATCTGAACGATCCAGTCACGGAGCCATCCCATTATTTTCGCCAGGATCCTCCTCCGCCTATCCTGCCTCACAGCAATGCTATAATGAAAATTGTACGGTTCCTCGACAGAGGCATGAAATTTGTTTTACTATCACTCGCCGAAGAGCGACTGTTTCTTCCCTTGCTTGGCCAAGAACGCGACGATGAATTTTCGTCCTTCTTTTCAATCTTGCACGAGGAGGAAGTACGGGACGCGAAGTTGACAAGTGTCGTTTACACACTTCGCTAGATGACAGTCGCAGTCTCGAACTATCCAAATGACGATGACAAAACGATGAGGTTCAGGATGATAAAGACGACGTTGATGACGTTTATGATGTGCTGAGTCAGCTGCTACGAAAGGCTAGCGTCGGCAGGTGGGGCTCCAGGCATCGCATTGGGGATGATGATTGTGTTGGTTTCTGGTCATGATCTGCTGAGTATACAGTAACGCCTTTGCAAGGAAGGCTACCATTTAATAAGGTGTGAACCTGTTGTATCCACCCCTGTAGACCGTCGCCTATTAAAAGGAAGTGAAAGAAAAAAAATATTAGTCTTCCAGTTTGAGTCTTAGTCAATTTGCTACTTAGGATTATTTTATTAATCAACTTACTCCGTAGCCAGCAACAGGACCAATACCATGTCCAAGGTAGGGATCAGCATACTCCCTGCCGTATCTGAAATTCAATGATCGTATGAGACCAAATATGATAACACAACTACCCACTGTAATAATATCCCAGTGATTGAGTACGAAGTAAAGAAAGGACCAGGATGACGTCATCGTTACCAGGTAATAGCGTTCAGGATTTTTTGACAGGACTATCAGGAGAGGAATCTTGATGATCCTCGTGTTGTCTACTGCGCAATGCACGACCACGACGGACTCTTCTGTAATATTTTACCAGGTCAAGCGTGAATAAGGATCAGAGATCAGGAACAATAAATCATACGTCACAGTTAGGGATGAATTGATGAAAAAAATATATGAACATTTTCGAAACTTCAGTAGTCCCCATCTTACCCAGCTACTGCTGCGTAACCAGCGACCGGCTGAGCTGCAGCCGCAGCCGCTCCGTAAGCTCGCGCCGCGACGGCCGTATACGTCGCCGCGGCGGCGTAGGTCGCTTGTTGAGTCGTCGAAAGTGGCGTCGTCTTCAGTAAAGGTGAAGCTGCAGCAGCTGCTGCCGCCGCCTGTAACAACCACAACCCGCCATGCAAGCTCAAGCAAGCTCGAATACTAATCTCCGTCGTGAACGTATCACGTACGACGGCAGTTACTGTCTCTACGTTCGTAAGATCAGCTGCCGGTACGATCTGGAGGAGATCCTGATGGATTGACCAGGGACAACGGATACGGGAGAATAAGGAACGAGGATGAATATAACAGACTAGGAATATCAGTATATGGATGAAATGGTGATGATTTTGGAAAATGTCGAACATTTTAATGTCCGTTGGGAAAATTCAATTTTTAGGTTATGTTTGCATTTCTGGATCTCTGGACACCTCCGGACGACCGACCTACCAAGTACGTGGAGCGATTAATGAATTAATTACCGAATTAAAAAGGAAGAGATACGGCCAGGTAAGTAATAAGACACGTGGTGCTTGGGTACTGTTAAGTTAGCATGCACAACGGAAACAATGAAGGTATAAAAATGGTGCAGTCGATCCGACAAATGTCACGGGGTGCATGTTTCAAAGTAACGCAAGGTAAAAGGCAACGACTAAGGAGGCTTCTTAACTACGCTGCGAACTGGTAATCGGTTACGTGTATCGAGTGGCTTGGGCTTAATTAGCGTAAGCTAGTAACCTGGTGTGATCTGTGACTTAGATATTTACTCGGATTGTTGCTGGTTATGCTGGAAGTGGTTGCGTGGTTTTTTTTTTATTTTCATCGATTATATCTAACTGGTACGCATAGAATAAGTTATATGTGCTAACTTCACGAAGTTCCTACTGGGTTGAAGTTAACGTAGACGAACTATGGATACCGTTGAGAGGATTATGAGATTGAGGGAAGACCGTGTTATTGTTACGAGTTCAAAACTTTTCGATGAAAACTTGTCCGAAGTTTTTTCCCTCAAACTGTACAGTTATAAATCGACTTTTTCTTTTCGAAAAACGATAATAACGTTTTTCTTAAATCATCCATCGAGTTTTTAAATATCCCTTATTAAAATTCCAATCGCATAAGCTGTTTGCCATCAAAGGTATAATATTTACCATGAATTTGTATCTAAGGTATCGTCCCCGAGGCGATATATCAAATTGTGAGAAAATTTTTGGAAATTATTTAAAAAATTATTAAGTTTGATAAACATGCATTGTTTTCATTGATAACGTAATATTTGCGAGGGTAACGAGACATTTTTTAAATCCCATCAAACGGGTCATCTACGAATTTTTATCTCACGCTCTGACGGACATTAACGCCTGTGTAGGTTACGAGAGTAGAGTGAATGAGGGTAAGTAATTTTCCAGCAAAAAGCATTAACGCCCATCAGGCTCTGCTGAACGGGCATAGATGCAATCGAGTATTCTTGCGGTTTTTATTCTCTCTGGTTTCTACGTCCGCCCACTTTCCGTCGTTCCGGTGCAGCAGCAAACCAACCCAAGGACCACGACAGCGTAACTGCATGCACTACGGCCGCGTCTAGCTGGCGAAGAAATTGCAGTGGAAATAATCAGACGAAACTTCCATAGTGAAATCCTATTGGCTCGTGGATTTTGCACGCGTTCATTTTACTTAAGGTCAGCTGGCATCTCGCGCTACGAGCTCTCGTGTGCTCGGAGTGTAATGTGCATCTGATTTATGAGGATGAAGATAACCGACGGGACGCTTCGCAGGTCGCGCCGCTTAACCTAAAATCTACGTGCATGCATCTTTCCTTGATATTTCTATTCACTACCACCGTACCGGATTTCCGCGATGACTTAATCGATCCACGGCCGGAAAAACATTTTTATTTATACCATAGTCCACGACGATGCGGACACAAGAGTAAATGGCTGAAGGTACGAAGCCACGCGACAAGCATTGGGTGTTACGGGAGTAAATAAAAGTGAAATTCCCGTTAGCTGTGCAGAGATACAAGGGAGTGTATAAAGCACTGTGCTTTAAAAGGACTAAATAAAATGTACGGAACTAACAAAGTGACGAAGAACTGTCGTTCACAGTGGACAGAATTGAAACGAATCTCGATTGGTGCGTCTGCGCATGCGCGTGGGTGCGTTTGATAAATATTACCGTTACTAACAGCACGCTGCTATCCCATGGCGTTTTATACTTCACGTACTACTTTGTACCTTTACTGTTTTTAATCTACTAGGCAACTTGACGGTTTTCTACAGGGAATCTTTTGGCAAGCTATGTTTTAAGTAGCGTCTGACTTGAGGCGTGATGCACTTTTGTTTTGACTGGTGTCGCGCGCGGCGTTAAGAATGTGAAACAACGTCGGCGTCCACGCGGAGTATGACGCACACGAGATGATGAAGGGGAATGAAGAACTGGCTCGGAAATATAGAACACGGTTGAGTCTCTGGGTGCTAGTTAGCTCGGTCCGTAAACATCAGGCTTTTTACGCTTTAGGGTTGAGCCTCGTCCAAGTGTTCCAATTAAAGTTGCGAAACAGGACAAATTGGGAGATTTTTTTGTGTGGGTATTTTCTCGCGGTATTAAAGAAGTTCGCGAAATTTCTTACACGGTAGATAAATCCTTTCAGTATTTATCTACCGTGTAAGAAAAGAGGTCTGGAAAAAAGGGCGGGAATTTTAAACGAATCACCGTGCACTCTTGCGACGCGTCTATTTTGAGAATGCAAAACCGTTGGTTCTGTGTATAGGATTTCTGCGTGACTCTCGTAGTTAATTAAAAAATTTTTGGAAAATATCAAAACGAAAAATTAACACGGCCAAATGACTTTTTAACGGATTTGCATACGGTGCTGCATTATTTATGTTACTTGCTCGCTTCTCTCACGAGAGGTCGACAAGGCGCTACGTGAATTATTGGGTAGTTTATAAGGTACGCGATGTCTTTTGGCAACGTGAAAATCAAGCGTCATAAATTCCCGTCGGACGTTGTGACGCGTTTTCTAGAAGCGCGCACGCCCGCCGCGATTCGTAAGTCATGAAAATAGCCACAAGGATCGCAATAAAGCCCACTGAAAATTCTCCAGCGACGGCGAGCGACGTGAAATCCTAATAGCACGGTATGTGTATAAAATACACATGTGCGTATATATATATATATATATATATATATATACACACACAAAAACGAGCATATAACGCAAGCCCAACTCTACATTTGACCAGAAAATGAAAAGAACAAATAACCAAAAGACAACTAAAAATAATTAAGTAAATTATACAGCAAAATTTTGGTGCCGACAAGGTCTTAGGCTCGTCCTAGATCAAACCCTAACCTAACTCAACTCTACTTTCGACGAGAGAGACAAACGAAAAAAAAATCTATAGTGTAAAATGAAGAGTGAGAAAAAAAAAAAAGGAGTGAAAGTACAAAGGGACAGTGAATCTTGTATACGTTCCCAAGCGATTATACACGAAACAATTTGAATTCCCTAGAGCCACTACTCTATATATTTTACTGGGAAAGCGAGATTGTCAGTCAACGTACAGATTAATGTGAGAGCGACAGCAGGAGATGGAAGAAGATTAAGAGTAAAAGAAAAGAGATGGTATTACAGAGTATAAAAGGATAGACAGAAAAACTATATAGAACAATTTGAGAGAGAAGACGGTAGCAGAAAAGAAGATAATAAACAGAGATAGAGATAAAGAAAAAGTGAAGTCTAACGAACGCATCGTGTGAGAGATAAATCTTTGCCAATAATAACGTCTAATAGGGAGGGGATTACAGTACACGAACAAACGAATCTGATGATAGAGGATATTATAAAATCAAATGCGAAAGGCACAGGTATGGACCCGTGTTTAATCCTACCTCCAGGGCTGGCCCTTTAGCCTGAAACACAAACGGCAATCCTGAAATGTGAACCAGGCCTTATCCACGCGAGTCTCTTAAGGAGCCTCATTTGCAGTTGGCCTTGCAGCGATGCATCGATCGCCTTCTAATTGGCTGTCCTATATGATATGATATCGTGCCGGACTCTCGCCAACCCCCATCCGCCCTCACATTTATAATGCAATTGTTAAATCCCGCCCTTCAAGATTGGCAACCGTGTCAGATCGCGAATGCATAGACAAGGCGACTATTTTTTTGCAGAGTATAGTAAAATGCAACAAGATGCAAGCTACCCGGCACGAGATGCAGAATCATTGGTGGTTATGAATCGTGATAAACGATGATAATTCGTATCGACGAATTCTGCTGTTTTTTTATGACAAGGTGGACGATTATTAGCGAGACGTAGGAATGACTGAATTTATATCGTATAATCGTTATGCAAGCCTGGCGATATGTCACTGTATACTAACGTCGGCTGATGCTTGCGGCCATTCCAGCTATAGTAATTCCCGCGTCGTTACTAACTTATTAGGCGATGTTGATTCGTACGATGCAGGAACGTTTGGGATTTATATTGAATTTTTAAGACTTTTAATGGCAGGTTAGATCCTGGACGTTCTTGTATCGTAATTGTGTCTTAGAGCGAGCAATGGGTTCTTACCTGGAGCCTATATTGGGGATCCTGTGTCGCTGCGTGTGCTGCTATGAAGGGATCGTAGTAGACACTGTAAAATAAAACAGATGACATTACGTATGGAAGTTGAGTTCGTCAATACGTAGTCGGTCGGGGTCGATCGGAAATCAATTGATCAGTTGTCCACTAGGGATATTTATGACGGTTGACGAGTTTATCGTTTCGGAAGAGAAACATTGAAAATTTGCAAAACTAAAGAGGAGACATTGGATTGAGTTTTTTGTAGGTTGAAATACTGATGTTGCAAATCGTCTCGATCGACCGTGACATCTCGCAGCTGAATTCCGTACGCTGAGTTAGAGGAGAGGTTAGAGGAATTTTTGTGCTTTGCGTGCAGATGCGACAAATCCATTCAGGCGTCATTATATTTGTACAGTGGTAACGGCGCGAGTGTTCAGCCCCGCTTGTTTGATAATTAGCAAAGAATAATTAGGTGGCAATCAGCAATTAGTCCCTTTGGATAATTTGTAGCACGTGCATCGCACGAGGCTGCACACTCGGTCCAGGCATTGTTGAGGTAGACGACGACACAGTGGAGATGCTGCGCGACGTGGGTCCAAGTACGGTTAATCAGGATGCGCTTTACTTACGCAGGTGCGAAGGGATGCAGGGCCGTTGCAGCAGCCGCAGCTGCAAGTGGCCCCGGATTCCGGGCTAGTGCAAGTGTTGCAGCTCCTGTTGGAAAGGCTGCTCTAGCTGCTCCGACTCTACCACGTTGTATGGCCACACCTCTAAGTGCCGCAGCTGCAACACACATGCCACCACGGCCTACCTTGTAATTCACTGTTGACCAAGGCCCGAAAGTTCATCCTGATGCAGCAACGGCAACAGCAGCGGCAGCAGCAGCGACAGTCGACGAGCCAAGAGGACACGACGCTACGCGAGGATAACCTCAGGGATGTAAATTTGGGAAAGACAAAATCTAAATCAGAGACTCCACCTGAAGAGGAAGGACCGACATTTGCTCTAGACAAGAAAGGATCCTCTAGAGGGCGGATCATTAAGACCCCAGAGGAGCCATCGAGCTCGGCGAGCATTTCGAATAGACCGGAAGTGATCACAAGGACTTCAAAAACAAGACGTTTCAGGGCACGATATCCGGCGAAGAAGTTGAAGAAAAAAATTGACTTCCTGGTACCGACACATTCAGCGACGTCTATAGGATCTACTCAGAGTATACGTGACAAACCGCTCAAGTCTGCACTGAGGAGTAGCAGTTCCATCAGGAGCAGCAGTTCTTCGGTAAGATTCGCCCTGCCTGTTGACGGTACGCGTATGGCAGACAACGAGCACGGAAGATCATTGGGATCCTACAGAGTCGAAGCTAATGAGATTTATCAGAATATAACGGCAGGATGTAGAAGAGTCCTTGGAATGCATTATTGCCGCTTGGCAATTTGCATCCTCTATGGAATCCTGGTCCCATTACTCCTCATCGTACCCGTACTTCTCTATTGGAAACCCGTGTCCGACGACAGTGTCCAGGGTTGACCCAGAGCAGTATGCCGACAGACATCATCTACTGGAAAAACACTATGGAACACTTGTTCCTCTCTTAGTTCTCGATCGACTGGGATTACTTCAGGAACGTGTCTGGCCTACCTTGTATCACTGCGTAGAGCTCGTAAAGTCTGACCAACAATAACATTAACGAACAGGACTATGCTTGGGTTACTTAAATCAAGACACACTAGAAGCAGTGACGTTAACGAGATCTCCAAGTATCGACCTTTGTCTGATTCCAATATCCTGTGCTCTCGACACGTATCATCCGGTTACGTTCACAAAAGCAAGACTGTTAGAATTGGCAATTATGGGTAGAGAGGCGATTAGAAGGGTACGTGAGAACGACTAGCGATGCAATAAAATACAGGCGCATTCCAGGAGTTAAGGAAATACACAACAAGACAAACTAATTAATTAGCATACGATCCTGCGCGCTTTGTACGATCATACAGTAAACGTGTGGACTAGAAGGAGCGATTAATTCGCTAACGTGTTAAGGCGGGTTCACATCGACGCGTGAATACTAAGTGATGCGACAACCGTGTCTCGTGCATTGGGGTTGTGCAGGGATGTTACGTGAAACTGGCCAACGAGAAACGGGGACAATACACGAAGAATAGTAGCGCTAGTAAAGTAGTAGTTGTGGTAATAGTAGTAACAGTAGTAATAGTAGCTGCAAGTAGTAGAGTGGTAGTAGAGTAGTAATACTATGGATGAAGAGGTGGAACAGAGTAGCGAAAGGTCAGAGAAGGTTAAGGTTATACCTCCGTCTCGCCGCGGCTCTCGGGGCGAGGACGAGGGGTGCGGCTGCAGGAGATGGTGCAACTGCCGCCGCTGCAACTGCTGCCGCCGCAGCTGCCGAAGGTGCAGCAGCCCCTAGCCAGCTCCACGGCATGGCCGGCAACCTGTATCCTGTCGAAAATATTAGTGCACTGTGCCCTCGGGACGACGTCAACCCAATTGAGGGTACTGGTGGTAGTATTTGTTTAACAGTTAAATATACGACATTCGGTAAGCATTGTATCACATAGAGAACATACGAGTAAGGACTTGGGATGGATGATACTTTGGTAAGGATTTATCTCAATTCTTCTTTTCGACCTGATAAATACCAGAAAATATATAAGTGCGCGCGATTCATCCACAATGGGAATTTTCGACTATGACGAATCACGGAGGGATTGTGCGAGCAACATTTTTCAAAGTTATTACGAAACGATGTCAAAAGAAATAAAAAGAATTTGATCGGTTATATGTTCCGTGGATATTTGTCTCTATGAGAGGTACAGGTGGCGCCCTCGGTCGTATGACGGAATAATTTCGCGTTACTATCATATCGTGGAATTTTGCTTACGAAACTCTTGTTTTTATTAATTCACGTGGGAGAATAATCGTACGAGAGAGAGAGAGAGAGAGAGAGAGAGAGAGAGCAAGGTGTGTATAATTGAACCGTGGTGAAGCAGTTGATTAAGCAAGTTATTGTACACAGTGTGTATTTATATGCTCGACCGCGCATGCGCAGATGCCTAAAAGAAATATAACCGTCTGCTATTTGCTCGCAGTTGCACGAGACATCGTCATTAGACTAAAACCACGGAGAACTCGTGTATTCGGTGTTGTGGGATGTTTCGTGAGTCGACATTAATTTTTGAGATTTTCGTAAAACTTTGTAAGTGCACGTATAGGAAATGATGAATGTTGTACGAAAGGACGAATAATTCAAGAAGCAAAATTCTTGGGGATTAGAATAAATTCAAATAATATTTCCAAAACGTTTGTTCGCTCTTACTCGAGCATTATGGGTGCGATTACGCACGTTTCCTACGTCCGTATGAAAATTGACAAAAAACTCTTCCCAACCGGAGTCTCATCCGCGAAGCTAAGAGAATTCATAAAATCTGCGTGCTCTCGTAAAATCTCTGACACGACAAAATTTTGCGCGACGTTGCCGACGATTATTTTTTTTATTCAACTCGTTAAGAAGGGACACCAAGTTCTAAAGGGTAAAGGGTACATCAGGATAGGGGATTCGACGTGTAGGACCATCACCGACGGCACAGTGCTGCGAGTAATTAATATGATTGGACCCTCCAGGGCCTTCGTAGCTCTCGGGCGAGCAACGAAGGGGTGTGCGAAGTGAGGCTGGCTAGGTGAAAGAGGGGGCTGCTAGCAGGGTTGCTCCGAGCGATCAATAAATGCTGCCAGCCACCCCTGGACCACCTCTATATACGTTATACCCCCTGAGAGCAATGTGCCTGTCTCACTCCTTCCTCTCCCTTTCCATACCTTTCTCTCTCGTTCTTTGTCCCTCTTATACGGTACCATCTTTGTATTCAACCCCCGTCCCACGTTCAATCCCAACCCCCTCCCACCCTTACCCGACTCCACTCTTTTTCTTGCTCCTTTCTCTACTTCCCAAATGAGCCTTCACTCTCACTCTCTTTCCGCATCCCTAGTACGCCGACGACGCACCCCCTACCCAACGGGGCAAAGTTTTCATCCCCTAGTGCTATCGGCTCTTTCCCACCGCCCTCACTTGCCTCGCTCGTTCGTTCGTTGGCTGGATGGCTTACACCCCCAGGGCTGCCAACCTTCGATCGCATTATGTCCGATTGAAAGTTCGCGAGCGACAACAGCTCGTATGACACCAAGCATCGTCGATCTAGCAGACGTCTATGCGCCGTCGGAACGAGGTTTTGCGATGGGATTATCCAGCGAGAGGGAGAGAGATAGAGAGACACAATAGTGGCTCATAGGAACCAATTTGTCATATGAGCGAGAGAGAGAGAGACCGATGAATCGAGAGAGAAACCTGGAGGGTTTGAAAATAAAAAGGACAAATCAAGAGTGAACCGTGAGAAAACGTATCCCCAGAGAAATAACAAGACAAATTTCTGAATCGAAGACACGATAAATCGAAGGCACCAGAGAAAATCTGGTAACGTATAGATAACGCTGAATAGCGGTCTGGCACTTTTAGCTGGTATAGCAAAGCTACGTTATGCTTCAATCAACCTGATTGGAATACGTTTAAACACGGGACTATACCAATGCAGGTATACGCTCTTGCTTTTCGACTACGAATCTCTGAAATGGATAAAATTGTTTGTTAGTCAATATGTAAAACATACAGATATAATAAATACAGCCTTTAGACTCAAGTCTGGATGCACTAGAACCACAGTCGCATAACCCACGAGTAAAGCAACAATAATTAAAGTGTCTCCTTTCCAGGTACAGTATGTAGTTGTTTAAAGGGATAACAAAAGATAAAGGACGAGACAAAAGAAGACGAACCAGGAAACTGAGAGAAAGAAAGAAAAACAAGGGAAATCGTATGGCGATCGATTAAAAAATAAAGGGCGGCGGGGTGGGGGAAGGAGGAATTCTCAACTAGCAGCGAGCGAACGTACCGCGTGAGCGAGCGAGAATATAATCGGCCGTGTGTATCTAGTTTTACGTGAAGATGCCAAGAGATAGCTAAATGCTCTATATAATGTAATAATGACTATAGGAGACAACAATAACAACAGCAAGAACAGCTAATCTTGTAAGCATCCGTTAAAGGTTTGAATTACCTTGCAAAGAAATATACGTTCAATTCCGCGCATTCTATTCTTTTCTTTTTCTCACGGACATTCCAATGGACTTGAGATACGAGGCAGTAATAAGGGGTTGGGGGGAGGAAAGATGAAGAAATAAAAATAAAGGACATTGGATAAATGAATTCTAAGATATTGAAGGCCATGAAAAAAAAAAAAGAAAAAATTAAAATAGGGGTTGGTGCCGGCTTGGCCAAGTAACAACGAAACCAGGTATAAACAGCGTCTAGACGGTTGTGCGTACATTATGCACCTATGTAGTTCCAGTGCAGGGTAAACTCGAAACTATTTTTTTTTTTTTTTTTTTTTTCGTAAAGCATAGATAAATAAGAGGTGTTCCAAGATTTCAAACGACTGCGAGATTCAACCGGGACCGTATTTCAGTTTTTTCCTCGTTTTTTTTTGTATGCGTTTCTTTTTGCTTTTTCTTCTCTTTTTCAATTGTCACGCACGCACACTCGCACGCACACGCACGCTCGTTTATACAGAGTAATTCAGAAAGTAACGCAACACCGAGCGACCACAGTTAGGAAGTTGCGTCTTTGATCTTTATGACAGGCTTGGATTGTTTTATTAATCCTGAATAACCCTGTATAGACATATATCTGTGTACATATATATTACTACATAACACGTGTATATAGTATATAATATATTTATGTAGACAGATGACGGACACGAGTGGGAGTTGCTGATGCCTATGATAAGGATCTCTAAATACCTAAAGTATATCTACACGGCAATTATGGAATATTGCTGGCGATGCTTTTATGCGCTCGGTCGGTAACCAATTAAATAGCAGATTTCTAACGAAGGCCGGTATCGTTTTATACTTTCTTTCAAATGCACTGCTGCAAGGCCAATCGCTCTACTGCGTTGGCGGGAAAATTCAAAAATTCGACGCTTCGTCCCAAACCGTCTTCAGCAGATCACACGTGTGAACCAACGTTCGAGACTCGACTTTTTTTTTTTTTTTGAGTTTATACTTTTCATTATCCAACAGGCATCGTCAATAGCAGCGTCGAGTGTCGTCGTTTTCATGGGCGCGAATTAATTAGTTACCGCCGAAATACGGTTCCTTCTCGAGCATGCAGCAATCTCCCCTGCCACGTGTGGGCGTCGCATCATCACTAACACACCGTGCCACGATCATTAAATCATTAACATTAATCAATGTGAACGAAGGGTATTGAAAATTACGAAAAAAAAAAAAAAAAAGAAAGAGAGAAGAAAAAGGAAAAAATGAAACGTGAACCGACATTTTTTTTTTTTTTTTTTTGACGAAATCGATAGAGTCTGGCGCGAAATACGGACTCTGGCACGACTCGTGCTGACAGTACGAGTAATATGTTTGCGTACAAGATTTCCAAAACTGGGATTTTGGGAAATATTGAACGCAGCACGAGACGCGTGCTAGAATACGTGACCAGATAACACACAACACGTGAAACTATAATATCGTAAAGGCTAATCGATTAATATATATATATATGTATGTATATATGTATATATAATAATATTCACAGGTGAATCTCATATGAAGGCAAGCCAAGGCCACGACATGAGACGTGCAAATTAAAAAAGGTAATAATATTAAAAAAGCAATTAAAAAATTCTCTCCCAAAACCGCTCCAACCACAACCAAGCACAACCACAGGCAAGGTACGGGCCTTTGTCAACGAGACAGTCATCAACCAGTGAATGTGGCGCATTACCGTGATTATTATGTAATAGTAAAAATTAAAAAAAATATATATATAGAGAGAGTAACAAGTGTATCAATCAATCTCAAGTCAATCAATCCAATAACGGCGTGATTCAATATTAACAGTAGTTGCAGTCAATAAAATGCCAATCGAATATTAATCGGGTAATGATTAGGATTACAAAAGATAATAAAGACCACAGGAAACGTATGGATTGCGAAATACAGGACGGAAACGGGAGATTTTGATCTTAATTTTTTCTTTTTTTTTTTCCCGGAAATATGAAATCAATTATTGAGGATGACGGTGATAGGAAAAAAAAAAAAAAAAAAATTAAAGAAAAATTAAGTGGGGTGTACGTGACATGTACCTGGGGTGATATGGGGTATATCAAGGGTGATTCGCAATTAAGTTAATAATAATTAAAGTACAATAATTAATAAATTATACGTATTATGTACGAAAATACCTCATGCTTTACCACTGGATAGAGAGCCCTAAGACTAGCTACTAGGCGAGAATATCACTGGTTTTGTATTTTTTTTTTTTTTTACGTAAAAGCTATTTGGCCAATCGCTGAATTTGCAACACCACCAACGGGGTAACGTCATAAACATGTAACTCAACGCATACGATCGTCACACGTTGATACGTATGTATTTTTTTTTAATTAAAAAAAAATTTCCCCCTACCCCCCAGCTCTTTCAGACACACCGACAAATTCAATAATCTCTCTCCTTCGATCCTTCACTTCTTGCGTTTACTTCTGTCCCGTATTATTTCATTGTAAAATCCCCAAATTATTCGGTGATCGTCCGACTCGATCATTTTTTCTCTCTACTGCCACGCACGTAATATGTATGGTATGTATATCTATATCGTTTCTGCTTTTTGGAGTGCATTGTCGGTGACGTTTCTGCTGAAAGTTACATGTGACTTTATCGCGAGAAATAATGACGAAGGAACATAAATATATACGTGTGTGTATATATATATAGGTATATATAACAGAGATATTTGTACATATGCAAGGCAAATTCCGTTATACTTATAGTTTCTTCTACTACGCATGTGCAAATAGATGCGCGCGCACGCCGATGCAGCTCTCGCTCGCAGCCATGTCTCAAAACGAAAATTCTATTACTTTCGCCGTTGTCTATTTAGTGTATATTACTTGGTACAAGTATACAGTTTGCATGCAGAGCTGGGCAATTATCTACGGTATATAGTAAACCCACGCGCTTCTCATTCCGAAAAAAGTAAAAGCTTTGTAATAAGTGAAAACTCTCAAAGACGACCCACGTGCGTATAATACGTAGTTAGGTTATGTTACTATGTTCAGACGTAACGTGTGTCTATGCGGGAAATGAACAGTGGTGATTTCTCACGGTTCCATCAATTGGATATGTAACTGATGTTATATGGGATGCGTGCCGAGTTACAGTGTGTTTTGAAATACAGAGTACATTGTAGATCGTACGTGTAAAATCGACATTACGAGTGACGCTAGACGCCAGCATGGCGTCTATTCGTACTTTGGAACTTCGCGTCACCTTTAAAGCGAATATCGTCGGCGTTCAGCGGACGGAACGAGTGAGTGACACGCGAACCATGTAAAATTAATAAATGCACCTAAGCGTTCCGTACTTTTTATATTAATCGCGACAATTCCGGTAATTGCATTCCGTGAGAATAGAATAACTAGTCTGGGTCCCCGGTATTCGTGTAATTCAAAGCTTTTTTATATTTTAATTCACGCTTCCCCACACCGATCTTCACGTTTTTACGTAATTCGCATGCATCTGCCTCAGCGTTGTCGGGACGCTTGACAATTTTTCAGTACAAACACTCGAGTCCGGCGTTCAAAGAGGAAGCGGATAAAATGACGTAAAAAAAAAAAAAAAAACTGCCAACCCTTTCGCGTCCGTTACGAATACCCGAGAGAACAGTAGGATAAAAAGAAGATAAATTAGCGAGAAAAAGATTGAAAAAAAAAAATGCAAACAAAGTAGTCGCAATCAAGAATAAAACCAGATGCCGGACGAAAGAGCAAGAATTGTCGAAGACAGTTTCTCACATATTTTTCTCCTTAATGAATTTCCCAGTTTCCTTTTTTCATCCCTCGTTCCTTTCAGTCGCGTCTCTGTATCCAATTCTCAGAATCAACGACCATACATCGAAGCTACTACCGACGCTATTGCAATTTTTTTTTTTTCTCGTCAACGCCAACCCGAAGTCGTGCGAATAAGTGAATTCAATTTTAAGACAAAGGCAGAATGGACCAAAATGATAATGTAGGAGTAGGAACTGAAGGTGTAAGAGTGAGAATGAGAGAAAGAGAGAGAACGAGAAAAATAAGTAAAGGATAGTAAATTCAACGAACCAACCCCAGCCGTTGTTGACGTAACCCAGGAGGAGATAGAAGTGCATTCAGCGAAAAACCGAGAGTAACACACGAACACTGACTTGATGCAAGTTGCATGCTTTGAAATTGATAAAAGATCTCACGTATGACGTATTCGTATTCGTTTTTGGTTTATGGTCTGTCCATATCGACAAGACCCCTTTATTATTGTTCTTTATCATAATTCAAATGAATAATTGTATATCTTGAAGAAAAAAGAAAAAAAAAAAAAAAGATTCGCCTATCTTTTATAATTTTGTTCACTGTTGTTTTTTTTCTGTTTTTGGCAATAAACGTCATCCGCGCCACGTGTCACTTCTGTCGCGTGTACCACGTGTACATCTAATAACATTGTATTCGTTGTTATTGTACTATATAATAATTATTTTCACGCACATGTAAAAAAAAAAAAACAGCTCTACTATCACTAACGTATTATTGTAACGCAAAGTACGATGATAACAATATCGTTGTATTTCTTTCTTCTTTCTCTCATACTCAAACGTTAAGTCGCATCTGTCTTTCTTCTTCTTCTACGTTAAACACGTGTAAATAAGTCTTGTCAAAAAATACTGCATTCTGGTTACACTGCGCGAATTATTATTATTATTATTATTTTCTTTCTCCTCCTTTACGGCGTCGACTCGCGATTCTTTCGTATTGTCTTTTTTTTTCGTGCTTATCATTATTTTTATCATCAGTCTTTGACGGTTTGTAGTCTTCGGATTTTCTTTGTTTCTTTTCTTTTTTTTTTTCCTTTAAAGTTTTTTCTACGCTTCACGCACACGCGCGCGAACACACACACACACACTTTCAGCGATATTTATATATACGTATATATATGCATTCTATCTCAGAGGTATTTTTGGTTTTTGGCGACAATTTTCTTTCTCTTTGTCTATTTTTTTATATCGTAACCTGTGACCTCGCAAAATGAGGATCCGCGGTCTGTTTTTATTTTTTATATGAAAAATTGGTTATTTTATCTAACGCATTTGTTCTCTTTCGTGGGAGAAGAATAATTCGGCTAGTTTACGGGCTCGTCTTTCCATTTCGTACATACAGGTTACTTGGCGATCGATATTGTAAAATATTGTCAATCACGGTAGATTCGCGGATACTCGAATTTGCGCGGCCACGACGCAACCGACTGGCAGTGTCACAATTTATATTTGAAAAGAGAATGCGAGTGACGTGTCGTAATGGCGCTCGAAATAAAATGCAAGACAAGTGACGTGTACACGCAGGGTCTCTTTTCTATCCGACGTATACATAGAGATTATCTAATCCGATATTTATATCCGTAATAATTAAAAATTCTCTCACTAGAAAATGCTACCCTGTATCGATCGGCCGAAAAAGAAAAAAGAAAGGATCGGCCATATTGGAGAATCAAGAAGAGTCGAGAATTAAAAAAAAAAATTTTTAATTGCTAATTATTATCAGTATCACGATTGGAAATAATGGCCCGAGGAAGTAACGTTAAATTACGTTGTTTGTTATCGGGCCATATTATCCGCGGAACGCATTGAAGTTACAGAAATGAAAGACGAAGATAGAAGTATGCGAAAAAGAATAAGTAGTGAGGGGAAAGAATAATTGATGGAAGGAAGAATATAAAAAAAATAATAAATTGGAAACAGAAACTTTAGAACGAGATAAATCGCGGAATGTATATATATATATATATAAAAAAAAAGAAAAAAAAAACATACTAAAAAGTGACAATACTATTTGATACCCTGTAGTCGTTTTCTTAATATTTAAAAAATTTAATTTAAAAAAAAAAAAAGGAACCTCGCTCAGTGCCGTCAGCGCTTCGTTAATTTTATCCTTATTCGCGTATTGATTTCCTTTACCGTGATGCCTCAGGCTGCCTTTTTCGAAATCATTTTTTAACCATCGTTCGCTTGATTCACTTCGACGATTATCTACCACCCTGTAAATCCCATCTTGAATCCAAACGTGAATTCGAGAATGAGAGAAGCTACGGATTTCAGGGTAAATCGAACTGATGTGTGATTCAAGTCTTTTCATTGGTATATATGTCTATACATATATAGTCTCTTGAAAACGTTACGAGACTTGCTGTACTAAAATACTGATTTTGGCAAATTCAAAATTTATGCTACTTCAGACAATCGTGGAAAGGCCACAATTTCCAGGAGACAAACGATTCGTCATTACCATTGCTATAACGCAGTGGATGACAACATGGCAGTTCGATAAAAAATGACGTATGTCAAATATATATATATATATATATATATTCTCTATTCAAGTCACGATGAATGTAAAAGATTTTTTTTCTCAAAAAAAAAAAAAAATTTTTTTTTTACATTCGCACAATCATATTTTGAGTCATTTAAAAACGTGACGGCGAACGATATAAAAATTGTAATTAAAAAAAAATAACTAAAACGGCCGAAGGCATTAACGGCGCAAGGTGTACGTCGACGGCGGCCTGATTATTTATTTTCGTTAAAATTGACTAAGCCTAACCTTACCCTATTCTATTTTAAAGCCTGCCTTAATCTTAGAGACCCTAATAAAGGAAGGCTTGACACTTTATTAAGATTAATGCTCTCTCCTCGGCCTAGCACTGACCTATAGGTTCTCATAGACGATAAACCTTTTCTTTCACTTTAAGTAATCTCAAGCTTCCTCGCCCCAATGAAATTCTCACGATGCGACTGCAAAATAATCGACAACCAGTGCGAACTTCTCGCGAGACAATAAAACGTGAATGGCAGTGATTAGAATAAATAAAATGGACCCACCTTGGCTGCAGAGAGTATATCAGCGAAACCTAAATTTCACACGCGTCGAGGACCAATGCGCGTCAGTGTTAAGCCGGCCTTACATCTACAAGGTAGAAGTCGACGCGAATGCTAAAATCCGTTATAGGTATTATTGAAGAAAAGAGAAAAGAAAATATTTCTTCGACTAATAATTTTTGTTTTTTTCTAACCCTCGATTCCCGATTAAACGAAAATAATACAAAAGCAATATTTCTCATTACTGTCTCACGATTGGCTTATTGGAGTGTTTAGCTTTCGCGTCATATCCGCTTGTTACGGATATCGGATGAAAAATCGTAAAGCTCGAGAGAGGGAGAGAGATAGATAGACAGATAGAGATATATAGATACAGATGGAAAGATAAAAGATGGATATATATATATATATATGTATATGTATATATATAAATATATATACACGTACGTATATAAGCAGAGATAAATAGAGAAATAGAAAAACGTTATCGTTAATCTCTATATATGGCATGTACTCGGTTTTGCTTGGTCGTGGTATCTTTTTTTCTGTTCTTTGCTTTTTTTTTGTAGCGGCTCTGGGGTCGAGCACTTGAAAGTTCAAATGGATTTTCAAGTTTCTGTTTGGCTTTAAACGATTATTGCGAGGTTGTACGGTCACGTTTTGATATTCTATCTTTTTTTTTTACTCTCGTTTCGAATCAGCAGCTTTTTTTGAAATGTCGGAGACGCCTAGGAGAACCCGTGACAGTTCTCGCGTATTTCGGAGTAAAGAGTCAGGAGTGCCTCTTCAGGCACGTCGTGGATGCACCTACCCTCTGGCCACTGGACGCATACTGAAACATACGAAAAAAAAAAAAAAAAAAAAAAAAATAAAAATAGAAACCATTAGTAATCCTCGTTATTACGTATAAAAATTCAATTTCTTATTTTAACGAATCGAACATAGTATTTATGCGTACAGATACGTATTAACGTGTGTGGTGGTGAGTTAAAAAAAAAAATTGAAATATTTCATCGAAACGTCATTGACGGGAAAAGAAACACAATAGTAACCAGTAACAATAAAGACCAGCAATTCAGGCTTTTCAGTCGTACAGCTTTCAGCCAGAAGCTTCCCATTCAATGCTGCGAATTTGGCTTTACGTGTATTCGTACAATTTTTTAATGCAAACGATAGCCAATCAATAAAGTTCGTAACGCGTGTATGTACACACCTACAGAATATTACATATGGAGAGGTGGGAGGGTATAGTGAACGAAATAGTGAATAACAGTTTAATGCACGTGCATGTTATCGATAGATACGATAATGTCGATCAGTTACCATTGGAGTCATTGAAATCATTGCGCGACTCGTGAAAAAGTACGCGTATGTAATTAACACAGGGTTAGGTGAGCAGTGAAGATTTCTATAGTCACGAATACAATTCTCAACGTACGCAGGGCGACACGAGGCATTCGCGTGGCCATTTTGGAGAGCGAAACGAAAGGGTGAGAAAGTTACTTTTTTTTTCATTATTTTTCCGTCTCTCCCGGGTGCCGTGTAAATTGCATTTATTAGTCTAACCTAAAAGCATCTGGCGCGTCTTGAATAGCCAACGACACGGAATAGTCTAACAAGCGGACTTGGCACGCCTGGCGTGACCGTCGCGGCGTTGAATTATCGCGAGGTTCCAGTGGTCGCCTCGCTACTGGTTTAATTAATAAGCAATTTAATTGGGGGATGATTATAATTAGTATGTCATAACTGGCAATCAGGTATTTATCCCAGAGGGTTGAGTTAACGACTTGCTGGGATTAAACGTGGCCGAAATTACGACTGGGAAAAATCTCACTAGAGGTTAGGTATACATGAGCTAGTTATATACGTGTTTATTTCCTATTCCCGAATTACCTATAACGATGAAACTAGGGTATATGTATATAAGTATATATAGATACGTGTATACACATACAAGTCGAGCGCCATAAAGAATCTGTAACATACCTACTTAACCCAACCTAATTTGCAGCCCTTGGAAAGGTTGCCGAGCAGTAAATTTCCGACAATGTAAATTTTCATCGACTGTATGCATAGGATGTATCGGAAAACAGACCCTGGGCTAACCTTTCACCATATGCCTGGGAAAAAAGTACAGGCAACTTGAGAACGTAACTTTAAGGTCTTGGAAAGTCCATGTTACTGGTTTATCAGATCCCTAGTCTTCCTGCCAAGGGTAATGTATCTTAATGCTCGATAGACTTTATTCCTAGATTTCTAGACGGGACCTACTTAGAATACTGTGTGTGTGTGTGTGTGTGTGTGTGTGTATATATATATATATATATATATATATATATAGGTAATGTAACGTATACAATTTTACACGTAGCGAATCTTTTCAAGCTGCCATCTTTCACAGTTTACCATATTCCCTATTCTTTCGTCCTACCCTCAGACTGCCACCCTATACGAGCACAGGGGTTGGTGTGACTACTATTTCCGTAATACACGTTATATTTGAGAAACGTTGTAAACCCTAAAAATAGATCGTATCGTTGTAGCTAGGTTACCCTAGGGTCTAGAGAAAGGCTTTTTGGGATGCTGAGAAGAAAGGAAAGAGATGAAGAAAGTGAAGAAAGTGCGATGATGAAAATATCCCAAGGAAAATAATGGCTGTTGTATAAGAGTAGGTTGTAGGGTTGGTACGAGCGAATTTTTTCATGAGAAATAAGGGTTGGTAAAAAATAATGGGTTGGTACAAGACCTACCCCTTAAGTAATATATAGTATCAAGAGATGCTATTAAGCGATTCGGTAGCGTGCGCGTAAATCGTACGGTGTGAATTCAATCGCAGCGAGACAGACACGTCGTTATCGTAGTAGCGATAAGGAATTGTTGAGTCCACAAAAAAAAGGAATGGAAAAAACTGATAAGAAAATTCCTATGAAAATACTGTATATCGTCAGGTAGAACGAAAGAAGGATTGTCCGTTAGATTAATAGGCGCATTGCGTGATATTGGTTCTTATATATATATATATATATATATATTTTTTTTTTTTCGAAAATCAACGAGTACCAATAAAATCGAAATTAATCCCGAGGGTATACAAAATGGCGTGCGTGTCCATAAAAAATACTTAGGGTTAATCATATCTCTTGAGAAATATCTTTGAAACTTTTTTGAGTCACCCTGTATATAACCACCCTTTATATAACTACCCTTCGTACATAAGGGATTGAGTAGGAAGTTTCGTCATTTTCTCATGGACATCGGGCCGACTGACGTCGACGTATATTGGCGTCTTGCCTTACGTCTTATGCCAAGCCGTGTTATTAATTTTCTTTCCCACGTATTATATACAAGCTATGTGTCGCTAACTTTACTCTCAGGCGCTCCTGGATCTGGATGCTGTACGAGGGACTCGTATTAAAATCTCTAACTTCCGTTACTAGTGGCACGAGGTTGGCGGCAGTTCCTTGGAGGGTATCGACTTGGTCCACTATCCTTGTACAAGGAGGGGACTTTGTTGTTAGGAATTTCTGTTAGGAGAAGTCCCCTGGAACTTAGTACGCTTTATGAGGTATAGGTGTACTAAGTTTGTTAGGTTATCGACAAGCGAGGTACAGTAGGGTGCGAAAATTATTGTGAGATACTATGGGAGATACGCAGTGAGGATGTATCTTGCGACAGGTTAAACTTTACTGTTACTTATACCGAGTATACTGTATTTTCTTTTGTCGTACGGCACATTGTTTTTTCAAGTACGAAACAATACAGGATTTTTGGTCGTATCGAATCTAAGCCTCTTGAACGAGTGACGTACAGTAAAGTGCAAAAATTATTGGAAGATTCGACGTTCGGTATTTATCTTGTAATAGAATTTCGACACTGCTCGTAATACGCACGCTATACTCTTGTCTGTCGTTTGACAGTGTAATATTTACGTGTGAAACGGGATAGAATTAAAAATAAGTTTTCTTACGTTTCTCTACGAGACTTTCATTCGGTGCAACAACGAACAGACGAGCAACGAATACATTTCCGATGACGAGCAACAGCCAGAACAAGGCAGGTGAATGCAAGATGCGAAACAATAACACGAAACTTGTCGAAGGCAACAGCAAGAGTATCGGTAGAAACAGTTTTCTACCTTATCCAGCAGGTTACCCAGAATGCAATGCTTCAGAAACGAAAGTAATACATGGGACGTTGCCCCTTCTGTTCTTTGGTTTCAACCAAGAGACAAATACAGCCACGAGTCACTTTACCGAGAGAGAAGAAAAACGAAAATTATTTCCATTGAAACAGAATAGCGTTGTTCCACGTAAAATGTTGAGTACGTATAAACCTAAACCGCAAGACGTGTCCTAATAATATTACAATTTCGAAAAACATTAACGCGGACGTTATTCTCGTTCAAATGTCACGTTAAGCTGGTTTATCGTCAATTGTCACCGCTATCTACACTGGTACAGAGTACGAGTAGCTGGACGGCGACACAATGTGTCAATTGGACAAAGGTGAATATGGGCAGGATATTTATGTACATTACGACACACAACATGTATCGGGTGTCCATAATAAATAGTACATCAAAGAAGAAAGCTGAATGCCAAGTATATAGAACAGCCAATAGAATCAGAGCAAGATTGCTAAGAGCAGTGTTAGGGAAGTATTAAGTCAAATCCATAGATATAGATATGTATATATATGTATCAAGAGAGAAAGAGAGAGAGAGAACAGTGAGAGTCAAAGAGACAACATCCGGATAACTTGAAGAGAAAGGCTCACCGAGAGTTGGCACCGATCCATTCCTAGCTCGAAAGACTAAATCCCAAAAACGAAGATGGCCGACTATACAGTGTGTCTTTAATAGAAGTCTAGATTGCTTTCGAAGATGGCGCAGGGTAGGTATTCTCCCCTTTATCTATATTTCTCAACGAGGAGAATAACTACGACCTACGCCTTCTTGTCTCGCGTATAAGCAACTATTAGTATAGATATAGTATATAAATTATTAGTATATAAACATAGTGTTTAAGGGGGTGAATTCTGCCACCTTCGTCATACCTTCCCTCTCCACCTCCCCGCTCACCTAAATCAACTTTTCCTCAGACTCCCCTTTTTCCATTCCCCGTTTTCACCCTTCAACCCCCTCGTGTTTCGCGATCGACACGCTCTCGCATGCGCTCTTCGCGCTCAACAACGAAATGTCCCGCGATAGGCTCGTACTAAAATTTCACCCCATTTTCAACGGCAGGGACGAGTATCTTCCCCTCTCTTCCTCGTTGTTATGCTGATACGTTTTTTTTTTTTCTTTCTTTCTTCGTGCTTGGGGGCAACATTTTTTTTCTCGATTTCCCTTTTTTTTGTATCTCTGCCGGTTTTTTTTATTTACGGAAATTCCTCGCGGATAATGTTAACCACTTTTTGGTATCCTCCAGTTTGGAGGGTAAATCTCCCTTACGGAATACTCGTGCGGATTGAATATGATAAATAAATAAAAACAAAAAATAAGGGATTGATAGTCAACCCTTCGGTTATACAAATTTTACGTACCCTCTGCATAGCAAGAAAGGATATTTATGAGGGAAGATTTGTATGGGGGAGGAAAGGGGAGAAAAACAAAAAGTGGATTTTTATATATATATATAGTGATAATTAAAGTGGGAGGTAATATGGACACTTTACGCGTTCATCCCTATCGGTCGATCAACAAAGCCATTAATTGATGGACGCTTTTTCTCGACGTTACCGAGGGTGCGTAATAGGCTTCGGTAAGTTAAGCCAAGGGGATGGAAAGGGCGAAGAAAAGTGAAGCAAGAGAGCGAATCTACTTTTTAACAATTTCTATCATCGACCGCGAATTAGTAATACAGTATTTGATTCAGACAGGGGTGAGTTCATCCCTAGCTTGGGGTGGGTGGGGTGAATTAAAAGTTATCGAAAGCTTCTCAACATCCGCTCAAACCTGTTCAGGTTGCTGCGAAAACTTTGCAAATATAAAAGACTTTTAATTCCAGGAATTGAGAGTTCGAGGTACTGTATAAAAGCTAGAAAGAGGGTTGCAAAGTCTACCACGGCGTCAAGGGTAGCAGAGTATATGAAAAGATTTTGAAAAAACTTTCTAATAAGATTTTCTCAAAAAAAAAAAAAAAAAAAAAAAGAGTGTCGCAGACTCAGGCTACTTTGTTGAGTTAATATTAAAACGCTGTCGCTTCTTCTTTCTTTTCATCCCTTAAATTTTTCACGTCAGTTACCATTCAACCACATACGCGTTAAGAGAGACTATGCTAAATACGGTGAAATTGCTTCCCTCGTAGGCCGGGGGTTGGACCAATCAGCGACGTCGACTTCAATTATGCTTCCTTTTTTTGTCCCCATATAAATATAGAGAGGGGAACGAGTTAAAATTTTTAGCAAGGATGCTCGAAGGGCGAAGGCAGGGTAAAAGAATATTAGGGGATGAAATGATGTGTCAGTAAAAAAAAAAGTACAGTATCATTTTTGACGCATGCAAAATATTGATCTCAAAGCAAAGTCCTCGTTACTTTTCATTCTTACAGTCCACCCCATTTGATTGGATTCAATAAGAAATTAAAGGGAGGAAAAAAAAATAAATCTTACGTAGCGCGAGGAGAAATTTCACGGTGCATAAAAGGAAACCCTTTTAAATCCACTCATGAATATAGGTCGCTAAAGGCTATATGGGTAAAGCCGACGTTCGATAGAGATTTCCAATAAAATTTCCATTTTCAAAATGTTTTCCATCTATCCTCGACAGGTCACGGAACCCTTAGGAAAATCGAATCCCGATGGATATCATGCGAGACCTGAGGTACCGGAGAAAAAATCGAGCAAGGGTCGCGTGAAGGCTTTTGATAAGAAAATTTGGATAAAAAAAATGACAAAAAATTGTCAAAAACATCGACAAAGTATTGTACTTGAATACAATAGAAATAATGTAAAATTGACATATGACCTAATATCTGCACCTACTCAACGGTACCTTTCAAAAATATATATCTATATCTTACACACGACATAAGAATCAGGCCAGAGAAACAATGAAAAGGAACGCGAAGGCAAATCGGTAACTTGCACAGGTTAAGTCAATGGCAGTTACACTGTTAATTGGACTTTTAATTGGTAACAGAGATCGAGGTTTGAGGATAAGACGATTTAATCGAATCGAACGAAGCTTCCTATGCATTTATTTATAATTAGTTCACCGCGTGACTTGGTAGGTGAAACGTGTCTTAAGAAACACTTGGCACTATACCTACTGTGCAAACAATAATAATGTTGTTTAAATCGTGATTATTTATAATCGCAATTCGGCCTTGTTTCACGCTGCCCGATAAAAGGACACGAGTGTCTCCGCGAGTGACCCTACAGCAGGTATAAATTGTATGTCGGATGACAAAGAATGACGAGGCGCGTTAATTAATTTTTTTTACGATTACTGTATATTATTAACATAATCATAATGATAACGACGCGTTTCAATATACGTGAAAATGCCTTGTCGTTCGAATGTACATTCTGGATTTTAATAATTCGGTGCTTATGTATAGAAAGATGAAAAAAAAAACGGGGCTTAGTTCAAACGACGGGTGTCGCGGCGCTACAGTCGCTGGCCAACCCGCTAATCTGGTTTGAAGACCGATTTAAATGCCGACACAATTAAAACGAGATTAGGCTTAGATTACAAAACGTCCTGGTGAACTACGGCATCTTGTCGTTGGTCTTTGTTCTTTTTTTAAATTGACATTTTTTATATCTCCTAGAGGAGGAACTGGTGGGGTTCAATATATATTTTTTTAATTTCTTGCTTCTTTTTTGTTTTTCTACGACCTTTGCCCTCAAGCTTTATGATTTTTGCATGAATTCCGAATGAGAGTTTTCTTTGTGTTTCTTTGTCTGGGACAGGAAAGCAAAATAAAGATAAATTAATCAGAGTGACTGGAGGCGTTAGAAATTTTTTAAGTAGCTAAACAACAATTTTTTTTAGTCTAATTTTTTTTTTATTCAATTTATTATATACTTGTGTACCTACCGTTGGGCACTGTTGGAGGTTTTTTCGTCTGCACCCTCGCTGTTGCGTTGTTTACCTGTCGAGTTAAGAATTTCGTATTAATATAATGGAAATTTTGCTTGCGAGTGCATAATTGTGTATTTGGATTGGCACGTGTTCTTTTACGATATAGAAAATGATTTTGCCTAAAAATCATTTTATTATCATTTAATAAATTTCAAATTGATTTTCGACCGAGGAGCTTGCTGTGCGAATTGTAACAAACTATTTGACAATGTTTATCCCTAAGTCGTGAAAAATAATGAATATTTCTAATCTATAAAATTTATTGCAATACATTTTTTATTTTAGGCTTTCTGAAGCGATTAAACCATTTTTTTATTCCAATTTCGCTAATGCTGATCGAGCATGTGCCAATCCTATTAATCAGATGCCTACGTATCGTTCCACGTGCAATCACAACCACAGCCATAACGACTCGTACGTTTTGCAAGGAGCAATTCGTCATCGCGAACTCACGTATATTAATGTCAGTGAAAGACAGAGGTGAAAAACTAAGTGGAAGTTGTGATTGCGCGCGCACCAGACGTATACGTCACTTTATCTATAGGTATATGCCTGAGCTAAATAAAAGGCTACTAATCGAATCGTTCGCCGTACACCGAATAACTAAATTAGCAAATACAAGAAAAAATTGGAAATTTGTCAATAAATGGTTTACGGTACCAGACGGTTTAATTAGTCCAATAGCAGTAAAAGTCGCGACTTGAAGCGAAAAAAAAAAAAAGACTCGAACTTAACTGACGATGGGATTTTATCGATTTTCAATATAAAAGAAACAGAAATACAAATAAAAAGACCCTGAAGGAAGATACCGGTCAAAGGTATTCTAGCTCAAGAGTACCGTACTCGTTCAATGCTACTACAATTCTTTTCATCCGTTTTACTCGAGTGTCCCAAAATTTCACTCGGTGTACGTCGACGAGAAAATTATTCGCGAATTCAAACGCCCCCGGTCCTTCCTAGCGCCGCGAGCAGCGTTCGTCCTTTAGAAACGACGATTTGCATCATATCGATCGAAAATTCAACGAGCGATAGATACTTCCGGTATATGATACGAGTCTTCGATTTCCGGTACCCGGTATCTTGCCATGTAAGTTAAAAAGAAATGTTTTTTAAATAACAACGAAAATTTCAAATACGTTCTCGGCAAATTTTCCAGTAGTCAAGTCAGTGCGTTAAAAAAATTTACCGAAATTAACGCGGCAGACGAACGTTTTAAAAGGCGGGAAATTTAAAAACTCTCAACACCTTTTTTTTTAATCAGACAAAAATTCTCGAAAACTCGCATCACCACGGATTACATAACCTCTCGAAGAAACGCATTCTATCGTATAAGCATTTCTCCTTTACTTCCGCCGGATATACGTGTAACGCATTATTATTATTATTATGACGATAAAAATTCGATTCTCTTCTATTTTTTTTTTCACAGCGACAATCACTATGACGTCATGAATGTAACAAACTTCATACGTTACCCAGGGCGAGGTTGAGAGTCCACGTTTCATTTATCATCCCTTATAACTCTTTTTCACACTCGTTCAAAAAGGGAGGAAAGCAAACCATCCCTTTCGTGGTTATTCAGAGACAAAAACTGTTGGCTAACCTTGAATCTCGACTCACGAAAAATAACGAATTGACCCGAACGGTCTTCGGGTTTTATACCAAGACGTTAATTAATTCCCGACTCCGCCAATGTGTGGCTCTGCATCGCGACGAGCAACGACGCCTGCGAATTAACCAGAATGCGTTTCGTCGAGAGGCAAATACGAATATGTCCTGTGAAACAATTTACCTAACCGATCTCCGTGTACGTAGAGCGACTGCAGCGCCACTACCGGCATAACTTCGCGTGACGGAAGAAAATTTCCATCGGTGACTTCCGAGTCTCTTAATTACAGATACGTATGACCGATCCTACGGCGTAAATTCTAAATATCTAAAATAGCGCCAAATTTGAATTTTCATCGACGCACTAAAGATTCCGATAGCGAATTTTCAAAACACAAATAATTTCATCTGAGATTACCTTATTTTTTTTTCACTCTATTTTATGCTTTGAGAATACAGTTTTTTTTTGCATCGTCTTTCTATATTTTTTTTATAGAATTAAATTTTATCATTCAATTCTTTATTCTCACGGCCACCGATCGCCACGTTCAATTCCCGAGCTGCAAGGATGACCTTGTTAACGAATCTCCGTTCCACCCTATAAATACCCTGGAGCAATTTGCATTTCACAGTGGGCATGTCCAAGGGGCAGCAACCGAAAATTTATTGGTACAACCCAGCTAAAGTCACGGCAATTTTCAATTTCATTGGCGAATCTTGCTACTGCGATTGTGCATGGGTCTTTGGCAATTGAGTATAAGGGAGAACGACCTTTCATGAGAACGACCGGGCGCATTTTCAATTCTTTTTTTTAACTTGACTTAGATCACCCGTTCGGTCTGATGTTCTGCTACAAAATTTTTACGATCCAATATAATATTGGTGATTTGTAAAACAGTCGAGCGAAAAATTGATCGAGCAACCGACCAATCGGTATAAAAATAAATTGCTGTCAGACTTTCGAAAATTTTCGATAAAAATAATCGAACAGAGACCCCTAATTTTTTTACCGAACAAGAAGACCACACTCAAGCTAGAATTTGAAGCTTAGTGCTATGAATGAAATTTTCCTTGAATTTGACATCCTTTTTTTCGACATTGCTAAAAATATCTAGCTCTTAAAATTCATGAAAAAAAATGTCATCCCTATTTATTTTTGTGTTCGCGAAAAAAAAAAAACCGTTTATAAGTCCATTAATAAAATTGATTAAATTCAAACTCCCAAGATTCTTTTCATCTCACTCCAAACCGCCCTTTTCCCAACCATCCCCCGGGTCCATCCACCAATTACTCTTGCATCCCAAAGGCACCTTAAGGCGCAACTCACGATAAAATTTTCCACCCCGACAGCTGTCAAGGGCGCGTCCAGAGGGTAAGAGAGACGCTCCAAGTGATTTTCATCCCCACCTAGTAATCATACGCATCGTTACGTAAGCGGTGTCGCAAAATAGGAATTGCGAGAGTCCGAAAATAAAAAAAAAAGTAATTGACTAAAATAAAAAATGTCAAAAAAAAATACAAAAATTGACAGAAACAGTGTCTCGTAGACGTAATTAAAAACGAATAAGTAAAAAAAAAAATTCAATAAAAAGTCATGCCCAGGAATACAGGTCGCCCCGTCAAGTCCAATGATCTACGATCCCGTTTGTTCAACGCTGCATTTTTTTTCGTAAAAAATTTAAAAAATTGCTAAATCCTTACCAGCTAGGTTAATAAGGCAAAAAGACTATTCGCGATAGCCAACTCAATCAATACGTAGCACGGTTGTGCCTCGTCCATTCTCGTTGTCATCCAAGGGATGAATAAGTGAACTGGATTTTGCAAATTTCTCGCAACCTTGCCACCCGTTGTATAACGCGGCCGCTTCCTTCCCACCGTAACCACCCGTTCCAACTACCCCCCGTGGAATCTGCATAAATTTGACTTGCTAAGCCAAAAACGCGTCCGCCACTCGTCGACACGCTCGTCCCAGCTACCTACTACTACCTTGTAGGGCAGCAAGTAGTGTTGTCAGAATCCCAGTCAATATACCATATAGCCTTGCACGAGTATTTGCGACGAGTAAAAAAAAAAGAAAAGAGAAACAAGCCTGACTTCTATGCAAAACGACACATAATTAAGCGTAACGACAATTCTTGGCATTTAGCTCGACTTTTCAAAGAATTTCGAGCACTGCTCGCGAATGTCGTTAGACATTTTTTAACAAACTTGGATAATCGGATAAAATTGCATAAGTGCATAGGTCACGTGGGCGGGGATACATTTTGTTTTATACCCTATGACGGATTCCTTTAACACGTGGGGCCAACCTAGCGCTACGTACAGGCAATGTATGTACACAATGCGCGACACTTTGACAAAGGCTCGTTCATTACGATAATGGTGTATTGAAGGCGTATCCGCGTATCGCGATTCATTCCGCGACATAAAGGGTCGTGCTTAAAACAACGAGGACGACAGTCGTTGGGATGCTGTGTGCGAGGGTGCGAGTTCCGTTTGTACGCGACAAATAAAGGGAATGTAAAATAAAAATTCCCATTGAATTAACAACGTCAGGCACGACCCTGTCTCTCGGGTCGACTGTGTCAACGAGCCTTGGTGCGTATGAAACGAAAGACTGTAAGATCACGACCCTTGAAAACTGGCCTGCCATGCGAACCTCGTAGCCACAAAAAACTAGGGGTTGTAATGAATTTTTCAAAATTTTCAACCTAGGCACAATACATTCTAACGAGGCTAGCGACTCTTCCCCGTGTAAAAAGGTCAGGCTTGAAAATAAGCGGAGCAGCTGCTATATACAAAGTTTGACATATGAATCCGGCCTAAGGATACGAAAACATCATATATATACTTTGGCATTAATAACGCGAGAGATAATCCTCTTATACGCAAAGTACATATAGATTTATGCATACGTGCCAAATCCGTGCTGGCAAGTCGGTAATGGTAGAAGAAAGAGAGAAAAAAAAAAAAAACGTGAAATAAGGAAACAAAGCAAAATAGAAATGAAAGCCGTGGGAAAAGTGTCGAGTATCGAATTTTGTGAAAAACGAAAAAAAAAAAAATAATGACCAAATCGAAAAATTTCTTTTTTCACGTAGCTGTTATCAGTGTCGAAAATTGCCGACACTTGCGAAAAGCTTGCGTAACTTAGACACGATTATAATCACGAATGCCTTTCGTACGACTAAACCAGAGTGAAATATCATTTCCGCAAAACTGTACTCTAAGGGTTGTAATTTTCCAACTTTTTTTTCTTCTTCTATTTGAACAGAGGAATCATTCTGAAAATGCAAATTGCCCCGGTTCTCTAGCGTATATATAGACGCTATACAGAAGGGTGAAAAGGGGTGCGGATACACGAGACACGTAGATTACTAACGGGAATCCCGATACGAGAGGGTGGCACGCTTAAGGGATGACGGAGATTCTCGGGGAAAATTCATTGTCGAGCAAAAAAAAAAATCAATATCTCCGTAAGGGTTGCTTGAATAGGTACGCATTTTTTCTTCTCAGTAAAAGGACCTGCCTATGAGAGAAAAAAAATTTACTAAAAAAAAATAACTATCAATTTGTCAATTTTCATCTTCACTCTAAACGCACTGCCTTTTCTTATATCACACATGTACGTATGCACCTATAAGTATCTCGCGTATAACATAAAAAAAAAATTTTTTTTATCAAAATCAAAATACGGGACAGGACAATATTCGTCGCGATAACTTAAGATATGCCATCTTAATGCCTACGATAACGACTCTTCCCTCTCGCAATTACATTGCGCATCCTATTGCATATAGAAATTACAAGCTATAGATATACTCTTTACACTATGTACTGCACCATACGCTATATGCACGTAAATGCATGTTACATGTAACAAGCACATTATAACGCTCTTATTATACGTATTATTATTATTATTAATATTATTATTATTATCATCATCATTATCATTATCGTCATCATCATCATCATCATCATCATCATCATCATCATCGATATTAATATATAATATATTCGTGTTTCGTGAGAGAGCAGGGCAAGTGCGGCGGCATTTTCCTTACCTTTTTTGGACACATTTTGAGGGTTGTCCGCCTCTCAGTGTCCCCCGTGTGTATGCCCCTTTAACTCTCACTCGAACTGTAATCGATTCGTAATACGATCGATTTAACGATGATCGATCGTTTCCCTTTGTTTTCTCCCTCGCCCTCTTTTTCCCTCAATACAATACGGTACATTACATTTTCTTTCTTTTTTTTTTTGCTTCCGTCTCTCTTTATCACTTTGTGCTCTTTCTCCTCTCATCGTGTCACTCTCTATGTCTCTCGTTCGTTCTCGTTATACATTCTCTGTCTTTTTTTTTTAGTTTCCCACTGATTCCGGGCGTTCCTATCAGCGCTCTTTCACTTTTTCTCATCTCGTCTGTTTTAATTCGCAACCGGAAGTGAATCATCTACGGGATAACAAGATAGAAATCATGAGAAGCCTGCCGTAACTCTCGATGGCCTTTCGCCATCTGCTTGTATTACATTGAGTTAGGGTGGCGGAAAATTTTATCCAAATTTTTTTTAGCACCAACAAATCGGTACCCTATGGATTTTCATTTTCAAAGGGGTTGGTTTTGCGGTTTGAAAAGTTTTTTTTTTTTTTTTTTTTGGTTTCTTTTAAATTGATTTCACTTTGGCCGACATTCACCTCGACACTTTGGCGCGCACCCCCAACCACCCCTTTAAACGTGACGTCTGATTGGTCCGATTTTTGCCGACGCAAAAACGTATCTTTGGTTCTCATTTTGGACTTTTCTTTTGCCATTTATCATTCGCGTAACACGTTTCTCTTGTACGTTACGCGTCCCAGGAACAAGGGAAAAGTTTTTGCGTTGGCAAATAACAGCTAGCGCCAGGTGTGCCAATTGTTCACTTTTTTTTTTTTGCCTTCCAATTTTTCATAATTCGATTTCTGCTTCTCTTTCTCTTTTACTTCGTCAACCTCAACGGAATCGATGCGTCCCAACGGCAGATCAACCAACCAACGCTATACTCGGTACGTGTTATTTGCCTCACGTCTTTACCGTGTAATAACAGTAGCAAAGCGGAATACTAAAATTGAAAATCATATACGTAACACAGGACGTTCTCGGTATGTGCAGAATCTCGCGTGATTAGAAAAGCCATTCCCGTATAGGTATTCCTCGTCGCGCTATGAAAACTGAACGTGCGACACGTGGAAAATTGGCCTGTCAAACGATATCCTTAGACGGTAAAATCGAACCACGCGATTTCACGTACAACGTCACCGATCGATCATATGATCGACTAAGAGCAGAGTTATGTTCAATTAGGTGCAACCATTGTCCCTCGTTATCGTGACAGGCCAGGAGGTGCTGAATGTGCGTACACAGTGTACTATATATGTATGCCGAGTAGCCAGAGAAACACAGAGAGTTCAAGAGGAACGACAGACAAAAGTGACGTAAGAGAAATAGAAAGCGAGGGATTGTGAAAGAAATTGCTATCATTCAATATATATATATATGTGTAACTACGATGATTGGACGTCGATTAAAAATACAAAATTTTGTTTTATCTCTCGTTAAAAAAAAAGCACACACAATCATCGTCATTGCTTTACATAATCATTGACGATCAATCATCGACTGAGTATGCTTCTACGCTTTATATTGACATTATTATATTGCTCATTAAAAATATCCGTCTAGTTCGCGTTTCTGCCGTTCACAGAGTAGTGGAGCTATGGTCGATCTGCCGTAAGGTATATGAAAGAATCTTCAAGTATAATCGACGACGCCGACGCCGTTCGACGATCTCCGGAAACATTAAAAAAAAGAAAAACAACACACGGTCCCCGATTGATCGAAGGAATCATCGAAATTACCCGAAATACATAAACAATGATCGAAATTCCACGTACGTACGAATCCAGACTTCGATCTCGTGCGAATCGCACTTCATCTACCGTATCAAGCGTTAACGTGCCGAACGTATCGAGGGGAAGAGCGATCCAAGTAAAATGGCCTCACGTGGCGGGAAAATTCAAATTTACTAAAAATAGTCATACAGTGAAACGCCGATTTGTCGGCTAATATCTCATAGTTGTCTTGGCGCCGACGTCGTTATGCATATATATATATATATATATATATATATATATATATATATATACACATAACATACGTATATACTTGACTATTAATATATATAGCTTAATATGCCTACTGCACATGAAAATTATTACGGCACTGGTTATATTATCATTCGTGCCAGGTTTTAACACCACTATTGCCAGTGGTACCAACGGTTAATCGTTATTCTTTTAAACCAAGAGTATATAGGCACCTAAATATACTATTTACGAGAGTGAATATATATATATATACACACACACATATATATATATATATATGAGTGTCGTGTCGAGTCGTCCCGACGCGTACGTCGCGTTCGTCATAAAGTGAAATGATTTTTAAAACAGTCACCGTACCAATAAACGACTCACGGTGTACATACAAAATGGACGCGACAGATGCGTCACGTGACGACGCGAACGACGAAGCCATGTTTACAATACGCGTCGCAGCAATGGGCGTCGCGCATCTTGTCGTTTAACGCACGCACGCATGACGCGACTTTTTTTTATCGTTAAAGCCGCGTGCGCATACGCGCGTATCACAACCCTCGCGACAGTGTGATACGCATCGTATATGTATGTATATATATATATATATGTATAATCCATTCATATTATAAGACAGTGTCAAATTTAAAAAATATATATACGTATACACGCGATGCTATCTATTATCACGGTTAAATGACGTAACGCATAATAAGATGTAAACGATTAAAATTAATTAAAGGTATATAAGGTATATAAGTATAAGAAGTTCATGCACACCTCAATCTTTCTGCCCTCAACCACGGTGCCGTGTAGCCTCTCACGTGCCCGGTCCGCGTCAGCACTATTTGCGAATGTTACAAAACCGAATCCCTGCATGCAAGGACAGACAAAACAACATGCATTAAACTCAACTTACAGACTGCTGCGCCCACCCCAGCGCCGAAGTATATAGTCAAAAATATTTAATATATGGTACTGTATATGTTGTTTGGTTGTTTGGTATATATATATATATATATATATATTTATGTATTATTGTATCATGAGTACCGCATCCGCCATTGCTCTTCGCCAAACTTCTCATATACGAGACATGTGTGTCGCGGGTTCCTCGTACACGTAGTGGGTACATGGGAGGAGAGATTTTGGTGCATTGCTGTTGATATATTCAATTTATTGTGTTTTTGTGGGACTGATGAGGGGATTGGGGGGAAGGGGTGGAAATAGTATTCTCTGTGTTAACCAAGGATTATAATACGTCAGGTTAGGTTAGGATATAACGGATTGTTTTTCGAGCGTCAAACGTTCAGACGCCCCTTTAGTTTTCTACGTTATCAATTTTCATTTTTTAATTAAGAGCTACACTTTCAAATCGACTTCGAGCTTGTCCATTGGGGTAGTTACGTGGGTTTGTGGATGCGGCCGTAAGCGAGGGATGCTACCGGTCGTCCGTTGTGTACGTACTTTTTTTGTCTTTCGGGTAAAACTGTAGGTTCGAGATTAATTAGAGGGACGTCCTTTTTTTTTCTTATTTTTTTGGTTAACTGTTTGGTGATAGCGAAATAGGGGTGGGGGGTGGGGGGGCTGAAAGAATTATCAGGAAAAATATACATTATTAGGGTAAAACGAACGAATGATTTAATCAATGGGGAAATTTTGGAATGAACGAATAGAGGGTTGAACGACGGGGGTGGGTTGGGGGGAGGAATTTCAGAGCGGCGGCGGCGGCAATAAGGACGGTGTCGTTTATTTATTTGTACTTTGAAGGAAAAACGTTTGTCATTGCTTAATTTGCTTTGGTTTCCTTCACTTTTTGTAATTTCATATATTTTCTAATGTATGCTCTTTTTCTTTTATGGTCTTGTGTTATCACGCGTTTTCATATCGGCGCTCGGGGGCGGACGCCTCATACTGCTTACGGAGACGCACCAAACAACGTGCAACAAATAAGTAAATGTAAAATCATGGTAAGAAATCATGGTCATGGTCACATTAATCATCTCATTATCATATCATATCATATCGTGTCATGTCATCATGGTCACATTATATCATTAATTTTCTGCTGTTACCGGGAGGTGCGTGTGATGACAAGAGATGAGAGAGTAATATAGTATATGGTATATAGGTAATATATCGTGGGAAGGAAGAAGAAGGGAAAAGTTTATATGGTTAACGGATAGGGGTGTCATAGGGGTAAATGTATGGTATCAGCTCCTGTCAATGTTTCCAATATGTAATAAGTGTTCGTGTCTCTGTATATTAATATAATCTCTTGATATATCGATATATTGTAAAAAAAGGGTAAATTTTGAAAAAAAAAAAAAATTTATTCAAATTCAAATACGACGTATTTGAATATGAGGATCGTGAATAGTGGGATTTTGTTTTATTTGCTTTTCTTGGAAACAATTCGGTCTTTACGCTATAAACGAGAATATATCTTCTTGTCCTGATATACTATTACGAAAAAGTATTTATACGCCACGCTCACGTTTGCGCTCGAGAATTTGTAGAAAGACACAAAAAAAAAAAAAGATAGAAGATTATATGTAATGTAATACCTAATGTAATTTCCTCAGCAAGATACAAATACCATATTCCATTAGGTCGCATGGGTAGTGGGAATCTTCCAATTGTCCTGGCTGCGCAGAGAAACCATCCCTTATACTTCCTATCCACCCTCTAGCTATTTCTACTTTCCTCTCTAGCAATTTTTCCAGCCCCCCCCCCCCCCTCGCCCTTATGTATCCACAGAGCATGTAGGGTAAAAACCAAATCTTTTTTTTTTTCCTTTTAATATTTTCATCCCTTATTTTAGGTGGACGACAAACCGACCGGAAGTGTTGCGACAGGAAATAATTTTTTTTCTCCTGTTTAAACGTCGCGCGTACCGCGGAAATTAAGGGAGTTTACGTTCACAAAAAATTACTATATACTTTCAGATTCAGATTGGACGAGCAACAGAGGGTGGTTATAATATTCGCGATGGAGATTTATCTCCTAAAAACATATTGTTAACTATCTACCCCCATGCACTTCCATTAAGGGTAGGTCGTGATACTTAAACCGTGCCCTATCGCACTTAACCACGTGTACAGGATGCATAATTTGGTGGATGAAATCGATACGCGAAGGGGTGAAAGTACCAAAGTGCTTTTGTACTAACGAGATAGCTCAAAGTCTAGAAGACCGAAAAGCATCCCTTAACAGTGGCCGTGCCACCACTGCCTGGAGCCTGACCCTATATGGCTAAATTGTAAGGCTCCTGGTTACGCGGAATGAAACGAGTGCAAAGATAATAAAGTTTCTCGCAGGGAAGTTCGTGACGCCCGCAGGCTACAAGGAGCAAAGGTTTGAATCTCGGTTGAAATTGCGTTGTCCCCTAAGTTGGAGGCGTCAAAGTTAATTTTTCAGACGCGCATCTGACGTACGTCGCGTAACGCGTAAATTTTTTTTCAACAACATTTTTTTTTTCTCAACAAATACACCATTCGAGATAAGCACGTCTATGGTGTACCGTTATAATGAAGTATTTATCCATTTTCAAAATTCCCGCCATTAGCCACCGCTTACGTTCGATTAGTAAGCGCGCGAGCAAGAGACATAATAAATAGCGTCTCGATATGAGAAAAGCATAGGATTTATCCGACGATCGTCGCCGATAGTTTTTCATTCAAAAATCGCCTGGGGAAATCAACGTAACAAACCCGTAACGGTTACCGACAATGTTTCATAATTTCTTTTTGTCTTAGACACTTCGCTACCTGCGTCCAGAGTCCACCTATATATATTCCCATAGAAAGATCGATAACGTGGATGCACCTTGGAATTTCATTAATATCACATAAACAATTTATCTAATACCTATGCTATTCCCACAGTATATTGGAAGATTCCTAGTCTACGATTGCAATAATAAATTCCAGCACCTGCGCCAGGAATATTTGTTCTGTACAAATCGAACGCGAGGAGACGTATGTTTTTTTTCTGTGTGTGACATTTAAGAGACGTGTGACAGGCGTGATTATAATTATAATTAATTCATTTTCCACACGGATAATATCGAACGTCAGATTGGACCAGATGCCACGTGACTCCGTCAATTTAATTGAATTGATAAAGAAAATTTATTACGATTACAAAACACCTAAAATCACGTTAATCACCTCAAAGCGCGATCGAACGAAATGGCAATCGAGTTCCTTTCCCTTATCGTACCTTTATTCCTATCCTAAGCTTCGAAAAGCATATCGACACAGGACCTATGGTAACCTGGCCTATTTACAAAAGTGCATTAATCACGGTTTCATCAACGAGGCCAGCCAACGCTAACCCAAGTAACCCACCGCCAAGCTCCGTGGCAACTGATATGCATAATTACGCTCTCTCCCATAGATCCCAATCGCGACACGCGATATTGGCGTTACGTGTGCAGCAGCAATACGATGCACGTTACGAGTATCCTGAATTTCCGTGTTTTCAACGAGATCAATTTTTTCGTCTCCCATTCGCCAGTCACTTCAATACGATTTCCCAGCATTCGATCTCCGGCAGCAACTTAAAGGTTAGCGCGCGAATGGAATTGAAATTTCGATTTGTTCCCTCGAGCCAAATACCACTTGGTCGGTTACAAATATTATCCAACGAAATTTTCGAACGAACGAGTCACGCGGCAAATTCAAGGTCCAATCGATTTTTCAAAAATTTTTTTTTTTTTCTTTCTAACTCGACACCGATTACACGCATTGCTCGCGATGTCAGATATGATGTAGCCATGTGATCGAGGGACGCCGTTCGTCGCGACGCCTTGAACGAAACAAAATAACTCAACTATTAATTAATCCGTACACGCGACAGTGGCAATTCAATGCTTTTGCGTTTATTTACAAAGCAGCGACAATACCGCGACATAGGTGAAGAACGACATAAAACCATAAAAGCTCGTCCACAGGTATTCTACCACGCACATACATATATATATATACAGGGGTAAACAGGTATATATCTACGTAGGCAGATACCCATTGGACGATAACGAAAGAGTGAGTAGTATACTTGGGAGAGATTGAAAGAAAAGAGAGAAAGAATAAGACGAGCAAGAAACTGCGAGAAGTAAGATAAAAGAAAGATTATTAATAATAAAGACCAGAACGTACAGAGTCCGCGTCCAGAGAGTCGAGACACATCGATATATTGATAAGTGAGTGAAGTGTGTGGTGGGCGTTGATTAATCAAATTAATTAACAGTGACGAGGTGCGTATAGAGAGACGACAATATAGATGTGCAAGGCAATAATATTATTTTCAATGAAAAAAAAAAAATAAAAAAATAAAAAAAAGATAAAGATAAATAGATAACTACTCGCGCCGACCGGGTGTGAGCGTGTGCGTGGTGTGCGTGTACCAAAAGACAGCTATTTATTAAACAATCAAGTCAACGATAAGTCAGCTATGGGCCAGAATGGTTCCCGTGTAATAAAAGCCTACGAGGATCTACGTGTGACATATGGAAGGAATTCGCTCGAAACGGAGGATCGACATGTGAGTAGGTCGTGAGTTGTGTAACAATGGTAGATTTTATTATTTTTGTGAAAACAGAAAATACGTCACGCGTAATAAAATCTGCGTAGCTCACATGGACAATTATTATCATTGACGTACGTACGTGGGATGTTACAAGAAGGGAGGCTTGGGGGGTTAAGTCGTATTTTTGTGAGCGAACGAACGTGTCGAGGAAGACGTCGAAGTTTTAATGAGAAATTACGAAAAAATAGTGTGAGAAGAGACTTTATTTTTTACGTATCAGTGGTTTTTTCGTTCTTCGTTGCTGATCGTCGTCTAATCGTCCGTAAAGTCGGGCATCGAGAAGGTTTTGGTATTTCGTGGAAGGACCGGATGGGTTTTTGGAAATTTGAGAAAACTGGGTTAGTAGCGAGTTGAGAAATAATTTTCGGCAGATACCAAAGGAGAAAAGAAAAAGTCGTGAGAGATAGTGAAATTGGCATTAAAACGAAAGGGATCGTGTGTAGTAGTCACTATATATATATATATATATATATATATATATATATAGTATATATAGTTATGTATTTTTACACATTGCTTTTCTCACTAAAAAAGCAACAGTAGTTACAGTCATGAGTGAATGGTAAGAAGAAGCTCGTAAGCTTCTACAGGCATTTAATTCATTTTACGTGTCTCTCGTTTACTGGTTAATCGAACGTTATCGGGACTGCGGAAAAAGTAAGAGAGAGAAAGAGCCGGGACAAGAACATTCGGGAAGAGTGAAAAGGGGAGCTTTTTAAGAGTTTGCGAAACGCTGTACGTGGGTTGACGAGTAGACAAGGAATTTTCGTTAAAAGACTCTCGACGATTTGTCTTTCCTCCCTTTTTCGTCTGTTCGTGAAAATACGTAAAGAGGACGAGTGAGCCGAACAGGTCGGATCGGAGGGAGAGTAAAGGAATGCGAGTAAAGTACGCGAGAGGATGAAGGAGAAAGGATGAGATTGAAAAAGAGATTATCGACAATGAAAATCCATAAGTGGGAAAGCGCCGTGTGGCTGAGTCTGTACATGTTGATAAAGAAAAAGGAAGATTGACGTATAAGAGAAAAGAGTGTTGAGTTGCTTGTTTCTTTTTTTCGTGGACGAATAACAATAACGAAAGTCTGGCCTGTCGACTGAATACAGGCTGGAAACGGCGGGTGTATAGAAAGAGGATAAATCGATGATGAAACGTTGGGGGAAAAAAAAGAGAGAAATTAAGAAAAAGAAAAAAGAAAGTATAAATTAGCGAAAAGGTTATTTAGGGGATGTTTTTTTTTGTAATTTTCGATATATACGAAACGTCAGAGAAAAGAACAGGAGACGAGTGTCGCGTAGACTAGCGGCTCTGTCGTATTAGGATTCGCACTGGAGTATCGAGGCTCTCGCGATTAGCTTTTCTTTCGGGCAAATTGAAATTTTCTAACTGAGACGCGAAGGTGAAATTTTTCGAAATTAATCCTCCCACCGTACCAGCCATACTTATGTTAATTTACGAGGCAACGTCACTCGTAGTAGACTGGACGTGGTATCTGTCAAGTTGAGCTAAGGACAAGATGACCAATAAGTAAGGAACCAGACCGCCAGTGAGTAAGCAGCTTCTACGTTTAAACACGTAATTTATTGATTAATTAAATACGTATGTGACAGAGTGAATAAATGAAGAAATAAGTGAGTGAGTAAGAGAAGCATAAGACCTTTGTAATACCTGACTGACCTGACGAAGCGTGCTGCTACTATTTACATATATGTGTATATGTATATATACATATATATATTACATAAACTCTCGTCCAAATGCACAGTACGTTTCATGCTCGTGATTTATAATTGCAAAAAAGATTAGTAACGCAAGAGTCTCGTTCCCAAGGCTTCTGTATAAACCAAGTATAAGAAACTGACTACGGGCGACATTTGCGATAGAATTAAAAAAAAAAAAAAAATTGATCAAATAATTTTCAGATATCAATTGGCGAGAGCCTCAATAATTTCCCGTGGGATGACGGCGAATGGAGAAAGATTCGAGTGACTGCCGGGATAGGAATTCTGTCGTAGGCGGAAGTCGATGGGTGATGAAAGTGAGACTATGGCGGGTAAAGGTGAGGTTGGTAATGAAGGTTGGGTACGATGTTAAAACAGCATTGGACGACAAGTGAAGTTTCATCAAATCAAATGGGCAGCATCTCCCGAGTATCCTCGTGACAGGAAGTGACGACGATCGGTTCTACGGCGTACCGGAAGTCCGTCGTAGGCGACGGCAATTCGTCCGAGCGGAGTGCATTGATTCTAAACATGAAATCAGGAATAATGGGCATGAATGAAAAAAATGTCTTTTTTGATTTATCGAACGCTCGACTGACTTCCGGTACGACTTGGCCGACGACATCGTTTTTCCTTATAACCAATGGGAACTAAATGAAAAATGCGGAAGGCTAGCTAGAAAAATGCAACAGCTCGTCTAAACAACTACGAGGACTAACACCATTGGTTATATCGTAGGTATGTACGTGTCCCTGGGGCACATACACAGTGTATGTATGCGTATACAGACCGTTTCAAAGGCGGATGGCTTTTTTGATTTGTTACAAAGTGAATTACAGTCGAAATTTCTTGTACTGTGTAAATAAAGAATTTTTGAAAAAATTTATGAAAAAAAAAAAAAAAAAAGCAATAACTTTCATTTTATCCCTCGGCCATCGAAACGGCCCGCGCTCGCTTATCCAAAATGCTGCACTTCATTAGGGATGCCACATTCCATTTACATTGACGAAGCTTTCGGAAAAAGGTCTTACGGCTAAAGCATAGTGCTTTTACAAAATGGTAGTCTACGCGCAATGTCCTTCTGGCAAACGCATTTTGCAAAAGCATATGGCGGCTGAAAACTGTGTTATAGTATATATAGGTATGTATATACTGTGACAGCGAGACGGTAGGCGATTTTCATTAAGCTGTAATTTATATATTACAAAGTAATACACAAAATTCCTACAGTCCCACTGTTCCTTATGTCTAAAGGCATTGGCAATCCTTGCTTTGTTATCGTGTATCTTAGCGGTAACGAAAGTTGCATGTTTTGCATTGAAAATTCCCGATATTAAATACAGTTGCATGAAATGCATAGCAAATCTCAAATTTATTTATCATAATTAAAAAGACATTTTTTTTTTAATTTTATCTTTCAGCAACGAATTCCTCCCTACTTTCACTGAGGAGACGTCGATCTGCTTTTTTGCTGCCGACGAAATTATATAAATTCATGCCAATGAAAAGCCACTCCCATTCTCGTTTCGCGTACGGTTAGTCGTTTACGGGATGGTTGACGTTGGCTAAGTACGCCGAGGAAAGTTTTAGAATTATCTTAGTTCCAATTCTTTACCAAAGTTAGACAGATGGCGCCACTAGCATTGAGTACACAAAGGCTATATACATATAGCCATGTCAAATCTTGAAACGAACAAATGAACTTTAATTAACCCTCCTGGCCATCCGGAAACTGCACCGAGGTCATCCCGCATCCAATATTAGTGCGACGATTGACCGGAAGTTCCTCGTCACGTGGACGTCCTGTCATTACGTTATAGAAACGTCGCCATTAACGTGCAATTAATTTGGTGTTAATGGGAATTGAACCACGTTAATTTTTTTTTTTTTTTAGTATCAGATAATAATAACATCCGAATTGAAATTTTCGAATTGAAGGATCGGATCGTATGATAATTTGACAATTTCGCAAATTCTCTTTTTGTGCAATTATAAAAATTTACGAACTCGGCGAAATTGTTTTAACGTCATCCTAAGCAACGGATAATTCAGTGCCACTGCTGGGAACCTGATAAAGTGCACTCGAGTGCACTTGACGTAGTGGCGCTGAATATGCAAGCTCACCGGATGCCGGCTGTCGACGCGATGTATTACTGCGGATCTTATCCTAACCATTGTCATCCATATTGAAGAGTATTTGCACCCCCAAGGTAAATTTTTACTGCATGGTCCGATTGTTCAGCCGCTACGAGAATGGAATTGCATACTTTGCATGTAACTAGGAATTCTTTTTTTTTTCCTTTGACGAACTTCAAAAAGCAAGGACGAGTGTTGCTTGGCTATGCGCGAACGTGCCATTTAAATTGCATCGACTACGTGTCGGTGGCAGCTGGTAATTTTTAAAGGCGCAAGGATTGCCAACGCGCTGAAAGAAAAAGTGAACAATTAAACACAGAACCACTTTTATTTATTTCAAATTAATTGAGAGTTGAAACTTTTGCTTTTTTTTGTACAAAAAATCACAATCAGGAAACGTACAACGTGGTTCTGTATTTTGTACTGTTATTAAATTTTAATCATTATTTTACTCGTGGCGGATCGTCGACCTTCGGATACCAGAAAATACAATTTTTTGGTGAAACATAAAATTACCAAAATCATTTCTTTGATTTTAATACTCAAATATTATACAGAGAAAATGCGCTTGAGATTTATTGGTGTACAGTGAAGAATGTCTGGTACATTGGATGTTCTTATTGAACCGTCAAGAACTTTCAATGATAAAATAATTGATAAATCAATATTTTCAAAATATTCATCGCAAAGCGTGAACGTGAAAAAGGATAAAAATAAAAATTATCCGAATCTCGACCAGCCACGAGGTCACATTAAATGCTATAACAGTATATCTAATTTTCAGTGTTTCAGGGGTGGGTTGACAGGGGTGGCTCGCAGCCTAAGGGCGCAGTGCGCTTACCTTGCTTCCTCTCTCGTTAAATATGATTTCCACGTCCAAAATGGGTCCAAATTGCTGAAAAACAAGCAAACGAAAGTACATTAAAGGCAAGTACATATGTATACCATTAGTCACGCTAATTGCTTCTAACCATCTGCTGCTACTGATTGCCATTAAGAGCAATCGTAAATTAATTAGTCCATCGCAAGTTAACAAGTGCCGTGAAACACACGTCGGAATAAAGTTCACCCATCTATCCGCCAATGAAAAATCGCCAAAAAATAACCACGTCAAAGCAAATTGACTGTCGCACGATCATCTATCGCTGACGACACCGACTGGATTGGTCCGATTAAAAGGAAGAAGAAAAGCGACTAGCTGCGATTGCAATTCACGAGATCCGATGAAAAAGCCTTGGAAACCCTAAAGAAATTTCAAAGTGACAATTGAATTCTATCAGCTGATACTTTTATGGAAACCACGTGTATACCCGAGCGTGACGCTTCTGCAACACCCTAAGAAGATCCGCTAAAGGGGACTGGTGGGTATGATTCTTGTGCAACTATAGTAAACATATCTATAGATTACTATGATGACTATTTTTAGTATACAGCGAGAGCTTCTATGACAAATGACTATATACATAAACGCCAGAGAAGTATTTTATATGCTATAGCTAGACACTCCCAACCATGATGGTTACGCTAGGTCAAAACAGCTTGGAACTCCAGCGCCGGATACCCCAAGGTTCGATTTTTTGATTAGAAAATAAAATTTTGCTAGCTTGCACGTATGAATCGAGCTTTATGGTAAATTTTCAGGAAATTTATAAAATCGTATATGTGTTAGGTATTGATTAGAAATCTTATAATTTTTCCCAATTTAATTGCTATGTGACGAAGATGCAACCCTAGTGTTATTATTTGGTGCATCTAGACTCCTACAGATCAGGTTATCACAGAGATCGCGCCAAGTATAGACAAGCGGCGGGTATTAACTTACCCCGAACATCGCCCTGAGGTCAGGATCTCGGAATCGAAAAGGTATGTTGCTGACGTGAAGGCGTTTAGGTTGTCCCTTAAGGTCCGTTCCCTGTGTCGCTGTCGCGGGTGTCGTGGCTCCTGACGTGACTGGTACAAGTGCATTAGCCTCTACGCCACCTTCTGGACTTGCTTCATTTCCACCAGGAGTCGGTGCCGGTTGCTGCCCTCCGCCGCCTGCTGCTGCCGCTGCGGCTGCTGCCACGGCTGCCTGAAACACTTCCGACTGTCGTCGAAAAGGAAGCGTAAGTATATAAACGTAAACGTAAGGATCCTTTTCCAAGTGCAAGCTCAGCTTGTCTCTGTCGAGTCACTCGAGAACGTAATACAAATATATGTGTGTATATAAGCTCCGAGTAGCATAGACAAAGAAAAGCTCTGCTCTTGACGTAAGAAATGGAAATTCTAATAAAAATATAAAATGGGTAATTTTCAATAATTATAATAAACAGACGCTAAAGTAACATTATGAACAGACTATATATAATAATATAAGAGGAATAGGTAGGAAGTGATAAAATGCACGAGTAGCACGCACGAGATCAAAGATGGTAAAGTTGATGAATAACGTTATAAAAAATACATGTTTTTAATAAATTTCATTAAATATCACGTTCTTCGTATATGTGATATTAACGTAACGCGTGGTACCAGAACGAAGGTCTAACCAAGCAGATCGATGGACCGCAGCATCCATCAGGAATAAATTCAGCAAAGTGGAAATACCGTGGGAATGTTCATTCTCATGCTCGCCAAAGCTTCTACCGCAATTCTCCAGAGTATCGCTTAGCTCCCAGTATTTCATCGCGTCCCATTAAACAGTTTTACAAGGTCGCCGACCATAATTCCACGTCGGCCCATCCCATTACCAACCACCCTACCCAAAACTGCCTAGACTTCACGATATCAAAAATAACCTTTGGGTATCTCACGATCGGGCCGATCGAGTAATACGTAATAAAGTACAGAGTCCGTTGATTTATAGATATTTTCCTGACGGCCATTTTCCATCCCGAGTATTGGCTCTTAACGTCGGGACGGTAACTCCGGGTGGATGTTCAATCAGCATTTAGATGAACTGTTTGTTATTCGAGGCTCGTTTTCGGAATCGTGAGTAATGTCGCGTCCCGACGTCGTTGACAGTAGGAAACTACGAGGAGGAATATAAGAAAAGGTAAGAGAGAGAGAGAGAGAGAGAGATACAATGACGTGCAAACAAGCAAGCAAACGAATCGGAGAGAAAAGGACGTAAAGGAGAGAGTAAGATAAAAGAAAGAAATAGCCTCTAGACGTAAAAGAGGCATTGAATAGCCTAAGGACTTACAATGAGCCGGTAAGCTCTTTTTACATTGGGGAAACGAAGACGGCGAAAGTGAAGTTTGTAATTCCGTAATTCGTGTCGTTAACCGGATAACGCCGGATAACCGCCTTGATATTTACGGATAAACAAAAACTCACGGGAGTCTCAGAGCTGCTAGACATGAAGTACGTATGTTCTGTGGATAAGCATCGGACTCACCAGGAAGCTTTTAGCTTCGCGTGAATAATAGAGAGGTGTCTGCCCGCGCTGAGATTTATAGAAGGCGCCTTCGAACTTTATGCGCCATTTGTTTTTCGCCGGTGGAAATCGCGAGCGCCACCGGAAGTCAGCTGCAGTCGAGGAAGCATCGTAAAGCTTGGCGAAAGGTAAGCGGAACGTCGTTTGTAACACGGAGAAGAGAATTGAAAGAGCTTAGAAAAGGAAGAAAAGAAGAGAGAAGCTCACGAGTCAGCGACGGAAGCGCCGCGTAGCGGTGGCGTCGGGCAACGAGCGAGAAAAGAAGTTTAATAAAGTTCGAGTGCGCGAGAAAGTACCGCCGGCGTTGGGATATCCTGAAAATATTTGCCTCCCGACGTGTCTCACCCCTCGTAACAAAGAATCCACCCCTAAAATTCACAGCCATCTACATTTATATACCGTAAACAACGTAACGCACTGTACGCGCGTTAATTTCGTTCTCGTACTAAAGTGCCGCATAGTGGCGCTGTAATCGCAGTCTAAATATCCAACGTAGCGGTCGTACCAGGTACTAGAATTTGGAATTTTCATTTATACCGAGTCTCAACACCCTGAATGTAGGTATTTACTAGCGAAACCGCGTGAAGGAGGGACGCGCGGAATTTATCATGATGTAAAGGCGCTTGGAAAATTAAATCCCGCAGGGGTTGCTCTAATCTCACAGGGAACCTAGAGAAACAATACATAGTTTCAATAAAGGACATTACCGGTTACGTAACCACTTCCGTATAGAAAAGCTAGACTTAACAAGCGTCGCAAATAGTTAAGCGCGCGTGTTCCAAGCGGACATGGCTTTTTCATGCTGGACTTCAACTCAATGCCCAATTAACCAACCGGAAGTGAAATTCTACAGAGGCAACGTATGGCTCTCTGTGTCGTTCCAAGTGATTCATTAACGCATGGAAGTAAGTGAACGCGAATAAATTAATTATAGACGTCTCTGATGGTATCGCGCTCAATTCTATTAGTAGCGAAAGCCCACTTACTGGCTTCCATTGTTCTTTGACTATATTCAGACTGCTATAATCCAACAAGATATTATACCCGATAAACCTTTCGCAGGCTTCACGACCAAAGTGCCTTCGTCCCCCGTGCACGATGATCAATGAGAGAATCTTTTAGACGGCAGATCGAATTTATATCGATGTCGCCGGGGCTTCGAAGTGGAGATTAGCCAAGGGTCAAAGTGTCAGGAACACGCGCGCCCAAGATTACACCCCGTATAGCCAATAGAGAGAAATGGAAGATCAAATATAGATATTTGATTGACCTTTTGTTGTTCTCTTTCGTAGGGTCCAAAAGTCGCTCAACTTTCATGGAATCTTGACAATATCATGTACCTGACTTTACGGCATACAAGTGCTCAAGATGGCGCCTGTAGAGAAAAGTACATAGTAGCGGGCCATAGGAACTTTTCAAATGGCTCAAATGTAATCAACAGTAATCAACAAAGTGGCTCCAAGGTAGGAAAGCCAGGTGGACACCTGAGTAAATACGGTCAAATGTAAAAGGGTGAAAATCGTGCAAACGACTATGGAGAATTGAATTATCGATTTTCAAAATTTTTTGCAGTCATAAAAATTCAGTTTTTTAAAGGTACCGTGTAACGTTGACATTTTACGATCAACCATGGATACTGAAAAGAAAGCATAGACACTTTCATGATTTCACACCCATATGGTGGTACGAATGGGCTATGAAATCTCGATTCAACCCTTAGTACGTAATCGAAGTTGTTGGACTTTCAAAACCATCCCTCCATTTTCTCTCTGTGTTCTGATGATTATACTGAAGTGAGTACTTATGTACATCTATATATATATATATATATATACGTTCTGACGTTATTATTTACGTTACAAATGTCGTATTAGTTGACTATCGTATTTTCGTTTCGAGGCACATCGCCCCTATTTAGGAAATTCCCGTTGTGTACCGACCAAGAACTCCAGAGACCCGATGAACCTATTGCCCGGGATTAGACTAATTTTATTGTTAAAAATATTTCATGCATTACGAACCCGACTACAACATTGAAAATCTTCACGTCATTGGAAGCAGAATAACTTTAAGCTACACCAGGAATAGTGGAGGACGATCCAAAACACTAGACGCCTCCACCCCATCGCAAACGGCTCCCTAATTGAGTAGAGGGTCGGCATCGAGGAAGACATCGCCATGGACTCTACCGATCTTCTCGCTACCGCCGGTACTGATGTCCCAAGATGGGATCATCAGAGGCACCGAAGAGGAAGGGGAGCAGGAGCTACCCACGCGTGAGGCGTCACGACCTAACCTAACCGTCCCGACTTGGTCCGGACGTAAATCACCACCAGAGCAACCTGGACATCCCAGAGCTACGGCAGCGAGCATGTGACAATTTCGAAGACCCCGGGTCGACCGAATAGACGTCACGTCATATCGCCGGTTAGACCGTAACGGGTCTTATTTAATCGAGTTTTAGCTGTCCTTTCACGTAGCGCCGTCCGTCGACTACAGTGAAGCTCTGGCAATCAAATGTAGACTTTATCGCGTCCTTCTCGCGAGGCGTTATTGGTGACATATAGTTTTTGAAATAATTTTGTTAAACCTTTTAATTCAAGCCTATCGACATGCCTTCATATTTGCGCGCAGCGATCCTAGCGACAGATTCGTCCGCGGCGTTGACTGGCCGAAAAGGCTACTTTATAGCCTAGGTCTGAGCTCGTAGCGATCCTTTGTACGTCCCGACATTCATTCAGCACGTTTACATCTATCTCGATTCGTTCCTTCCGGTTTCGGTCCAGAAGACGTTCGCGTTTTGCCATCCAGGAAAAGATTTCGTAATCTTGAGAAACGTGAAGAGGAGCATCGCGTCACTTGTGCCGGGCAATCGGTTCTCGCATCTTTCCCTTTTCGTACCTCTTTAGATTTCTCGTGACAATATATACCGGGAATTTAGAAAAACTCAAGTTCCCGCTAATTTGCGCTATGCACGAACTACGCTTTCTGCCCCATCATCCTCTATTCCGTGCCCCATCATAAGCAGCAGGGTAGTAAAGCTCGCATAAAAGAGAAGCGAGGCCATTCCGGCAACATAAATTTTACGCCCTATTCCTTTAAACGACCAATTATACCTTGAACCGTGTGTAGGTGTTAGCTCGAAGGAGTGTAGGTGCGCGCTGAGAGGTCATGAAGATTTCTCAAACGAGCAAAAAATTCAGTAAAGCAAAGAAGAGTTCGATTGATCCTCCCGGATGGTAAAGAAGGAAAAAAAGGAACAAAGTTGTGACCCAAGAAAAAAAAGCTGATTGAAGTAATAAGGATAGAATTCTCTTTTTGCCGTCGTATGGAAAAATCAATCTCGAAACCGACCACAGAAAGATCTTCAAGTTATTAACGACCGTTTGCTTGGGTGGTTGAAATTTTATAAAAAAAAAAATAATTTAAAGAGAAAATAACGACGTCGATTTTTCCACCGTATGATTTTCGCCGTTACGTTATACCATTCTTATTTCCTCCCTGGTCTTTCCTCCTTTCCACTTTTGCCCGTCCCCAAACGTGCCAGGGATATCTCGAACCGTCCTAAGGCATTTCTGCTAGCATAATATCGCGCGGCCAGTTGGCAAGCCTGACAAGAGTCTTTCTGTCCATAGTGGATACGTGGGCGGCATGGCCAATAGGAATGCGGCAGCTTGCCGTGCAAGCACACCCGGTGACTACGGCATTCGTAGGGGTGATAGGGGGTCGCCTTGGTATAATAAATCAGCAGTGTTACGCAAAAATTTCTCTGCGGGATACAAAAAGACAGTAACGATATACAAGGTGGCAAAATTTGAGATTTCAATAAATACAAAAAGATGAACCTTCATCCCTTATACCATCGGTCTGCCAAGTTGCCATAGTAACGTACGTATTCGATACTTTACAAAGTGACTCAAGAATTCTGTCAAGCAAGCAAATAATAACGTAAAATAATAATGAAAATTTGCTTCGTGTCAAATAATTATTTTAATGTAACAGAGAGACACTACTGAAATTTTTTGACTACACTACTGAAATAACACAGGACACGTAACAGGGGTCTGAGAGATCATAAGTAGGCTTAGTGTGATTTACACGTAATTTTACGCCCTAAACGTAACCCAGTACCCATAGTAAGTATGACGAAGCCCAGAAAAAAATAATTTTGGTTACTTTCGTACTATCATGATTATTATACTCCCGAGTCACCCCGTATAAAAAAATCCAAAAATTCGAACTACCCTTCGGATTGCCCAGACTGGAATCCTCGTGAAATTCGTCAGGAAAAAAAAAAAAAAAAAGCAACCAGAAAATTATTCACAAGACTCACAATGGCCTGCTGATCGACGCCATTCGGCGGCGGTGGCGGACTAAAGCTGGCCGTTGTGGGTGCGCCGGGTGCGGCTTGATGTGGGGCTCCCGTAGGGGGTGGAACTTGAGGTGCACCAGGAGGCGGTTGCTGCGGCGCGCCGCTGTTATCTTCCTTGACGGGAACAGGCGGAGGTGGTTTGACCTCCCCAGCAGCCCCAGCAGCGCCGACGACCCCAGCTACGCCGTTCACAGGGGGTGGAAAGACACCCCCACCGTAGGGCGCAGCCATACCTGTCTGCACCATGTGCTGAAACGTAACGAGAATTAAACAAGTTAGGATTTATAATGCGGGAAAAGCATTCCGGGACCATCACGTAGTTATTACGTATCTACTATAACTACAGAGTACATGACTATACCTAACCCGGCTACGTACTAAGTTATACACTATAGAGCAGGACTTAAGTGCGATTACATTGTAGCCTCAGCATCCTTAAGTACATACAATATAGATTATACAGCTAAATCCTGTCTCTTGATATCAACGTGGGGTCTCAGCACCCCGCAAGGGTATTATTCCACCCTATACGTGTAACCTAACCAAACCTATATACTAAAGTACCACCATCCCCCGATATCACCATACACCTGCGCAACGTTACGCATCCGCGTGCAACATAGCATAAGGTAGGCTGTAATACAACCCCCCACCCTTACGAGAGATTAATGACTGCTAGTTACAAGATTAATGGGCGAAGCGTGCGCTTCGGAGCATTCGAAAGGAATGACTTCGTCAGGTTACGTTGCCAGGTATTAGTCTGCCCGAAGCCCTTTAGGACACTGGTCAGTCGAAACTGCACGACTGAGCTATGGGGATGAGACTTGATAAGATTGATAAAAAATAATTACAGATTCGAGGAGAGATGAAATTTTTTCTTTATGAGAAATTAAAATTTACCTGCTTTTATTGAGTTTCGTGATACATGGGGTTAGGGTAGGTCAGATAGAGATAATCGGAAAAGATTCTCAAGCTGATATAGTTTAGTACTTACATGGTTGATCGGTACTAAATCTCATGGAGAAGCCGTGCGTGCCGCACGCGGTTACGATTAGCGGCACGAGTACTTCTGGAACATGACAAGCTTACCAATCGCGGAAACGGGGGTTGATTTTTTTTTTTTTTTTTTTTTTTTTCCCTTAACGTTTCAATCAAATCTCGCACCTCTTGCGATTTCGTGAATTTTGTATAGGAAAAAAAAAATACGAAATCTCGGTGACACGTGTTTCGGAAACTGTTGGCTAATTGCGGGGCTTTGGCTGCTGAGATCGTCTTGCGATTCAATTAACCCCGTGCCAGTGGGTTTCGGTCGTCGCCAGGGCGATGCTAAACGCCTGTGGATATTTACGTAATTAGGATAGATGACGGGAATTATTCTACCGAGTAAACTTGCTAGGGCGCTGAGCTGCTTCTGACGTTAATGCAATATATTACGGAATTATGGACGTCGGACAAATTGTTATTTGCCGAAAGAGTGGACGACGGAGATAATTCGAAAAAATGTTTACCCTCCACTGTAACGCGACTGTGACGTTGTTTTTTTTACCTTTGTTTCCTCCGTTGTTTTTACTTTTTAACATACGCTGTGTTTTCTCTTTGGCACCTACTGTATGCCTTGTGGAGCGTGCACGTTTCCTCGACGAGTTCGTATACGCGGGAGAGAAGGGTGGGCGGGAAAGAAGAATAAAATAAAAGAAAGATACTTGGAGGAGACAGACTAAAGTTTTCAGCTAGTTTCGTATTTATTATTATGGTAAATATATATGTATACACGCACTGTGTATACTTGTATGCTTCAACTTTGAGAGAATACTTCCTTTCTTGATTTAACAAGGCATTAGATCGTCACGCCATTGTAAAAGTTCGGGAACGAGTGTAGATTTTCTAGCTCCGTTAAAGACGTGTTAAACTAGAGAAGGATTGCGAGTTAAAGATACGAGGAGAAAGGAGGAAAAGGAAAGACGGAAAACAAAAGAATTCCCCTTCGTCGTTCCCTTGCGTTTCAATGTCTTAGCAGCGAGTATAACGATTGTTCCGCGTGTTCATCAAAAACTGACCTGAATCATAATATCCCCGATGAAGTGTCGGCACGAGAGCAAACGCCACGTAACGAGGTAGAGATAAGGTCAATTTGAATGTTTAATTGCGTTTTAATCGTAAATTATGTATTTATTCTTGATGAGTACGCGCTGTGCCGTCTCGCGCCAGTGACTGCTTGTCGATACTAAGAATAAAGAGAACAAAGCCTATAAAAAGAAATATTTCAAGCAGAAAGAGAGAGAATTTTCCGAGGGGGATAATAATCTCATTCCTCTTGGATCAATGACTCGAAAGGAACCGTATAGTATTGTAATTTCATTGCACGAATTACTTTGAATCTTAAAATTCGATTCTAGCTTTACAGTTACCCATAGAGCATCAGCGTTGATCCGTCGGCAAAGTAGAACAGCGTCAGTTATCGACCGAGCCCGTGCGACTTTATCCAACAGACAGACATGTGTTCGGACAAAACAAGAGTCAATAACAATACTATTAGCCCTGATGTAGGAGCCTCCAGCTAACAAAAAAGGTATTAACCCTCACACCAGATTCTAATCAATGATTATTTGTGCCATCAATCCAGCCCGGCAGCATGTAGAATGAAACTTTTCGAGCGAGGATGCGCGCCGAGCGAATTTATACAAAATGAATAATTGAACGTAGCCCGAGTGTCTCCAGCACGTGTGACCCGAGTACCAAGTGACCGTACGCACGCAGGGTAAAACGTTACCGGAAAAAAAAAGAATAAAAAATAAATATCACCCTTTCAGGAAACCTTACACACTTTACGGGATAACCTCGTAATTTAACCCTAGAAGTGAGTGGTATGCCGGAGTGTTCAAAACTGCATGTTTATTCTCCAGCGGTTCTCAGTACGGGAAAAGAAAAACAATCCGTCTGGCTCAACCGATATAACGTATCGAGAAAGAGTGACAATGCGCATTTTCATTGAGTGCTACGTCACACGAATTCAGTTGAACGCCAATGTTCCGACGCGATTATACGACAGAGACGGAGCTAAACATATATACATTATTTATTTATTTATAGAGAGAAAATACAATGTAAAAGCATGCGTGCTCACTACCTACATACACACAGGTATACATAAGACCCAGACGTGAATCGATGGACGAATTTTAGATATTCGAGTAATCTTCAGCAACGCATGTCCCGCTTGATTTTATGGGTGAAACCTTCCGACGGGTCTGTACGGGGATTTTCATTGGGTGCGACTAATCCTATATCAGAGTTCGAGACTCGTCATGAAAGTACACGGACGAGACTGAAAAAGTTTGAAGTAAGAGGGTTGCGCAATGCGAGTACAGTCTGGTGTAAAACGAAATGAAACTAAAATCCGCGGATGGTTCCAATGTCAAGTATTCCTAACTCCCCTTCCTAACACTAAAAAATTTAGTGCGTAAAGTTAAATAGTCTATTTGTATTAATGAACGGCACACGATGCCAGCCCGTCTCCACATTCAGAGCGAACGGAAGAGACTCTCTTGGCAAGGATAGGTCGTGGTGTTTGAGGACTGTATACATATATGCTAACGGGCCCTAATAAGTAGCGCTACTACTAACCGCGTGGGACCCAGGCTGAGAGGAAGCCGAGAGTTAAGTGTGTGTCTCGGCTTCTGTGACTCTCGCTCTCTGTTGACTATTTATTTACTGTTACTTCTTTCTCAGTTATCTGCATAGATACTAAACTGTATACATTCTAAAGGTGCTTTCTGTGTCTTCCTTATTTAAAACTTGCGCGACGTTCATCACGTTGGCCTCAGCCACACGCATTGGCAATCCGTTGGTCCGTGGTAAAACAGTAACGGAATCTAGGAGCGTCGGTAAATTCGATAACAATGGAAATGAAAATAAAAGAAAAAAAATTGAAATAAAATATCGAAGCACGTGCAACGTCTTATCTACGTCTATTATCAGTGGATCTAGTATCTCTAAGGAGAATTGGTGTGTATCGCGGAATAAAAAAAACCTGACTTCGATATATGGCATCGTATTGTCGCGTAAAATATCTATTTCGTTATTAGGTACGAAGAAAATTTTCAAAAAAGTATCTACTTAGTATTTTTCTTAATGATGATTATATTCATTTTTTTTTTTGTAAATTCACACGGAATGTCGGCATGGATGATATTTCGAAATGGCCCTTAAAGTGGATCCTTATTCTCGGAATGGAATTTGGTGTCCAGCAGGCCCAAACTTTACTGCCTGAAATTGTCGATCATTAAACCAGCCAATACCGTGAAAGTAAAACTGACATGTAATTGGCTTACAGTAATGTAATTGGAGAAAATACAATGAAACGTAATAAAGTTCATTTATTTCAAGAATTAATGACTATTTATGCCAGGAGTAAAGGGGAAACCTATAAAATGCTCCGGAAGGGGGATGAAAACGAGTAAGATTCAAGAATTTACAAAGGCTATATTAGAATTCAGCTTGCTCGCGTATCCGACCAAAAGTATCTGAAAGACGAGGCAGCCATGAAAAATGGTTAAAAAAGAATTTTTTAAATCATCCGATATCAAGAAACAGTAATCATCCCGCGGGAGGAGAAGCAGTCAGTGCCAATATAATAATATACAAAGATAATACAGGGGGTCGGTATGAATCCGTATGGCCTCCTTTAAAGCTACGCTAAATAGTGGCAGAGGGTGGATGAAATGGGTGCGAAGTAATTCCAAGGGGTTTCTTTTTTATCGGAATAATGAGAAAACTTCGATGGACTTTCGCCAGGATAAATTGACCGTCATAGCTTTAGGGCTAAATACACAGTTATACATATATAGATAAATGCGAACTACGCGCGTACCGAAAAACTGTCCCACGTGCACCATTGGAATGAACAAATCGAAAAATGAACTTTAGGTTAAACCCAAAATTCCATCGTCCTAAACTATCTGTCTCCTCGTTCAGATCGTTGATCGCGATAGGGATTTTCCAGGAAGTAGAAATCCAGCTTAGGTCACGTAGAGAAAAAGCAAGTCTCCCCCACCCGTGCAATGCCCGAAGCCACGGTAACGTGTAGATTCCCAATTTATAACCTCGTTCGCGATACCTAAATGGCGGATTGCGTGTTGCACGAATAGACCTGTCCTATCTATGCACGGCTGTAGTGCCTATACACAGCACGAAGAAGCAAGTGGGCTGGCTGGTCAGGTTGGTAGCACAGGAGAGGAGGAAAATGAAGGAAGCGCCGACATAGAGGGAGGAGGAGCGAGGATAGAAAGAAAACGAGTAAGACAAGGAAAGTAAGACGTAGGCACGGGGCGAGAGCACGCAGGACAGAGACTGCTGTTTTCGTCGAGGAAATATCCGGCGCGTATAAGGAGGCCAGTCGTTTCACGAATCTGGAGCACAAATTGGCCGTAGTCAAATAACCTGAACTCGATTTCACCGGGTGTTCTTCCACTCGGCATGGACGCAGTAGACAATCATTTATGACCGTCTAGCGGAGAAATGATGATATTCGATTAAACGACGATTCCGTCGTAAAAATATCGGATGATCGAGAGGCAATAAAAAAAAATATACGTAAAAAATCCAAAATTCACGAAATTCCATAATTGGTCGGATTATGTTTATCGTGAGTTGGTCTTGGGGAAAGTTCATGTACTAGAGTCAAAAGACGTACTGTAATTCCAATCACGTGACAGCCGCCACGCTGGAGACACTGGGATAATCGATTTACGAACGAGGTATCGTCGAGCTGCACGTTATTATTATACGGGAACTGAGGATGCTCGGGCGCCGCACAGGCTGGTCTTCAAGATCGGTTGAGAACCGTCGCGATCGAACGCGATGCTGGTCCTCGGTAAAGCCGCATTGTTATTCACGCGGTGGTTTCCGGCGCGAGCGTGCTGCTCCCTAGGAAGAGACAGCTACCAGGTTCCCTAGTTCTATTCACAACATTGTCCAGTACCCTGGGGGATCGTATCATGTATACATATACAAGCACATTATACATATACGTAACGGGTCGTGTAACCGCCATTTCTTTGTCCGACTAAAAAAGCCCCGAGGATTCATCAAAATTCATGAACTCGTACAGTACACCTAATGCGTCCCTTAACGGTCAACCTGGACCCGCAATGCTCCTCCAAACTCATCCACAACGCTCCAAGCATCCTCTCACTCGTTAAGACGGTATTACGTAGGTCGTAGAGGTACACATCCGAGTACAGCCATCGCTAAAAGGGATGACTGGTGAGAAATGTCACGCGGCAAGATGAAAACGAGGATGGCCTCTAAAATGAGTAAAATATAAATCGGACGTTGATACACAGTTAAAGTCGTACAATAAAACCTATCGTTCATAACCATGAAAGAGATTCAAGAATAATCTGGCAGTACGGCACACTGTACTAGAATTGCAGGCCAACGTACCGGTACAAAATCAATGAAAAACATTTCAACAGCCTAGCGTGTAATTTCCTGTGTATAACCCAGTCGAGAAAACCTCGGCAGGTTTAAAAGGATCATATGGTAAAGAGGAACAGGACTAACGTACGAGCACAGAGTGAAGAATTATTCAGCGGCAGGACAAGGCAAGTCCACTAGCTATACCTGCAGGACCAGGTTGTCCTTTCGTTGAATGATGTGGTATGCCACCAGCAGGTAATGTACCTGTACCGGAATCATCATTCTGCCCACGCGGCTACCATACGTATAAAGAAGGACGTGGATGGACGTAAGAACGGAATCGACGGTACGATGTTTTTCGCTCCGTCAGTAGACACCTTGTTCGCTCGTCCTGGGTGGGGATACCAGGTTTTGCGGCTTGGCTAGTAGATCCACCGCTTGGTTGGTTGGGCGCGCGAACGAGCGAGCGAGCGAGTTTCAGGATTTTTGGCATGGAGCCATCCCCGACACAAAGAGACCTACACTACTATCCTGAGCCAGCTACTAACCGAACAGCCAAATTGCTGCCAGGCAATGGTCCTTCTAACGCTCGTATACGCTCTCAGTGCCATCTGCCGAATCCCAAGCGTAACTATATACGCAGCCGCCCCAATGCGCGACGTAGAGAGTCTCGCGGCGTCACGACGAAAAGCTTCGTCCGCGCGACTAAGAAAACGGACAATGCCGAACCGGCAGTTGGGACGATATAAAACAGCCAAGGAGCACAGGGATATAGAAGCGGGTAGAATCATGAGTGGAGGTATTAAACGTGCGCGTTGCGATGCGTGTCGTGACGTCACTTCCGGCCAATCAAAAACCATCAACGCCACCATCTCGCCGCGAGCGCTGCTCGTGGCCACAGAGTGTTTCAGAGCGCGTTTGCGACTGTGTACGAGGCTTTGCCTTGCAGTGTTGGGGGGACACGAATGTACCTCGGACATATTGCAGTCACATAGTTGATAGTTGGAATCAACTCGATGTGGGCTTAATTGAGCGTAATTCGCTCTTGTAAAATGGCGGCAGCTCGAGGGAGGCCTTATGGGCACTGCTGGTACAGGGACAGATCGTAAATACGTCCTACAAGATTTTTTTTTGCTGATCTCGCAAAAGCGAATAATATTTCGACGACTTCTACTCAGCCGACGGCCATTGATTGCACGCGTTAACGAAGCGACATATCAATTGATCCTTTTGCCCTACTATCGGCGTATCACGAGGTGGACAGGTTTAGGCGGAGCAGGAATAGAGCTTGACACGAGGACTTCCGGTACGATCGATACAACAGAGGCCGACGTCAATCCGGCTCCCTTTGCCGGCTGCGGGTTAAACCCAAGTGCGAATCCCGCGGTAATCAATAGGAGGAGCGATTCTGCCCTGAACTTGCCGGAATCCATAATTCCGCGTCATAGTCCGCTGTCGAGGATGATACGCATGCAGCGACATTCATCAGGCTGTACGCCATGTGTTTTCTCTTTTTAATCATTTCCGTCCGTCCTTTTCACGGAGTTGACCATTTTTTTTTTCTCCTCCCTCACCCCTTTCCCGCCCCTGCTAGACGCTCGCCACACGCTGCGTAACTCGTGACAGTGTCGTTACACCCAATTAGCTTGATTAGCCTTGAGAAAATGCCACGAGCGTTTTCCACGCTTTGTACCAACTGTATATTCAGCAGTCCACGTATCCTACCAGCGACGGACAACATGAATGACGACGAGCGTGCATAAATAGAAAAAAAAAGGTACAAAAATCGCCTCGACTATTCGAACGTGATAAACATAGATGTCGAAGCTCCTTGTTATGCTATTCTCTATCCAAGCGCGTGTATGTATACATATATGTTTACAAGCCCAGACAAGCAACGATCGGCGCGCCTAAAGCCGGAATAACATTAGGCGACGGTCTCGTAGGCAGGATGCGACGCGTCCTCGGGATGAGGTTAAGGCAGAAACAGAGAGAGAGAGAGAGAGAGAGAGAGAGAGAGAGAGAGAGAGAGAGAGAGAGAGGGAGAGGGAAGGAGAGAGACTATCCAGTCAATAGCAAACGCCAAACGCGCACGTAATTCCCTCTCGCGATAGATCCCGCCGTAGATTGCATAAAATGTTGAATATAAACAAAGCCGCGCGCATGCGCAGAAGGTATCCGTAAGGAAAAAGAAAAAAAAAAAGGGTTCGTTCGATTTTCATAGTACGACGTCACGCATGCATACCACTGTACCCAGCAATAGTACACCTTTCGACTGTCTATATATTTACGGCCTATTGTCGTGCAAGGCTGGTACGCATGAAATATCGCAGAAACTGTCGAGACTCGCGGGGCCAATGGGATGCGACGGGGAGAGCTGAAAACTCGAAAGGTTTCGCAACGCGGCGCACCGCCCGGAGATCTGGACAGTCTCAAGCCAATACAGAAATGGACACGTGTACGTGCGTCGATGCAGAAGAGAGACCGAGATACAGGTTCAAGCCTACTCACACGTACATACACATTTTCTCTCTCTCTGTCTCTCTCGTGAGAGAGCTGCTACCGTACGAGAGTCGGAATAGCGTATCGTGGGGTTTGGTAGAAACAGATGTGTCCGGAGGGCAGACCAGAGAGTCACAGTGGCAGAAAGAGGGTATACACGTATAGTATACCTATGTAGTGCATTAGATGGAGTATACTGATGTGTATATATATATATATATATATATAAAATAGGTATCCCGATACTCTCGTATACTCCGATACCTTGATACTGGCCGATATACGAGAAAATACTCTAAAGCCTTCAGCTACGGTTCTACACTCGCGATACTTGCATCACTCGTACTACAGACGTTCAAAAGGATGACCTGTATTTCTGGCATTGAATATCAGTATAGACATATGTATTATACATACATATATAATATATAGATGTTTCATATACTCGTCGACGGCATGCGAACTGGCATGTATGTATGTGCACTGTGGTCGTAGGTGGGTGTTTACATTTTCGCGAAAAGATAGACCAGGCATTCCCCTCCAGTCGCCATCTTGTTGGGGTTGGGCCTAACGTTTAGCGTCGAGGTGCTTCTGAGAAGTTCAGACGAGCCGCTTCCCAAAGAGTTTTTTCACCCCGCTCGCACATCGTCTGGCCGCAGCTGAATTATTCATTCGTCTGCTGCAGCCGCCATTTCCGATTGACGCTACGGCAGACGTCTCGTCGCACGAAAATTCGAAGTCGCGCATGCGAGATTATTCCTGCCGTGGTTAAACGGAAATAATAATCGTTTTACCGTATGCACATGACTGTGCGATACTACGCCGTGGATGAGCACGGGGGATACGAGTAACGTTTCGTTGCAGACATACGTGCTGTTACGGGAGACGAAAGAAGGTTACGGTGTCGCTATGGTGATTGGAAGTTGTGGATGAGTGTGAACGTGGTTTTAACTTTGGGATCGCTTTCTCGCGTGAAAGTTTCAGATCCGCGTCCGTCGAACGACCCGCGGGGACCGTGAAGAGGAGGATCGAAGCAAAACCGAGAGACGAGATGAAGTTTGGAATAAAAAGAAGAAACGAGAAGAAGAAGAAGAAAAAAGAAAAAGGTTTCTCACGTAGAGAAGTTGGGCTACGTGGAAATACGTGTGACGTAGCGTAGACGCGAGAGCGAGGACAAAGGAGTGCGAGAGAGAAGGAAGGCACTAAAGAAAATAGATGGACCCCTTTGGAACGACAACGCAGCTGGGCGATTTCGTTTCTACAAAAGTTACCCACATGTTTCCCATAGTTGCTTTCGAGCCGGAACCCCGTCGTAAAGGCGCGTTCACAACCGGCAGGCCCGTGACTAATATCACGAGGAATTCTTCGAGGCGGGTTTTGCACCCTGACAACATTTCCGTGTCCGTCCACGCGAAGCGAGTCTTCAATTTGGCGCGAATCCAACGCGTGGGCATTAACGAACCGTCGCGTACGTGGAAACGTACCATAAAAGCGTCACGGGCAAACGGTGACGCGGTGACGGAGTCAGCCGGCGAAATCAGTTTTACGACACGACACACGTGTACTGTATGTCGGAGTTTGGTAAAACTTGCCCTTTTATGTTTTACTTGCGCAAATTTCATTGGGTTATTTTCTCCTTGTTTACTTCTGTCGTTTGTAGGTAAAAAGATCGTCAGCGCCATTCGATCGTTGTCTGCCATGCAGTAATCTCCACGTGGACTACACCGTGTGCTAAATATTTCTAATTTTTCGCAGCGACACCGTCGCCACCTAGGCCGAGCGTTGTTTAGCGTGAAACTACTGCACGAACTTGTCAGTTTCTGCTATACAAACGGTACGGACGTTGGGTCACCGTTAACGAGAACAACGATCGCACTGTGTGCTTTCAATGACGCGTTCCTTCTCTTTGCTTCGCGCGAAATACGCTTCGACGATTTCGACGTTTCTAAAAAGACGATATCGCCGGCATGTGCGTTTTATCGTGGATACGCTGAAGAGAGAGAGAGAGAGAGAGAGAGAGGGAGAAGACGATAAATAACTTTATTATAGCACGGAGAGAAAAAAGAAAAAGAGTGACAGAGAAATCGTAGCAGAGCACAGAAGAGCAAAGCAGTAAGGTAAATAAATTTTATCAATGAACATCTGTGAGTCAACATAGTCTCAGTGTCAACAGACGTACTACTACTGTTAGAAAAGAATTCGAATATTGACGACTTCAATATTCCCGTAATTATTAACTTAAGTCTCCCATATATAACGAATCTTAAGTATTGTCGTGGAATAATTGAAAAATATTCAGCTACTAGAGACACTGTATTGACACCGGCGGTACTAAGCCTAGCCTGACCTATATATATATATATATAATACTCAGTAGTCGACAGCGCAATGAATGACGACGCAACGAATTCCCCAGACACTATGCGAAGTATCTAGCCGCATGGAACGTACAAGTACGACGTACCAGTTTCGCACTGAAAGTGTACAAAGGAGCAGACAAGACTCTCGCTTTCGCCGAGACGCCACGAAGGAGATCGTGAGACTCGAAGTTGAAGAAAGGGGGCAGTGGTAAAATAGCGGGACGGGAAAAGAGGATTAACGAAGGAACGAGTACCGGCACACAACAACAACAACAACAACAACAACACGGAATCAACTGGTTTGAGCGGCTGCGCCTGCTGCCTACTTCACAGTGGTCGGTAGCAGATGCGATAGAAAATAATCAAGTCAACTAGTTTCTCCGTCGCATCCACTCGCAGTGCCCTTGAGACGTGACACTGCGCAGCAGTGCGTCCTGGGACTCCCTTAATTACCCCGGTTCGATCTTAATGGTCCAAGATAATCATCTGATGGACGGACAAAGCTCTAGTGAATGGTACTGCGTTCACTCCGGTATATCGTGTACTAACGCTAGTACGCTGCCTAAGCATAGTCGCGTGAAGTGAGTAACAGTAGAACGGGAAATGGAAACAAGAACCTGGAACGTGTCTATTCCTTCCTCGCATACCTTTCTACGTTTCTTAAGAGACTGTCCTGTCCTCTCGGAACAGCTAGTCAAGTCGGATTGTCAGATAGGCTGCTTTGCCGTACTGTTTAGAGACAGGAGGAACTCGGTGCCGGCGTGACGTAATCCTCGTGAGCGTCGGCAATTCGCGTCGCGTGTTTCGCTACGATGATCGCCGAATGGAAAACCGTGGAGACATTTTTTTGGAGGTATTAATTATCGGCATTGAACGCGATAAAACACTCTTATGTACGCGATTATATCACGTACGCTGTTATCGTCAACGTTATGTATATATGAATAACATTGGCGAGGAATCGAACTGAAAAAAAAAAACTAGAAAAATTACAGTTTTCTTTCTTACCGATCGAACAGTCTGGTTTTTCTTGACTGCACGGAGCTCGAGTATAAGCCGCGTTCCTCGCGGTAAGAAAAATTAGAGCTGCCCTTTCATTTCGTGTACAAACTACACTTTAAACGATTCCTCATGTGACGCAAGCGTATAAATATCGGATAATACGTGTCGCGTGTTCGGGTACTATTGTCGAAAGGTAAGCGCGACGGAAGCTACGTCGATATCAGCCTTAAGGATTAATTCTAATGGAGATTAGGAGTCAGGGTCGCTTTCGGAAGGATTTTAACGTTACCGGCTGAACTATCCCTTCTATATATATATATATTGTAGGAGTATGACAGCAGACGATAGGATAATAGCGGGTGCCAGCGGGAACGAAGTATCTCTAGTGCGGATTTACACGAACGCGTACAGTCGACTTCCTGCGAACTAAGTAAAACCCTCCGGCGTCGACGTAGTCGTATAGCAATGGCGTCCTCTATTCGAAAACTACCCATACACGTCCCACTGGATTTTACGCGCGACGCTCGCGTCTCGAAGCGACTGATAAATGCGTCCGACCTACCCCTCGTTCGGCGCCTCAGCAATTCACAAATCGCATGACGCGTTTTAAACAAAGCTCGAAATCAAGTAGAATCAAAGATCACGTGTAAAAAACTGTCAAAGTAAAAATGCCAAATCTCGAAACGACAAAAATAAGCAGGACAAAAACGACGTTTCCCGCAAGGGATGGAATTTTAATATTCTCAACGATAAACAGGACCGATTATTATTGCTTGTGTACTGTCAATTTTTTTTTCATTTTCTTCCTTTTCCCTCTCAACCCTATTCTTATTCCCTACAAAGACTTCGCACCGACAGACGGCGCAACGTGTGCGACGGCAACAATAGAATTCTTTCTACTTTCTTCAAGAATTTACGTGAATTCCTTTATAAAGTCTGCGTGGGAATACCGCTGGATGTTTTTAGGCGTCTCGTGCGCAGAGTGAAAAAAAAAAAAATTGAGTCCGTACCGAGCGAGTCTGCATCCCGACCCTGGAGGGACGGTATGATTAACGGTTTCGAATGATGAACGGTTTAATTTCGGGGTAGTAATAACAGGGCTGGGCAAGTTCAGAGGGCAGAGATTTCGAATAACGTCGAATTCCTTCAACGGTTATCAAAGCAGAGAAAGATCAGACGTCGTTTACACGCAGCATCCTCTTTACGATACGCGTGTTACCAGGCTCTGGAAAGATCATCGTAAAACCACGTGTCCAAGTATTCACAGGCATGACGATCGAGAGTTTAATGAATATAAAGTCGAGCCTGATCCTAGAAACCGTCGAAATCTTCCAAGTGACTGTACCTCACATTCGTCTAAACAAACACACGGGTAACACGTAAGAAATACGCCCATGACACTTTTACCGATACACCTAAAACCCCGCGCCTCGTAGAAATTCACCTCTGGTACATACATATCGTCCTTTGACGATCCCCACAGCCAGAGCAGCAGACTACCCCGCGACATAAATAAACGATCGATTTTATTTCGGCGCTATATCGGGGTCACCCGTCACAAATAACTCAAACATTGACGCTGCGTAATAATTCATTAAAAATCAATCACGAAGATGGCCATACAATTTTAGACGTGCCCAACACGAAATTTCTTAATTATCGCTCAAGAAATTCCCAGCCACGAAGTCTCATCGCGAAAGATCATCGTCCTAAGTCCCGACCACATGCCCGTCAGTGAATTTCCGGAATGTCCATTAACACGTTATAGGTAGAATCAAGTATCGATAATTGGATCACCCGATATGCCTTGGATCGCCTGATTCCCAATTCCATCCAACGTATTCCGGTCCAAAGACGCAATACCGGATGCGTCCGCATTCGCATCAGCATCGCGTAACATTCACCTCGTCTCCCGCGAACCCCAATACGTATATATTGCAAATTTCCCAGCATGCACCTCGCGATTGCAAAGTGCCTGTGGTATACGTTCCACCAAGTCCCAGATGTCGGATCGTCAAGTTTCTCCTACATTTCTAATACACCAGAAAGTCATCGTAATATCGTAAAGCATAAAACACCAAGTCGACGTCGACTCTGTGCGAACGTCGCGTAATCAAAAGACCGTTCGAGAAGTTGAATAAAATTATTTCCTACATAAATCAAAGTACGAGCGAGATCAGGCACTGAGATTTCACGATAAACAGACTGTATACGTTTTTCGATCTTCTTCGCGACGCACGACTGACGTCGAAACAATTGACATTAGATTCCACACGTGTGACGTAACAATGGCCACTCGTCATTTAGTTCATTCACCGAATCCAAGTACAGAGACTGTACAATGCATAGGAAGTGGTTACTATAGGACGTTACTGCATTAGTATCTATATTTGTATTATAGTTCGATAATCCAATTCGTGACTCACGACGCTGCTACGCCACTGTCGAACAATAGAAGACACTTACCTGAAACAAAGGGAAATTCAATAGTCAGTATACGTAGAATAGAGCGCCATTTTTTTCTTATTCAACGACTACCAGACCACGTTAAAAGGAAATCGTAGAATGGACGCTTCTCGGGATCGACGTGCACGTCGTGAAGAATATTTGTGTCATTTATGAAAACGTGCGAATTAGGAGCCAACTATGTTTCTGGCAACGGCGACGATACCGATCTAAACAGGCAAAACTTTTACGAGGCTCGGGATGCGTGTCCGTCTATTTAGAGTGAGATTATTTTAGAATACACATAGCACGCAATACTCGGGGCAACCTCGTCACAGGGGTAGACTGATAGGTAATCAGTATGTGTATATATATATATATATAAAGGACAAAAATAAGAAAAACAGTAACCTATGTGCAGACGTGGGATAATCAATGTGTCGTATAGGCACTTGAGTTCGAGTAAGATGAGGATAGCGCGAGAGGAATCTCTCTATAGGGAGATGCTGTAGAGATGCTATGGAGATGTTATATAGTGTATGATTCGATTGAGTGTGCAAGGGTCAAGAAAAATAAGATGGCTTCTCGTTAAAAGCAGCTTCCGTTAATGGCGTAAAACTTGTAAAGCTTCTCGAAAATAAAAAGAAAAAGACATTAATAAGGGCAAAAGGTTTTCGGCAGTAAGGAGCTTCTTAAAATTCGTCATCGGGATTTCCATAAGCTCGTCCAGGATTTCGTCCGGATAGAGCGATAGTGATGAAAGCAAGAAAGATAAAGATGAAGAGAGAGAGAGGGGGAGGGAGGGAGATAGAAAATAAAAAACAAGAATAAAGTAAAGGCATAGTTAGAATAAAATCCATAAGCTGGAATAAACTTAGACGAAAGCGTAATACGGAATAAAGGAAAGCTACTGGCGGGCTGTCAGTAGCAGATGCGTCTCGAGGAGGAACGGACGAGTAAGGGTAATAAATTCGATTTGTGTTTTAATATTGAACCCCATAAATTCCCATACGCGTCCCGATAAGAGTGTAGGAGTGAAAAGGAAAGAAATTCAAGACGAAAAATTCCCTTTGATTTTTCGTCAATGAAATACGAATATTTGACGCACGAAGCTCTTACGATATCATTCAGATCGTATATCTATATATACGCGATCGATCGTAATCCAAGGTGGGAGCGATTTTCAATGAGAAAATACAAAATCGTCATTTGTCATCGATCGCGAATTGCGAGTCAGCGAACACGTACGAAATTTTGATGATCGTAATACTCGAATAAAAACAGTATTTTACATTGAGACATGCACGTAGATTCGGGCTTGACTTTACTCGATTACTGCTTGACCCAACAGCCGAGTAATCAGTGACGCCGATAGCCTTCGATGACCCGAGTCATTATCGCCGACAGTCTTGGCATAGAGAGTCGTCTCAATAGCCGTACAACGAACTACCCTGAATCCACGAGTTGACTTATGAAAAGAAATTGAGACAAAGCGAGCGAAATGGTGTCGCGCATAGAGCAAACGAGAAAGGTCGGACTCTGTTAAATTTTTGGGTCTGACGACTCGCTTATCGCTTTAGGTGTTTGTCGATATTCGCTCTTTGTGCCTATACGACTGTACCGTCCTGAACGGGACCCTTATGGACACTGGTTGTTGACGCGTTATAGAACATGACTTTAAGGAGCGTCGATTGGACGTGAGTAAGTTGGGAAAATATTTGAGGGAAGATAGGCCACCTTAAGAAAATAAGAGGCAACATGCGGGATCCCGTAGGAGTGATAGTGGATAATGTCTGGACTATGTGTCAGTGACTGCGAGACGGACGGCTTCGTCCTAGAGTTACGGGTATATTGAAAATGAAAAGTGCGAGGGAAGAAAAAGAGCCGATGAAAAGTCCCGCGAGACTAGGAGGAAAAGTCTTGGATCTAGAGAGAGAGAGAGAGAGAGAGATAACAAGATGGATAGATAGATGGATAGAGCAAGATACAGATAGACGGGTTTGTCATGCTCGTAAGGGTGGCTCCGTCTCACTGCTAGTGGCTAGGGGCTAAGGGAGGGTGAAGCGTGGGTCCCGGATGACTTAAAGAGAAGCTGCGACTCCGAGCTGGTCGATATCTGCACCGGCATCCCCAGGCCGTAATATTCCGCACAGAAAAATCTCAGACGAATACCGAGACCAGAACCAACCCTAGAGACTAAGCCCGTCGTAGAGACAATCAGCCGGGTCGTTCGAGCCAAGTCTCAATTTCGATTCCAATCGAGGAAACGCAGGTAGGACACGTCGGTAGACGTGTTAAGTAAATTTTTGTAAAATATATTTAAAAAAAAAGCACTCGTTCGACCAGTTATAAATAAGGGATGGACGGGGTAGGTGTTACCTCAAAAATCCCTTAAAACAATCGAGCGAGCATACGCGGCCCCCTAAGAGTCACAAAGAGAAACTCTATCCCAAAATACGAATGGTCCACTCCCGTGAATCACCCTCCGTATGACGAAGGGTTGTGTATAATAGGGTGAGTTAACGGTAGAGGGTTCGAGGGTGGCTTTGAAAAATGTGTCCAGAGCAATGGCGGCACGTCTAGCCCGCTCGCAGAACGATTGATAATCCAACGCACTCTGGGAGACCGTTGCCTCTCGGTTGCACGTGCTGTACCACGTTAATACTGTGGCCAGAGTGCAGTGCACTTTGTACTTTTTTTTGGAAAAACGTGCGCTAATTTTGACGCATCGATTCAAAAAAAAGTGCCTCCAGTCGTCTTCTTCGTATGAAACATTGAGATAGGCGCAGGAGGATTGAAGAACAAGTCGCGAGATTCAATTGCCACTTGAAACGTGGTTTTGGAATGTCTCAATCTATATGCATAATGTATACGTATGCACGTATATACATATACGTGCAACGTACGCCTATGAAGGTTCCAGCCGAAGGACAAGGAGAGAGAGAGAGAGAGAGAAAGAGAAATATACAGAAGGAAGCAATGCGAAATTTCGTTGGAAATTCGCCAACCGCTGCGGATCCCCCGTTAAGTATCCGTCCACCCTCGTGATTCGTGGATGAGAATCATCTGTGTTCATAGCCCAGGATGTCGGTACAGTTGCCGATATAGCGCGAAGACGTGTACGTAGGTACGACGTATGACTAAGCCCGTAAGTTGTACATGTAGGAAAAAAGAAAGAGAGAGGGAAGGAAGAAACAGAGTGACTCCCTAAAGCCTCGTTCTCAATCCCTATTTCAGGCGGCAGCGTCACTCGGTTGGCTCTTGAAGAAAATTCGTGCATCGCGCCTCCCGTACGTATTTAGATGGGTACGAGATTGCATTATAATAACGATGACCTATGAAGGATGGATTTCGTCGTACGACGTAGCACTACGAATTGAACGAATGTTACTTCTGGCAAGAAACGTCTCATGGACGTCTTCCATTTTGACGAAACGAGCTCAAGCGTCTCCGTTGACGCTTCCCGTGAGACGCAATTCGTCGTCGATAAAAGCGCCGGGTCGATTACGCGTAAGTCTACTGCTTTTATAGATTCCACTTTTTTTTCTCGCTTTCTCGATAGTCGCGAGAAACGCAGTCGGGTTATTAATAAGGATGATGACAAGCGCGGGGGTTCAACGACCCGTCGTGGTTACGAGACACGATCCAGAGCACCATTATAGTTTTTCCATGGTGAACAGAAACGAATGGTAAATCGAGGCGAAGAATTTTTCATAATGCAATATCGCGCCAATGCTTGGCAAGGCAGATGAAATTAATAAAACAATATAATTAATACGTCGGACGTTTCTTTGCGACTGCACCATTACACACCCTCCTATACCTATGCGGTATACCAATACTATACGCGTGTTGTCAAATGGACACAACCGAACAAGACCCGACGTCCTTGACAGTGTAAGCAAAACACGAATAGAATTTAACCAGACTACCATAGTAAATTAGCGATAATAAAAAATTAAAATAGCTAGAAAAAAATTTGCCGTAGATTATCAAAAACGTTCACACGGTGTTACAGAGTAAAGTTAGAGAAAAAAAATTTTTCTTCGAAACTAACCCCCACCCCGCCATCCCTCGATACATGATTATGGCTTCACACATGTTCATATAAGACGGAGTGGAAAGCGCGTCTCGAGCGCGGCTATTTACGTATGCGAAATGCTCCGCATACTAAGCGACGCATGACCCCGCGAGGCCCGATTGAATATAGAAGTCGAGAACAAAGAAGCGTCACGGCGATAAATATGCAGCGGAGCATTTGCGCCGACTGAGAGAAGGATGGAGCGAAGGAGGAGGAGGAAGAAAAAGAAGGAGAGAAAACGAGCGACGGAGGACCATGAAAAGGGAGATTTGGTAGGCGTGTAAAAAGTGAAGAAAAATCAAGAGTGACATCGACGTAGGTCATTGGTGACAGAGAGGAAGGAATTAAATAAAAGAATATACGTACATCACGGTTAAGTAAAGCACGTGTTACCGGCGTCAAAATCTCTCGCGATAAAATTGGCCTATTGAAAATTGAGCAAATAATACCAAGCGTAAAGTACGTAAAATTCTGTGTAGCCACATTTCTCAAGTTCTTATTGATCTTGGATATCTAGATTTCTGTTACTATGCTTTAAATTGATATCCCACTCGTCCGACTCTCACAATCATCTGTGTCATTAGCATTTTCTCATAAAACCCTTGCGCCCAGTAACACGTATGTGTATACCATAGCCGCACGTGACTCGTGCGGTGAGTTTCTAAGTGATGATTTCCGTGCGTTAACCCCCGGCGACGCGTTTAAAGAAAGTCCCAGGATTTATGATTGCTCGTGTGACTCCGCAGTAGCGAAGGAGGTTATAAGAAAGAGATAATAATAATAATAAATAGTGTACTGAGTGAAGCACGTGGGCCGGCGTAACTTCCATTTCTTCAGTCACATTGCAACTGTCAGTGAGCACCACTGCGGAATGGTCATAATGATGCGCAGAAGGTGTAAGACCGGCGTTGTAGAAATTTTGTATGAGATCGCAAATACATCATTTAATTGTAATGATTCGCGAGGAAAATTCAACGTGACAAAAGCAATGGACGTTCCTAGTTGCATGAGATATAGAAAACTACGTGCATTCGTCATTTAAATAATTTTCCACGTACAAGAAGCATAGGTTATGTGTAACCGAGACGAGCGGTAGAAAAGGTCGAGTTTCTATTGTGCGAAATCTGAATCCATACTGCGGGAGAAGGTCGCCCGAAGGCTTTTAGGATACAGAATACTTAGGATATACTCGGTGAGCCTGAGGAGGACTGGATTTCCCGTTGGTACCACGGTAAAACGTTTCTTCTACCTGGCTCCAGGGACCAGGTATACGGCATTCTTATTTCACGCGGCATTGTCTACGAAATTCGATTCTATCAGGAAGGGAGCCAAAGGGATAGTGAATCTGACAACGATGTGCTGGGACATTACTCCTGCTCGAATTTCCACAGAATCGTCTACTTATGGGAATACCGTATGTAAGGTTGTATGTACGACTGGTACGTGGTAACTTTAATAATTTAAACGAAGTATAATTTAACAGGGTATCGTTAGTTTTGTAGCAAGGCCCTAAAGTCTGGGACCAATTGGTCCCACAATAAAGGAGTACCGTAACCCGGTTTTATACCCTGCCAGGTGGTGGACTGTCAGTACCTGAGGTATAGAAATGGCACAAAGTACATTGAGAGGTATAAGCGTCGAACACGAAATCGGACCAAATTTATAAAATCATGAATACAGCAGCGTGGAGACACGAAAAGGAACAAGGAGCGAAATGGAGCGATACGATATTGTGTGGTGTGGCGCGGCGCGGAGCGTCGCGGCGTCGGCCTGATCGTCGAATGCCGGGACTAGCTCGCCTAGGTAGGTAGGCCGACGCAGTCGTGAGTTTCGATCGAAGACGAAACAAACATATCAGGAGACGCTACTTACAGGGTAGTACATCCCTTGTGGAGGAAGGAAAAACGCCCCAGAGCCCCACAGTTTGAGGCCGTTTTGCTCCACCGTTGTGCGAGAAAAAAAATCCGAAACTCCGCACTCTCCGACCCTCACCGCCTGCTTAGCCCTCGCGCTCTCTTAGGCGCGCGTTCTTGCTTTTTCTTTCTTCCTTTAGTATCTCTCTCCTTGTCTTTCTCTCTTTTTCTCTTTTATACTCTCGGCCGGTTCACACCGAGGTCCCAGAGACGCTTCTACCTTTCCTATGTATGCCAATGTATTTTATTCACCAGGCACTTTCTCAGTCGTTTTTGACTGGCTCACGGCACTCACTATCGCGAACAACAAACCACACCGTGGATACACGCGATTACTCTCTCTTCTTATGTTCAACGAGGTGTCCGCTGTATGACTACGCAAAATTTATACGGTGACACGCGCCCGATACCGTGCGTGGTCCCTTTGCAACTGACGGCATTTCTCGCCGGCGCCATCTGCTCGCAGCGCCCAAGCGACGGTCCCGCCATCCGTGGCAGCACCACGAACTAATCCATTATATTCGCCTTACCCTCAGACTCCAGACTCACAATCAGCGAAGGCTATAATATCTCCTAAATATAATGCCTGTAGATTCTTCTGGGCTATATTTTACGACTCGTAATTAGCGTGGAATTACCGATGGACAATTGGAACTTGGTAGTTTCTACGGATCTACCATTTTCTTCTGGTTCCCGGATACAGTTGTGCAAGAAGATCTGACTCGCACATAAAGTACACACTTATCCCTTTATATCCCGTACGAATTGAAATGACGCTGATTAGAATTTACTTAATCGAAGAGAAAAATCTATTCTCGGATAAGAGCGAGGGAGGCTCCTTTCTTTTTGATACCCTTGAGAATATTCTAAGATACTATTGTCTTTTGGGTGTCGATGAGTGGTCGAAGGTTTCCCACGGGAAATAGTATGGAAGAACCTCAATTCATCTTGCTCTCGCGTGGAATCCTTGATGGAGTTGTGGGACTATCCATTGCATTCTCCTGCGGATGAGGGAATGATAGATGATTTTCCTTCTTTCGTGTGGATTAAGATGTTTTTTTCATGGTCTCCCACGATCGCAACAGAATACCTAACGAGTTGCGAGTCGTGTCGTACCTAACCTAAGCTACTCCTTCAAGATACCGGTAGATATTATTCATTAAGCAGGTAGCAAAATTTTTGCAGAAATAATATTAATATCAAGCTCATCCTCCACCATGAATATTAAAATATTTCGTAAGACATTCGTAATCACTCCCATAAAAATCAACAGATTGTACAGTCGTTAAAGTACATAAAATAATACGCGAAGATTACCGAAAGAAAAAAAAGAAAAAAAAAATCAACCCTCTATACGATCCATAAACACTAATGCATCCATTATCGTAATTTAGTATCACGTGATATAAAAATCTAGATAAGACATGATCCATAATCGGCCTGGGCTCTATCGTCGTCAATGGCACAATGAAGCATCAAGTCTATTCCACGTATAATTCGCAATCTACGTCAATCCCTCTAGCCACGTCTAATTTGACACAGCTACTATAGGTAGTTGCATTCAGAGCTAAGATTACATCCATTCTCATCCGCGAGTCCAATCTAACGTGAACCAAAGAGATACAGAGCCTCGTTTACCTCGTCGTATGAAAAGGTCAAAGCATTGGAATTTCACCAACGCGCGTAACAAGGGCGCCGGTCCTTGGCTGAGCCTACACGTTTTGGAAAGTATCCAAAAACTGTCAAGTGTGTCTGGCGCACGTGATACGTAAAGGGGGGAGTAAAGGGGTAGTAAAAGATACGCAAAATGGCCGGATGATATTTGTTGTTTCACCCTCTTACCAATGGCCAAATTCAAGCGATGGTGGGATAAGAGACGTTTTTGTTTTCGCCGAAGATGGACTAATTTGCCAACGTCACGCACCCTTTCCTAGGGGGTTGAAACGCGTTCCAGTGACTATCTCCATTGAGAGGCAGCAACGCGAATTGGATAGGAAGTGATAACAGCGCTAGAAATATCATCCCTTCCGATAAGTGGTTCACTTCCGGCTGGATTATTTGAACAAAAGTTATAACACACGTACAGTAAGTTTATACAGTGAGTTAAGCACACTCACCTTCCTTCCCTTATTTATTCAATGGATCGCCATTGGCATAGGGGATGAAATCTCAAACAGTAAAATAAAAAAAAAAAAAAAACTTCAAGATGCTCGTAATAAGGGAAATCATTCTCGAGAGATTGTCGAGATAATTTAAAACTTTAATTTGGCAGTGGGTACCCAAGGGTGATGGCGGTGAGGTGGGGAGAGGGGGTAGCGGGGTGGTTAAGAAGGTTATGTAGGAGAGATGAAAGTCGAGGGTGTAAAGTAACACCAAGAAGCAGATACTAAAGTGGAAGGAAGAGACAAAATGGGATGAAAATAAAAAAGAAACGGGTTACAACCCTCTTCCGAGTGTCCGACGACATAAAGAAAGTCAGGACCACCCCTTTCTCTATGTTTCTTACTCCCTATTTTTCTACCCCTCCTCGTCCTCCTTATTCGTTCCTCCCTAGTCATAACGTCCCCCGCGAGTTACTCTCGCCAGAGTGACATTTTTTAATGGCACCACCCTCGCCACCCCCAACCGACTTTGCAGTTTAAATGACGACGATGATTACCAACGGCGCAGTAACGGGATTCTGCGGCCATGGAATAATGGCCGTCGCGAGAGTCATTTCCGACCTTACCGACTGTGTACACCGATGACAAGGGTTCGAGGTACACGTACCTACCCTTATGCGTGCACCTACCCACCTATCCTACCTATGGGGTTTATTTGCCCTATGGGGGGACACCAGCCATCTCCCATTCCTCTCGGTCTTCCTTGCTTTACTCTCAACAGTCGCCATGGCAACAACCCCGCTAGGGTAAAAAGCACGCTCCTGCAATATTGTGCGTGCGCGCAACCCCCTAATGAATACGAGCACTCAATTTATCGTGGTAGCGGTTGCTCCCGACGCCCAGTCTCGTTATCGGTCCGATTTACCGAACATAATTTCGATCGCGTTTCCCACGTTCACCCCCTTTTGCGAGACTTCGACAATTTCCCCTCTACCCCTCCGCCCCTTACGTGTCAGCAAAAATCACGACTCTGACAGTTGAGTCCCGGTTTGATCTATCATTGTCTATGATTACCCTGAATTATTTTTTTCTATCTCAAGAAACCACGTAGCATTAACCTCGTGTCTTTACGATATTTAGTAGCTATGCACCAGACACCCCCAACACCCATCTTGCACGGGAATCTATTTCAGCCGAGCCACGCCAGGGCGAAACAAGCCGGGGGATATGTCGTTGCTTGGATTTGACTTAACGTGAGTCTTTCAAGTGCAGGCAAGCCGTACGTATTTTTAGAACCCTCGAGCCGGCGACGAACGTCACAGCTGCAACGCACATGCGCCCTGCCGGACGCCATTCAGCCCCTGCGTCGTGGACGTGACCGTGCTTGTGCCACCCTGACACTATAAATGTTTTACACTCGACCTTATACGGCTAACGGTGAATGCTGGTTATTTTTCGTTCGCCCTCAGCAAGTACAGCGCACAAGCAGAGATACCAGTTGACACGCATGATCATTCCAAATGCAAAAACCCAGTAGCACATCAAGCCATAGTTTCATAATGAACAAGGGTAACAGCCTTAAGTCATCCTGGGTAAGAATTAAAGACAATTTTAAAAATTTATTCTCCAGCTATACCGACTGCTTCAATAGGTTTAACCTATCCTGATTATCCGATCATTATTCATGTTGCTCGTGTCAGTTCAGTTTGAACCTTGGAAGTGGCTGGAGGTTCCTACCGACGACCGGTCGAAGTACGTAGTGCGGGCGTTGCCATGGCGACTACACGAGAGGACCTCTTCCACGAGTTGCGACAAGAGCTCCACCTCTAACTAGTCGCTTGCACCGACTCAGGTTAACCCTTGAATATATCCTTGAAAAGTAGCTGGAACCAATTCATTCCTAAATTGTCATACTGGGGTAAAGTGATGATCTGATCTAGACCAGGTATCGCCAGACATCGAGGTAGAATCGATCGTCTATCGGTCCTGGACCCGTGGATGAGCCTGGGTTATTGAGAAATATATAAAGTCGAGGAGAGGTTGGGAGAAACACAGAATAGCGATTAGCCTCGAAATTCTACCACCGTTTCCAATGGCGCGACGAGCGAATTACGAATTTATTGCCACCACGTCAGGTTGGAGTAGATCTAATAACTGTGTATACTCATTACTCTTTTTAACGTATTTTCTTCACTGTATCTCTTGTCGGTCTCTTTCGTGCGGTCAATTTTTAGTATGTCCGTTAAGCCGCGTTACTTACGTAGCAACGTTAGGATTCGTCAGACTCGCCATCGTACCAGCTGGTGAAATAATAATCGCCAGCAATGAGATCGACCAGGCGATGTTTATCTCGTTGCGAAGGCGTAGCTGCTGCTACGTTTTCGTAAACGGAACCCGCACCGCTCGTAAAATACGTCATAAATAGGGACAGAGTCTTCTTGGAATGCAGCGGGTGAGTACGCCTTACTTGGTATGTGTGTATGCTGGCAGATGAATTTAGAAAAAAAAAAGGGATTCTTTTTGGATGGTTCTTAGATTCTGTGAAACCCGCATTCAAAAAAAAAAATTTTTTTTTTTAATTTTGAACGCTTCCAAGTAATTTAATAATACGGTCCTGGGAGTTCGGTCCAGGCCGACTGTCTTACAGACGGTTTCAGAGCTTTGATGAAAAATTCAAGACGTTAGAAAAACAGTGCGCGTTTCGTTCGGCTTCACATGGAATTTCAGGAGAACACGAAGACGCATTGAAAGTTTCGGATAGTTTGGACGTCTAAAAATAGTAGGGCAGTCGAGCGGTTTCGTAAATGACGTTAGTGTCTTGACTGTACCAAAGGCAGAAAGCTGATCGCGAGGAATCTACGTCAGACAGTTGTCCACAGTTTGAGGAGGGTTAGGTAACATCGTGGAAGTGATTCCAGGATTTGCTGAATTCGAAGGGTAGTTTATCGGCCAAGGGTTAATGTCGGGCCACATGTTTCTCGTTACCATTTAGCTAAACGCCCTCTGTGTATTTTTCTTATAACCTCCGTACGCATCCGGTACGGCAGCTGGTAGCGAAGGACCTCGCCGTTACATGTAAACTGGCACCTAAAGAAATTTCGAGAGACCATTGGTTATACAAAGCGAGAAAAATATGACATGGAAGAGCGTAGGAATTCAAAATATAAATTTTCAAAATCCTACGTTAAAACACGTACACTAATATTGCCGAGTCTAGAAGGTAACGTATCGACGCTATGTAAATTATTGATTAATCCAATGATACCTTAACAATGGATATCGTAGCTACAAGACTAGAAGCAGCATCCTAATTGTTCTAATTATCCCAGCTCAGTGGACAATATTCCTGCAGGACTCTTCCATGAGTACATAGGGCCCACCTTTGCCGCACCAGGATCCGATTACAGGGCTTTACTCTGGCATGGATCCAATTCCGGCTAAATATACTCCTTCAGAATGCCTGAGTGATTCAGTTGTTTCGCACACGTGACGATACACGCGTGCACGACACTTGAAATTGGTCCTTATAGTGCATATAAGAGCCAGCACTCAGGCGTCTACGTATGCAAGAGATTATAGTGGTTGTGTGAAAGGCAAGTGCTTGGCTCCGGGTTATCGTATCAATTAACTATATTGTAGAGTAGCTGCACCTTATTCCGTGCTTCAGGGCGTAAAATTACAGAGAACATTTCTGCCGGATTAAGATCATCGTTTGGTCGAATGAATGCAAATTACATATTTATTTACGAGACTCGGCGAACCACGTAATTCACGTTCGCCGACGTGAATTTTCCGATTGGCAGAACTTTTCAAATTATTACCGGGACCCGCAATATACATATCGTTCGCGCCCGTTGATTCTCGTATTTGCAATGTTATTCGCGGTTATGTTCGATTCCTGTTCAGTGACACGAATAACAAAATACTCAACGCCCTCGTACGATCGGAGATTTTCATTCTAATTCTCACCTTCCTACTCCGTCGATTATTACAGTTTACCAGTGAACGTTACGACGCGCGAGTTTATGGTGTTCAGACATTTTCGAAGATTCTCAACGGTTAATGAAATCATTTTCACCGAGTCGGTACGTACGTACGAGAACGTGGTAGTCTAGAGTGTCGGTAACGTTGTTACTCGAACCTTCTTTACCTACCAACTTCCCTGCTGCTGATACTTCCCAACGATATTGACCGCTGGCTTTCACCATTACCCTAAACAGTACATTTAATTTCCCTTTGGAAAAGTACATACTTACATATTTGTCTTTCGTTGAGTTTCTCGCACCGATTGAAACAAATAATGATGCTAATAAAAAGTTTCGTCCACGTACCAGCATTACCTTTACTCCACCTCGCTACCATAATTAATTTCGCATTTTACATCCCGAATATATTAATCCTATGTACCTATAGAAAGCACGAATATTCCCACACGATTTATTGGCTGCTTTTACATCACCTAAATTACATGTGTTCCAAGTCGCGTGCTGTCATGTCGTATACGTACCGTCTATCTCAACGACAGTTTTGAAAATGGCATTTATTCGTCCACATACCCATATCTCACGGTCCAGCAGCTGCCACTCGTAGTTCAGGGAGAAGTTAATTCGCCTATTACGTAAGCGGATGTGACAGTACATCTTTTCCAAGGATTGAAATGATGAGCCGATAACAATGTCGATGGGAACGATTAATGGCGTCTTCGAGCAACGTGGTAACACGTTTGAAATGAGCTTTCGCGGGGATACGCGCGCGCCATCTACGTAACATCATTGTCGGTAATACAGAACACTCATTTGCCAACAAAGCAAAATACCATCCTCAGTACCTAGGCTATACGAAAAGCTTCCCTTGTATAAACACAAACGCAGATACATATTGAAAAAGGACTTTCAATTAAAATACGACGTATACGTCAAGCTGACTAAATCCATATACATAATGAAATATATGCATATCCCTCAATGTTTCTGCTATCGTAATTAACTTGTCCAATAGAAATAACTGAAGGAAGACTTGACAGAAACATGAAAGGCAGATTACCGTTGGCGAAGTGAAGCCTCACGATCGCATTCCATTTCCCATCGTGAAACACTTCGCGTTCCATTTTAATTGATAAATAGAAACTCTAGAGTATCGTCTGTCTACTGTATCCTAACACTACCTTGATTTTATATTCAAATTGGGATACGCGTCAGAATCGATTTTAATTAACGGAGACATCTTCGTGCTGGTTTGCAACGCGTAATGATTTTTCAAAGTGAGTTACACGTATTCGACACTATAGAGTATTACATTATTATTATTATTGCTCTATTGTTATTATACGCGTCCAGGATCTACCGTTGGGCTTTACTCTCCTGCGAAATGAAAATGGTACAGGGGTCGGGGCCAGACGGATAAGCCGAGCAAATATTTCCGTGGAGACTGGAAATCGCCGGGGAAGAAATATTTTTTTCATCCACCCCCCATTTCGAATAACATTTCGCGGCACGGTACAAAGGAGTACATGTACGGGTCGGCGCCACGAGCGACATACGTACAATTGCGTGGTGCTCTGGTACCTTTATTATTAATAATTCACCCTCAACATCCTCTACCCCCATTCAAATTCCATTTCTCGAAGATTCGCAGAAATTGTATTTATACGCCAAGAATAAATTCAAATACCAGCTCCCAATGCTTTTAAAATATATTTTCTTCGTACACAATAGGCTTGAAAAAGAGGGAGATTTTATTACCACGCTTAGGGCAGCCTCGAAAAACCCTTCGACATTATTTCCAATTATTTGCGCATAAATAGACTATTTGTGCATTACGTATTTTGTACAAAGTGCTTGCCACGCGTAAATTGTGCTTGTAAGCTGGTCTAATATAATTTTACCCAGGGTTATGAGGCAGCGGCGGCTTATTCGCTGGCATTTCAAAGGCGGCATAATGCACTGGGCAATGCTCGCAAGAAATCTACAATAATTTGCCGTGCAAACGAGCAGAAGCAATAACAGCTGCAGCAAGAACAACGAACGTATCGTAAGTATAGGCTGTGAACTCGTAAGCGGAAATTCGTTACCTGAGGCCACTGAGAAAGTACATAGGAAAGTAGAAAAGAAAGGCATATTTCCATGAAGCGGAAATGCCGAGCGTCTTGCAGGCGGATATCCGGTCGACTGGAAGCTTCGCGAAAGAAATTGCCTGCATTCCGTTCTACCGCGTACAGTCTTCATCCCCTATGATTCGAAAGAGCCCGACTATATATGTATACCGTACGTATATAACATAACCCTCCGAGCCAAGTAAAAATATATTGAGAACGACTTTTCAAGAGATTATGAATTCAATTTTTTTTAGGGCGAACTCTCGCGGCCAAGAGTGGAATTAATAATTTCGTGAAACCATTTAAATTCGCAGATTCTTTTTTTTTTTAATACTTTTACCAATTGCCAATTCATTATTTATACCAAAGTATTAAGATATTCGCATTTTAAGATTATTGTTCAAATATTATACCGGGGATGTTGAGTCCTAGTGATTAATCAATCGCTAGCACTGAGTCTTTCCCCTTTGTAACACGAACAAATTATATGTCGTACAGCGTGACGTGGACACTCGCGTATCATATGTATTTAATTAAATGAACCGGAAAGTCGAAACAAAAATTCTAAAGGACATTTAACGAGCATATATAGATATAGCTTGTGCAAGTAGTCGATCCTCGTGTTATGTGACTAGTCCAAGAAGCCTCCTTTCAGTCAACTCTACTTTGTCAGATCACCATGTGAATCTCTAGAAGCACCGATCGGATCTGTAAATTATATTTGCTTTATTGAAAATTGCGAAAAAAAATATCCACGATCGTTCGCTTCTATTCGCGAAATCGTCCTGAGATTGCACACGGGAAAAAAGTGTATGTTAACCCAATTGCGGGTTACTAGTCTGGTCAGCAGAGTTCAGCAGGTTCAGCATTCGCAATGAGTGATGAGCTAGGCCTAATAGTATATACTGGCTATTTAGAAGACAGTAACAAGTACCGTTCCAAAGGTAATTCTCACTGGATTGGTTAGTTACTTTGCAGCAAGTGGGACTCATTGCTAACTAGACCAGTAAGTAGCCGTTGCTGTTACCTTCTCTCCGTGAGCAGAGACCTGGTCCAGGACCAGACGTACTAGACGACGTACCTTAAATCAGTCGGAAAGACAAGCAGCTGTGAACTGGATGAATAAGAATGGTGATGAAGTAAGAAGAAGGTACGAAGATGAGGAATGACGAAGTGAGCGAGAAAGAAAGAAGAAAAAGTAAAAGCATTGTGATACGGTATGGGCTAAGGAGAAAAAGAGAGAGAATGATACTCGAGTCAAGGGGTGACGTAGATACGTTTACATCCATTCCCACTGACGTGGACCAGGGATGCTGGAGACATCTTATGAAGTTTCCAGAGCCGCGACAGAGATTAGAGAAAGAGAAAGAAAGCGAAGCGAAGTGAAGATGAAAAATGGGTTGTGAAGTAGCGAAATGATCTAGTCGTATATAGGCAATGCACGTAAGACGAGATAACGGGATTGATAAGGCAGATGAAAGATTTATGGGAAATTGGAATTTTCTCAAGATTCCTATTCGATTATCAACGAGATTTGACGTCTCGTATGAAATTCACGGAAATTCTGTGTTACGTTTACATGTAACCGTGACGCGGTTACCAGGTCGCAGCTGCGCTGCAGTTGCATCCAGTTTGCAGTTACGGCAAATGAAAGACGACGACGAGGATTTGTTGAGGTTGTCGATATCGAGATTGAAACCCGCGAATTCGATAAATTCACTACTGCCGCGCGAATGATCGTCGTAACCCCTGACATTATTGCCAATTACTCGTATCTACTTTGTATACGTTCGTGCTGGAGACGTGTCTGCATTAACTGACGGCACCTGTGGTTTTTCGAAAAAAAAAAAAAAAAAAAAAACTGAGTCATTCAGCCCAAACGCACAACCTGAAGTTGACGCACCTATTTCATTCTCATGGTAAAACCACACGTTCGGTTGGTACGAGTAATCCAGGTACTGAATAACCGTATACGTAGGCGGTAGGACAGATGCGGTTTTTTAGCATCACGAGCACCGACCGAAGTTAGCTGAAATAGAATTGAAATGCTGCAACTATAGCAGTATAAGGCGCAAAGATAACTTGAGAGACGCAATTATATATAAACTTATTAAAATTGCTTATGACAAATTAAACTGCTAATTTTCACGTTTATCTTCAATTCCTCGCGTGGCTATTAGCCAACGAATCGTTTCCAGCGACGAAACGATCTCGTTACTGTGTCGCTCGTTGTAGCTGCGTCATTATTTCCCCGAGAATAACCTCTTAACTTTTGCCATTAATATCGACGTATATATCAGCCCTCTAACAGTGAGAAGGGCGCAGCCAAGTACGAAAGAAAGAATTTTACAATTGGTCCACGAGAGTCGTGCGAAGTAATTTAAGGATTTCATTTCCGTAACGTTGGCTAACGAAACTTCACGAATTAATTTTTTGATTATAGCCAATCACGTTAACCCTCTACGAGTACGGGGAGCGGGGAGGGGTGGGTTAACGTTAATATTTACGACCTCTTACCACTTGGTAATTAAGATGCACACTGTAAATTGAAATGTGTAGCGAAGTATCCTACCCTTTACTATAGTAGTCACTTTTGACAGACTTATAAGTGTATTCCTTTTACGTTGGAATACATGGGAATAGTAACGTACTCGTAAGTGCATAAGAAGTGACTATCTAGGAAGAAATTTTCTTTTGTCAATCGAAAGGCTTGTACAAGTCCCCGCCAGGTTAATTCGTGCCAATACGGGCCTAGCTAGGCCCAGAATTTTCATAATAAAATTCCTAAATACTAGGGTACTGTAGAAAGGATAGGGAATAACACACTTTGGTACAAACTTGGATCTGCAGTGCAGGGTCTGTCCAGATCCTCATTGGTCCAGTCTAGGCCCAGGTGGAACCTCA